>JADHKR010000030.1:0-339847 GCA_019925305.1 Sporothrix cf. nigrograna
CCGAAAATTTTTGATCCTGTCCCAACCCCTTAAATTTTCTTTTTGGCAACCTATTCTTAAAATACAACCCCAAAAAAAAAAAAAAAAAAAAAAAAAAAAAAAAAAAAAAAGAAAACACCTGCCTGCCTACGTTTCTCCATTTTTGTCAACAAACCTCCACAATCACCACAGTCGATGACGCTTATATCGTGTATATGTACACTCCCTTGGCTTGTCGTGTCGGATCATTGCAGTCTGTCTACCTGACCACTTGTCTCTTTCTCCGACGTGCGTGTAGAGGATTTCCATGACTCTCTTCTTTTGTAAACGAGGACAGACAAAGCATGGCTGAAACGCGCTTGTCTTGCATGTCTCACAGAAAACAGAAATCGAACCGTACTTTGTACTTGCTCGTACATAGTAAGACTAAAGAGAGCCAAGACTGCGTGTCAGTCCAAACTTGAACATGCTGCCACCGCTACGGCCACGCGAGCAAGGGTGCGGAGCTAAGACAGCTGAAAGTACCGGGGTGTGGAAGCGGGAATGCTACCCGCAAAGCCCCAGCCAGTAACACGGCTCGTGGCATGTCGCAATAACAAACCGGCAAGCGAAACAGCGGTCAGGAAAGAAAGAATGTGGTGTGCTCAAGAGTCAGGGAAGAAGATGGACAACGTCACAGCAAGCGACCCGGCAATGTCGATTTTGTCAATGCCCGGGACAAAATAACCACAACAGGGTAGCTTGAATTGTTAACGGCGCATTAAAACCGACCAAGACAAAGACGTTGTGCTATTGCGTAGTGCCATTTCGTAGTACGTGTAGTACATATCGGGCGGCTGCATATCGCGGTAATAGTATGGCCTTTAAGGATCAAAAATAGTACTGTGTGCAGCGTGTTACTGAAAAAAAAAAAGAAAAAAAGCCGTACATTAGCAATAACTTGGAATACAAGACACCACCGAGACTTGCCTTGACCAAACAGGCGAGCAAGGCTGACGGCCCAGACCGCGACCGCAGCCCGGACATCGTAGGCAAGCCACTGGTCACAAATGATCGATTTCATCACTTTTGCACCTATCCGTAGTTGTACCCGTTGAGCCGCTACGGTAGGGTTGCTTTTTGCTTGCATGCAATAATGTCAGATACTGACGTACATATGTTTTGTTGGCAAAAAAAATTAAAGTAAAAAATTCGTACAAGGTAGTCTTGACAGAAACGATCTGCCTTTCCAGGCTGTTGGCGCTCTCTAGTATCTTGAACCTGTACGATGATTTGCGGAAATACGAGTACGGCCAGCGGTGATCATTAACTAGGAAAGAAGACGGGACGAGACGTATCTTAAACATGTTGAGCTTTCAATCACACGGACAATGTGTGGGTTCGTTGGAGGCAAGCAAGGGGGTGTGCAATACATACATATACATATACAAGTACTTTGTAACTGTACATATATGTATATAGGGATGTCAAGTCACCTTACTCATCAAAAGTACAAAAAAAGCAAAGACATTTCGGTTCTGGGCAGTGCTTATTCGTAGATGGCTATGGAACTTCACATGATAAAAAAAACGGAAAATGGTGCTGGAATAGTCATGCGCCTATTGCGATGGCTGCTTTCCCGTAGTTTCTGTCCTTTGGGTGTCTGCTTTTTGATCCATAATTTACTTTCTTAGGACTGTTTTCGGATCTCGGTTTCGTCCGCCCTAGATTAACGGCCCCTGCCACGATTCTCAAACGCGTATCCGCGGAGGAATTGCCGGGAAGAAAGTAAAATAGTCTAAGGAACGCGTCAATAACACTCCGAGAGCCTACTTGGAACGTCTTGTGTGGCGATACTAAAAAAAACGTAGTCTAAAACTACTGGTTTTAAAAAAAGAAAAAAAAAGAAAAAAAAGAAAAAAAAAAAAAAAACGTCGTGCCCGTGCTCCGCACGGCGAATCGCAACGGAGCATTTTGGAGACAAAGTAGCGGCCATTCGTAGTCTTGTATGCGTTCGGTGCAAGAGCACAGAGCACCGAGTGGCCTGGTAACGTGTGGCCACGGCGTACGGGGAAAAGGCGATGCCAAAGAATGTCACAAAAATGGCATCCTCCCCCCAGATGACTCGGCGACAAGTTTAGACGGAAGCCGGCCCAGGTTGCCAGCTTTCATTACCATTCCAGACCTGAAGCGAGAGCCGCATTACATGTGCGCCGCTTTCAAAAATGGGTCATCTCTGTCATCGGACTGCGAGATGTGCCGAGAGATGCTGCGAGTTATGAATAATGCTGCTTACTGCACACGAGGCCGACCCAGAAAATGAATGCATCAGAAAAAGGGCGAGACAGACATGAGTACTCGTACAAGGGCAGCGGACAATTCACCGAACGACAAACATGGAAGCAAACCCACAAATGTCCCGTTCTCGACAACAGGCGCGGCCTTTGCCAAAACCTTTTTACCCTTCATACCTCGCTCGTATTGCTGTAGGAAGATGTCAAAATAGGTACTCTGTAGATTTACGGGTTTAACGAAAATAAAACATTACGACGTAATACGTTGTAATAGTTACATCGTAAAGACGGGAGACGGACGCAAAGTAACGAGCTAGGCCAAGGGTGCAAGGCAAGGGGGGGAATACTACGAGTAGGTGAAAAGCTAAATTAGCGGACAGCATGAACGGGGCGAAAGGGATGGAAGAAGAAAAAGATACCGCGGAAGGAATAAAAGAAGCTCATAAAAACGTACGAAAAAAAACGTGGCAATACGACGTATGAAGTACGACGTACGGTAGCATGCATAAGTTTGACAGACAATGGATCCAACGCTAGCGGCGCAAGGCCGGAGAAGAAAAAAACCAAGAAAAAAAGAACGAGATGGAGATGAGCTATGGCCAGTGTGGCGGAAGCAACGTTTGTGCCAGATATGTATCGACGGGGGATCGCCAGAATTACCATACTCGACATCGATGCGTGGGCGAAGAACGCATGCTTCCACCGCAAACTCTCTCGAGGATGGCGTTTGCTTGTTTTAAACTCGGCCCATGCTGCAAGACATGTATTCTTGGTGGCCTTTCTCGTGGTGTACGAGCCGGCAAATTCTACTGAGCACTTACTTTCTATGCACCCTTTTTTAGACATGGCACTGTACGCCGTATTGCTCCTGTTGTGCTCTGTGGCACCCGGCGCCGGAGCGGTACCGCGAGACTGTATTGTGCTATTCCGTTTGTCTAGGACACTGTCACTGTCCTTTGCTTCCCCGTCTTTGCCTTTCTGGCTGATATTTTTTGGTCTCTGCTTCTTTTTCCTGCCGTTTTCCTAGACAGCCCTTTACGCGGAACTTCCTAGTGGACGACTGCAGCCAAGAGACTGAGACAGATGTGTCCCAGGAACTGCCTGGCCTCGCCGGTGCGGTCTATCTCTGGCCGAGCCAAGACAGTCGACGAGACGCGTTACCTTTTGGTCTTTGTCAACGTATCGCCGGCACGCCTGCATCGGCGCTAAATAATAAGCATGCGCCATGCGATCGGGGGCCCGGCAAGACAGAATAAAAACAACCTGTCAGAATATATGTACAGAAAAAAAAGAAGAAAAACAAATAAAGACACGCTCCAGCTGGTGGATAGGAGGCAAAGAGGCAAAGAGGCAAAAAGGCAGGGACAGCAAAAAGTACATACCAACCCCTTGAAAACCGCGCAGCACAGGCTTGCAGAGCGGCAGAGCGGCAGGGCCACAAGGGACGGAGGAGGCTCTGACACATGGATTGTTTGCTCGTCGCTTCGTCTGAAGATTGCCGTGACCTCATGGTTAAGCAACCACGAGAAGAGCGGGCCACGGCGACGATCGGCCACAAACCGTCTCAAGTACATACGACGTATATATAGGTGCGTCGTCTTATTTTTGCATGGCGTAGGCTCCGTGATTAATCTGCCGGGCCATCTGCCTAGCTGCGCGTTGGCCGGGCCAGAGATCCAGGAAAGGATCCAGGAAAGGCATCGAAATGGAGAAAGCTGGAAAGACAACGATAAGACAGCGATAAGACAAAAGACAGAAGGACCTGGCCACATGGCGGGAGGACAGGACGTGCGGCTGGCAAGCACTGGCGGCATCTCCCTGGGCTGGGATGTCACGATGTATCGGAGAGGGATATTCAATTACGGAGAATTCTGGCAGGCTTGCCGTGAGCCAATTGACGCCGGGAGTCGGGCCGTATACAAAGTACTCAGTACTTCTGGCAGGCGCGGAGGATGCTAGCCCAGCCCGTGGCAAAGGGAACGAGGCAGGCGACAGAAAGAGCAAGGGGCAGGAAGGAAAGCAAAATACGATAATACGGAGTACGTCGTAGGAACCGCCCGGGTTTTGTGGAGAGGGCGTGCGGACATATTAGTAGTGTACTCCGTATGCTTGCAACTGCCAAGTGATGCGATTGCGCGTGTGCCACAAAACCAAAAGTACGGCGCCAGTGGAACGCACCTGTTGGCGCAACAGTCGCAACTGCAGGATGGCAGGAAGGGCAACAAGGCGAGGACGAGAAGGTGCAAACGGCCGTGCGCAAGCATGAACTGCTGCAAGCTGAGGCACGGCTAATAGCGTGCAGGGACCGCGCTTTCCCCATTTGAACAAGGACAGCAAGGAAGCGCCCAGGCCAACGCCCAAAAGGGGCAATCTGTGCTTGCCGGCCGTGCCTGCAGTTCCGTACAGGGGACAGGGTTGATGGGACCTTCCATGCGTCAGTGACATATTCGGCAACGACCGTCCTAGTCCGTCGTATCTTTCAAAATGGAAAGAAGGTCTCGAATCGGCATGCCTCTGCTCTTTCCGCGCATCGGCCTCCGCTCCAAACACACACAAAGCCAAGCTCTGAACGGCCCTGGGACTGCCCACCTCTGTCGGACATATTCCGTGCGCCTGCCAAGCTGCAGCAAAGCTGCAGCAAGGGTTCGTGCCTGGTCTGGCCTGGGGCAGTTGCTTGGTTGCCCGCGATGAGCCGTCAGTGTCATGTCGTACTCGGTTGTGTGGACATGGGTCGTTCCTGCGGGTTGTATGTGTACATATACATAGTACGAGTACATTACATACGCACTGGTCTCCAAGGCTTTGGTGTGCGTTGTTCCTTCCCTTGCTTGCAAGATGCATGCAAATGTCTTTTCTGGAGGAGCACGCCAAAGCTGTGACACTGCGGTGATACAGCACAGATGAGAGATACTGAGGCCAGACAGGCCGTGCAGATGGCCGTGATCATGCCTTTCATAACTCTCACGGTCGTTCCTCCTCTCCAATGACCCGTTTTTGCCTGCATGGGGCGCCGCCGGGATGCCTTTTAACGATAGCACTCCTAACGCTTAAGAAGTGCATCGTGCCTTCCTTTTCTCATTGCTGCCGTTGATGCAGTGCAGAATGCATAACCATTGTGAGATACGCGTTCTACGCTTTTCCCCTGCATTTTCTCGCCAACGACGCCCTGCTTTACCTTTTCGTCGACTGTTACAGTACTGCCGGGCCACGCACCCCCAATTCGATCCTTCTCCATATTACGGAGACAGTTTCGCCTGCTGCTTTGGCCAAGCCTTCTGGGTCATCGGCCCGTCCTCGATATCGCCCTCGTTCTGTCCTCTTCTCTCTCCATCCTGTTGACCCATTGATATCTGCCTGCGGCTCATTCCAGTTCGCTCTGCCAAAGGCAAATCATGAATGTGCGAGTAAGACATCTCTTTCCGTCCCGTGCCACTGCGGAGTAATACCAATCCTGCGAATTTTAACTGGCACCCCTTTTCGCTAAGAGCAAAAGCCTCTACAAACTACGACGGACGGAGTATTCTCCGTCTGTGGATCCCCCCTCTGCCATCCTTTGCCCCGTTCCATACAATTTGACCTCTGCAGCTCCACGAGACGTTCGCGTGGTGTTTTGCACTACGGCGTTCGCTTTGCTACTGCCCAGATCGCCGTCCCCTTCATCCTTCATCTCCTCTTCCTCCGGCAATGTGGCACGTTCTGCCTTGAGAGCAATCACAACTGGGCACTCACTATACGATTTGTGATACAACCAAGGTACACCATTCGCATTGACACTTGACATGCGTGGCCTCTTGCTGCCCCGGACGTCCACTTGCCTCCCAGTTTATTCAATCTTTCACATTCTATGTACCGGGCCTTGACGCCCGCTGTCTTCTGAGTGTTCTGACTGCTTCTTGATGTCGACGCCTGACAGTTGTTTGTCACGTCACAATCTGATTTGCAACTCGAGCAGGCTTGCTCCTCACGCACCACCTGATGGCCCGTACGGCTTCTAACTCCCAACTCCGGACACTGCATACTGTCCGGGCTCTCCAGACCCGCTTTGCAAGGGGAGTCACTTCAAGATCATGCCGGAATTTACGTCCTAGGCCGTGGGCATTAAAAATGGAACAACAGACAACCAAGTGGAAACCGGACGAAACAAAGACAGGTGGGCTTGGCAGACTCCAGACAGACTCAAAGCCGCCCGTTCCTCTAAAGTACGAAGCACGTCTCAGCTCAGAACAGGCAAGGCCACAGGGCGGACGGGCCTTGCTTTGCTAGAAGCAGCATTTGCCGCAATTGCAGATCTAGCACACTCAGGTGCGTGTCCAGTTTCTTGTCCGGGGTTTGAGCTACACCCCCCTCCCCCCCGGCCGTCATGCACATCACGCACATCCCGCGCATCCTGAATGTCAGAATCCATTCATCCCAAAGACGCTCAGGGTGGTTGGGGATCAACGCGCGCCGATAATTCTCGAAAGGGCAGGGGGGCACACCAGCAGGACCAACGGTCCATATGCGACGAAACGGCAACGAGAAAGACAGCAAGGCAAAGCCACAATAAATAAACGTCTTGCGCAAAGTATGGCTTGTGCTTTTTTTAACAATGGATGGCCGGCAGATTACGCTTCATATCGGCTGTCATGTTGGACGGGCGGGCAAAACGCCAGTGGCAGAGGACGACGTGAGCAAACCGGCATACACAATTTCACAAAATAGACAAGAGGGACAAGGTAGGCTGGCGATGGAAATGGCAATAAAGCCTCAGACGCAGCTCGCTGGCCGGACCGAGATCAGATCTCGCTTGGCTGCTCCAGACCTCCGAGATGCGACAGACTCAGACAGATCCACAAAGAAACTGGAAGACAGACTCTTCAGCATATGCATGCCAGCATAAGACACGCATGCACGGTGGACGCCCGGACGCACTCAACGCTTCGGACCTCGTAGGCACGGCGAGAGACCAGCAACAGCCGTTCTCTTGGTCGCCGAGATGTCTATGTGCCTGTTCTGCTGGCCAGCAAACCCGGACTCACTCCTATTGCACGCCTGTATTGGAGACGCCAGCACAAGAAAACCTGGCGGAAATTTACGTGCTGCAGAAGAGACGAATGTGAGACCGCCACTGCTGCGTACGACTGTGCCAATACCGCATCTGGCCAATGCAAGCTGGAGGATCCCCAGATCGAAAAAGGAAGATGCCCTATTAATAGGCGCAGACGCACCGCTGTCTGCGCAAGCGACTGTTGGAGGAAGAGAGGAAGCCATGAAGCACACTGCAGAAGACCGGGCTCTTTGTGTCCCGGTGCTCCACGTCGTCGCTGGCATTTGCGCCCGAGCACGCCTGCGCATCTGCGGGTGTGCGTGTTAACCCACCCCGAACAGCGAGCAAACACCCATGTGAAGGCGTCTGTGCCTGTATCCTTGCATACATATACATTGTGGGTTTCGTGGTTGATGTCGATTTGCTACTTGTGCAGAGGCGTCCTTCTTTACGACGTACATATACATTGGAGAAGGGAGGAAAAGAGAAAGGAAGGAAAAGAGAAAAGAATAAGGGGGGTGTCGTCCAAAAGGGGTGTATTGTTGCAGCGACGACCTATCGTTGACACCCCTACCCCCTTTCCACTCTCTTCTCCTCCCTTATTTTTAGGTCTTTCTGGTTTGTTTCTCTTCTTCAACGTCAACCCTGCAGTACTCTCGCAAAATAACCACCAGCACACTGGCCCTTGCGCCGCCCGATACACCCCTCCCCATGTCAACTGCCCCGTTGACTTTTGAAGTCGCACAACCTCCGTGGCCCACCGACCCGACCGACACAAACCTACTTTTGAGCTACCGCCGATTTATCCTCCAGTGAACCTTTTATCACTCCCCCCCATGCACGCCGGAGTCGAGCTCCAAGTCACAAAACCAGCGAGTCTGTTTGTCTGGCGGTGTCTGGCGCCAACACAAGCTCTGGACCAAGGAGGCAAGTCCCACCCTCCAACACAAGTAACGAGCCGCCACCAGTCTCCCATCCAAACGTCCTTGTCTTGGATCGTCACTGTATTTTTCATTTTATTTATTTTCTTCACGCAGTCTTCTTCTTCTTCTTCTTCTTCTTCTTATCTTGGTTTTCGAGTTTCCTTTCTATTTCGTTTTCCTTCTTTCTACACGGTCGAACCCTCGTGTCCTTGCTTACTTCAATCTTGACCTCTCTTGCAACAGTCTCCCCTCATACTCTCACCCTGTCCCACGAGAGTCTGTTTGCATTTCTCAGAATAGGCCGTGTGGTTTCTCTCAGCTGCCCGCCCAGCTTTTCCGAGACCAACCTTGGAACCAACCACACACTGGGTGTCTGCACATATCACAACCGGTGGCTCCCCGGTCCCTGTCGACATTAAGTCAACAGAGATCTTACTCTGCTTTCTGCTCCTTACTTGGCTAGACGCACACGCCCTTGGATTCTTTATTCATTCCTCGTGCCGTCTACTGCATACATGTACATGCAAGTCCCCTCGCCGCCTCTTATTCTCCTCTTATTTGAAGCCCTCACGCCCTCTTCCCTTTCCCCCCCTCTGCACACACGACCACCATTCTTTTGTCCACCTCGACTCTTTGTCTTGTTGCCCGTCCCTGGCCTACACGTACGCCGTGTGTCTTTTGGCTAGTTGCGTTGTTGCTGATTGCTCAGTAACCCATCCTCCTCGGCAAACCCACCTGGCTCAAGACGACTACTTTGATAATCTCGAGCTTACCAGCTCGACAGTTCTGGCAACCACATAGACCACCTGTGGAAGTCGGCTCGGCTGCTCGTCCAAGAAATTCTTTGTCAAGAAACTGCCCTGTTTCTTATTGTTGCAGTCTCTTTCCCCTTCCGTCTCTTCCATTGACTGCCTCTTCGTTACTGTCTCTCCCGTCTTCTCACTTGATTTCACTTATACCGCACCAGTTGCTTCCTTTTTCTTTGAGCGTGCCAGCTTCTGGGTTTGTTGACCAGCCATATCATCCCAACCATATAACATGGTGCTTTATTGGGTATTTTTAGTATAAAAAACTCAAGGAGCGGTGTTGCATGACGCTCCTCTATTCCGCCCAAACTCGCCCACACCAATCACTTTCTTCCTCCTCTGCTTAGTATTATTTCTCGCTCTGCTGTTAATACAACAGCCGCCTGCTGTTTCTTCCATCCTCCGTCAACGATACCTGCCAGCTCTCCATCCGCATCATTCGTCCTTCTCTCCCCCACCCAGCCGTCATCTCTTCCCACATCTTTCTTTTTCTCCTCTCCTATTTTCTCTCCTCTTCCAACCCTACTTTTTTCCTCCAAGCAGTCGGGGCTTCTTCGACGCAAAGGGCATGTTTGTACATGCAACGCAGATTGTTGTCGTTTGTGCTGTTGACGGGTTCGGAAGTCGGTCTTGTCGGTCATCGCCAAAGCAGAGGTTGCTCCGGTCTACGTTTGTACTTTCTCGTCGACGGCAGTCCCCGACTGAGCCGGTGATCTAGTGGTTTCGTGCTGCGCATCCAAGGGAACGACGTGCGCCACCTCCATGCCAACCTCTACGCTGCACCGCCAGAACAACCGCGATCACTCTCGCCACGACACATTCAGAGACTCGCTCTACCAGCAACGCGGCTTCTCTGATCTGGAAAGCATCCCCATTGACCTGGCTTGGGCTCGAGCAGAGTCGGAACAGGCCAACCGCGCAAGGGCCTACCCTTCTCCGCCCATGTCAGGGTCTCCTCCGCTTCCGCCGAAACCAACGTACGAGGCTGGTCACCGAGGCCAGGGAAGCTACCAGACGAGCCACGATGCCTATCGCAAGGTTCCGATGACAACCCCTCCGCACGGCGTCGACATGAGAGTCCATTCTAGTGCGCCGTCCTCCCAGCCGTACGCGCTCCCGCACCACCAGCCGTCTCCCTTTTCGCACACGGCGCAGGGATCCATGGCGAGACCGCACCCATCCGAGTCCCACGAGCGGTATCCATATTCTACGTACGGGCGCTCTGAAGACCACCAGTTCTCTTCCTCGACGAGCCACGTACCGTACCACCCAACAGCGCATTTCCAGGGACCGCCGTCCATGTCCGGTTATACGCCATATTTGCCACCACTGCCGGGCCCGTCCTCTATGCAGCAGGGCTATTATCCGCCATCTCCCCGGGCGTCCGCCCCAGCCCCAGAACAAATTCCGTCTCCTGTCCCCGGTGCACCCGGCAGCTCAGATTCCCTCCCGCCGTATGCGTCTCCAAAATCCCAGCGGAAAGCTAAAGGGCACGTTGCAGCTGCCTGTGTACCCTGCAAAAGGGCCCATCTTCGGTATGTATGATTCTTGGCCGTCGAGATTCTCTAGTATCAGTGGGGCGGTGGGTGTAGACTGTGCAATGTTGTGCTTTCCCCAAAGTCTTGTTTATGATTCGTTCTGACGGTATTTCTTTTTTAATATAGGTGCGACGGTAAGTGACTGTGGAGGACTACTCCCTGCCCTGCTATAAGCATGGGCTATGGCCATCCCACGCATCTAGACGTCGCATATTTGGCCGTGTTTGTTTTCAATGATGTGTCCAAGGTCTGTGCAAAGAGAGGGATGAGAAGAGCTGACCAGAACTCAACAGCCCAACGACCGTGTTCCCGGTGTCTGAGCAATGGCAAGGAAGAAGCCTGTGTTGATGTCCAGCACAAGAAGAGAGGCCGACCTAGGCTTCGTGAAGACAGAGACTTGAGGTACGGACTTTCTGGACGGGGAGCCTCGGGGGTGCCTTCGACTGAGCCGCCAACTCTCAGATCGGTACATTTATACGGACCATCGTCCACACCCGCTCGCTCAGGATACGGCGTTGCTACCCGCCGAGGCCTCTCTGCTTCAAACAGGATTTCAAAGAATCAACCTGCTGATCCTGTCGTTCCAAGGTTTATTGAGCGCGGTTCTGCCTCCGACGCCAGCGAGTACCCTGCTCCGCTATCCATATCAACGCGCGCGTTCGAACCGGCGGCTTTCCTTTTTACCGATTTGGAAATGGCAAAGGCCTCGGACACCTTCTTGGACGCGATTGGGCGCCACTCGGTCAAAGGCCTGAACCTTTTGGACGTTATCTCCCCCATGGAGCGCGAGCGAGTCATCTCCCTGCAGCGGCAGATGCACAGCGAGCGAGATCGAAAAGATCCGCAGTACCTGCCACCGATTTTTGTCAAGCGCGACGAGGAGCGTGTTATCCAGTCTCTCGGTCTTTCGGCAGACGATCTGTCCCGGTACGCCATGGACTGGCA
Source organism: Sporothrix cf. nigrograna (assembly GCA_019925305.1). NCBI lineage: Eukaryota > Fungi > Ascomycota > Sordariomycetes > Ophiostomatales > Ophiostomataceae > Sporothrix > Sporothrix cf. nigrograna. Next base: position 11,491 of record JADHKR010000030.1, read on the forward strand.
CGAATACATCACGTTTATGTCGGTGGACGGCCAGCAGAGAACCTTTCCGGTCCGCATGGGCCTGGCGAAGCAGGATTCCATCTACTTTATTGTTCTCGTTCTCCACACTTCGATGCGGCCGTTCGGCCACCCGACTCCATCGCCTCATTCTCTCGATGTGTCCTATCCCTCCTACCAGTCCATGCAGCACGCCCCGCCTCAGCACCAGCTATTCTCGCAACCGACGCCTGTGTCGGCTACCTTTGATGGGAGATCTCGCATGCCGAGTGATTCGGGTATCCTGCCACATCGCCCAATACCGTCTGCTGGCCCGTCTCCGATGCTCAGCCTGAGCCCTGGCGTTTCGTCTTCCTATGGAACTGAGCCTGGCCGGCCTGAGTACTCTACGGGTCCTCCGTCATACCAGACACCTCGAAGCGAGGTCGTGTCTGGTGCGCTGCCACACCGCCATCCCCAACAGGCTGCTGGAGGCAGTTACCAACTGCCGCCGATCCGGAGCCGGCAAGGTTCAAGACACATGGAAGGTGTGCCGTCTTCCAGAGACGACAAATCACGAGTTGATATCGGCGGTTTGCTCGACAATCCGGAGCCGCTACGGAGAATGCACCATTAGCGCAGCTAGGGTTTTTTGACGCTCTGATGGGTGCGGCTTCTTTGCTTCCCACGCTTTCATGGCGACGTTTAGGTGGCCCTTGGGGAAACCAGAATCATGGCGTCCAGGTGCCAGTTGCGGTTCATTTCTCTGGGCATCTGCTCAGTTTGGGTTATTCATCTGCGACGTGTTAGGATCATTATGAAAGGCTCGGTATCCCCCGTACCCCCCCCCCCCCCCCTTTTTTTTTCATTCTCTTGGTTCTTGGTTTTTATCCTTATTCTTTTTAGATTCTGTACCTTTTGTATGATGTGGTCACGATGGATTTTTTTGCATTCTTTTTCAATGATCTTGGTGGATACTCCTCTATTTACGTTACGTTTGGGCAGGAAAGGAAGTCTCATTTGTTTTTATTTTTACAATATATACATGATAAAATATGACTTTGACAGGCAGGCAAATCCTGGACCAAGGAGGCTGATTTTCGCTAAGAGTCTAAGGAACCTCCCCGTCCCTTGATAAAGGAAATAAAAATGGGTGACCGATGATCTTTGGCTGATTTATTTTCTGCTGTTACTTTTTGTTTATTATTTCTACTTCGTTAAAAGTATTTATTCAGGCAACTGAGTAATACTATGGCTGCTTTCATTTGATTCTCTCGTCATGTCTATTTACCCTATGATTTTTGTAGGCCGTGTACGAATCAAGCACTGATTAACTATATGCTTAGCGGAACACGAGTATAAATGAAAACGAGAGACGCAGCTGGCTTGATATTACTTCAGGACATAAAAAGGAGAATAAAACACAATACAAGAGCATTAATTTAGCTCGCTTTGTATTTGGACCTGAATCACGTGACATGGCGCCTGCGGAAACGCGCTTTTGGCCCGCATCGTCATGGAGGCAAGCGCGACCGGCAGAATGCCTTGCACGTTTGTCATAGTAGGCGTGCTGAACATCCCTCTGACCCCTTAATAGTCTCTTTCCCCTTGTCACACTTATTTTCTCCAATATCCGGCACGAGGACGACAGCAAGGCTGCTCTTCATAGTCGACAAACGCCCAAACACAGCACTTGAGCTGTTGTAGTACGCTGCCATGGACATCGCTTCTGAGACGGGATCGCCGAGAGGCGTCAAAAGAAAAGCCACGGACGAGGCAGACATCGTCGACTCTGGCCAACGGAGGCGCATCCAGGTACATTCTTGTCAGCTGATGTCTTTTCATAGTACGTCTTGGGGGATTCTGACGCGACGGCGATGTAGGCTTTGGACCCCAATGTGGTGAACAAGATTGCTGCCGGCGAGATCATAATCGCTCCCGTGCACGCATTGAAGGAGCTGGTCGAGAACTCTGTTGATGCAGGGTCAACCATGATTGAGGTTGTGGTCAAAGACGGCGGCTTGAAGCTGCTCCAGATCACAGACAGTGGCTGCGGGATCGATGTAAGAGACGGGCGCCTCGGCCAACGTCCAGCCTGCCCCCTATCTGCAAAACGTCCATGGCAGCTGACACAAGGCCCAGAAAGAAGATCTCCCCATTCTCTGCGAGCGATTCACCACCTCCAAGCTGCAAAAGTTTGAGGATCTGGAGTCCATCGCCACCTACGGCTTCCGGGGCGAGGCCTTGGCGAGCATCAGCCACATTGCGCATCTGACCGTCACGACGCGCACCAAAGATTCCGATTCTGCGTGGAGAGCATACTACGAAGCCGGAAAACTGGCATCGGCAAAGCCGGGACAAGGCACGGAACCGAGACGCGTGGCCGGCCGACAAGGGACTCAAATCACCGTCGAGGACCTGTTCTACAATGTGCCCACGCGCCGCCGTGCCTTTCGGTCGCCCTCGGAGGAATACAACAAAATCGTAGACATGCTTGGCCGCTATGCCATCCACTGCAGCCACGTGGCGTTCTCGTGCAAAAAATACGGCGAATCGTCTGCGAGCATTTCCGTCCAGGCTGCGGCGAGCACCGTGGACCGCATTCGACATGTGTACGGCGGTGCCGTGGCCGGTGAACTGCTCTCGTTTGAAACCGAAGACCGCAGGTGGGGGTTCAAGGCGCATGGGTGGGCAACCAATGCCAACTTCAGTATGAAGCGGACCACGCTTCTTCTCTTCATCAACGGGCGCAGCGTCGAGTCGAGCAACATCCGCAAGGCCCTCGACGAGACGTACTCTGTGTTCCTCCCCAAAAACAGCCACCCGTTCATCTATCTGAGCCTTGAAATCGACCCACAGCGTGTAGACGTCAACGTCCATCCGACAAAGCGAGAGGTCAACTTTCTCAACGAGGACGAGATCAGTCAGGTTATTTGTGAGCACATCAGCTCCCGGCTGGCCGAGGTCGACACCAGCCGCACATTCTCGGCCCAGACTCTCTTGCCGTCCGCTGCCTCCACAACACCAGCAAGCGTTGCGACGCCAAATTCCAGAGTGTCTGCTATTCCGAAAAAGACGCCCGCTCGTCCGTACGAAAACAATCTCGTTCGGACCGACACAAATATGCGGAAAATCACAAGCATGTTTGCGCCATCTGGCGCGACAGCTGTGCACACGTCGCCGTCAATGTCCGGGTCTTCTGGGCCAGGAGGTGGCATCGATGACGAGCCCACCACGCGGACACGCCAGCATCCTCTGGGATCCACAGACTATGAAGTAGTCGACCGGGAGGCCACTGTGAACTGGCTGAAGAGTGTGCGGGAGCTCAAGGAAGAGGTTGTGGGAAACTCACATCATGAGCTCACAGAGATTTTCAAGAGCTACAGCTTTGTGGGCGTCGTTGACGAGCGCCGGCGTCTGGCCGCAATCCAAAGTGGCGTGAAGCTGTATCTGGTGGATTACGGCCGGGCTTGCTATGAGTTGTTTTACCAAATCGGGCTGAACGACTTTGGCAACTTTGGCGTCATTCGGTTCAGTCCGCCTTTGGACCTGCGATACCTACTACGTGTGGCCTTTGGCCACGAGCGTGGCGAGTACAATGACGACAACGAGAGCAGCAACGACGACCCAGACGCCGAGGAGGTCGTCGAAGCCGTTGCTACGCAGCTGATTGAGCGCCGGCAGATGCTCCAGGAATACTTTTCCATGGAGGTGACCCCGACGGGCGAGCTGCTGAGCATCCCACTGCTCATCAAGGGCTACACGCCACCCCTGGTCAAACTGCCGCAATTCCTGCTGCGCCTGGGCCCGCGTGTTCTCTGGAACGACGAAAAGGGGTGCTTTGACACATTTTTACGCGAGCTGGCTAGCTTTTACGTCCCTGAGAAGCTGCCCGTTCTCAACGAGGAAAGGCAGCGGAACCAGGCGCAGCAAGCTGCGCAAAAAGGCAAAGGCAAAGAGGGAGACGGCGGAAACAACGTCAGCGGAGAGGACGAAGACATCCGGGCCAGGCGCACGCATGTCCAGCATGCTGTAGAGCATGTTTTTTTCCCGGCGTTCAAGACACGGCTTATCTGCACAACGTCCCTGATGGAAGCCGGCCTTATCGAGATCGCCAACCTCAAGGGGCTCTATCGTGTGTTTGAGAGATGCTGATGGTCAGGGCGTATGCATCGGAAGATTCACAGTTGCAGGAGACAGCGGCTTTTGCGTCGCAGAGGGCAAAAGGGGACACGATGAAGCGCGAATATATGTATTATACAAGAAATATCGCAACGGGTAAACAGAACAAAAAAAAAATAAAACAAAAAAGAAACACGATAGGAGCAGCCAACAAAACGCAACCGAGGAGAGCGTAAAGCCATGTTCTTTTTGCTTTCCCCACCGCCTGTCTACTGTCACCGCCTCTCACACATTCAGTAGATTGATTTTCTTTTCTTTTTTTTCTTTTCTTTTTTCTTTGCTTACAAGGACGCCAAAGATACACGCCGCGAAACCACTCACCCCGGCAAGCGCCCCGAAATACCGTCCCATTGTTCGTCCCTTTATTTGTCGCTTTCCCAGTCGGGGTTCTGCGAAAGATGGTCAGCTTTTCCGTGTCGAGAAATTGGGAGAAAATTGGGAACGATCGATGCGGTACTAACCTTTTTCAGAATCACGAGGCCCTCCAGGGTGTTGCTCAGGCTGATATACTGCTCGTCCTCGAGCTCAGCCCGCTCGCCGTACGCCAGCAGCACCGGCGTGCTCTGCGTCTGCCAGCCCGTGATCGTCTTGGGGCGGCCAGCCTGGCCGACAACGTCGACAGCCTGGCCGACACGGACATTGACCGTCAGGGGCTTCAGGTCCTCATCGAGCGTGACGAGGAAGCGCGGGTGCATCGCCGTCACGAGAAAGTAGAGCAGGTAGTGCGAGTTGGAGGTGATGAACTGCTTGGCGTCGAGCATGGCCACGAGCACGGCCAGCAGGCCAGCCGCCGACACGCGCGAGAGGATCTGGCGGTCGGTGTGGAAGGGGCTCAGAGACAGGGTACCCTTGCCCATGTGCAGCAAGCCTTGGGCAATGCGCACCATGAAGAGAGACTCTTGGTCGCGGTGGTAGTAGCTCGCCAGCTGGCGCAGCAGTTGCGCAAGACGTGCATTGTTCGTGCCGGCGCCGAGCAGGCCCATGGCAAAGATGGCATTGATGGCCACCTCGTTGTCAGTGTCATGGGAGTAGCGGGACAGCGTGTCGTACACCTTCATCTGCGGGTTGCTGGGGCTGACGAGGCCCATGGCCAGGGGCACAGCACGGCGAATATTGGGCTCGCCGTAGTGCATCAGATGGCCAAAATGGCGCAGGACCATCTCTTGGCCGACATCCTCGCCCATAGCGATGAGGCCGATGCCCAGGACGGCATACGACTGCAGCAGCTCGTCGCCCTTCTTCTCGTCCGACTCCTCCACGTGCTCGTTGCACAGGTGCAGCAGCTCCTGGATCTTGAGAACAGCGCCCGTGCCGGCCCAGGCACACATCGCCGCCAGGACAGCCGTGGGCTTGGCGACCGGGTGGTCCACAGCCTTGAGCGTCTCCAGGATCACGTCCACCTCCTCCTGGCGGCCAAAGAACAGCAGGCCCAGGCCGAGTGCGAGAAAGCGCGTCCACTTGTCGGTCAGCTGCTTCTTCCGGTCGTCGTCGAGCAGCGTCGTGACGATGGCCTCGCTGACCTCGGCGTGCGAGGAGCCCACAAAGATCAGGCCGCAGGCCAGTGCTGCCATGGCCGAGGTCTGCATGTCTTGTGAGGCGTCCAGGATCATCGGCAGCAGTTTCTCGAGCAGATCCTCCTTGTTGGAGCCGGCGTAGGCCAGCCCGAGACCCATGATGGACGCCGTCCGGATAAGGGGGTTCTTATGCTCCAGCTTCTCCGTGTCCGCCAGGAGGGCATAGGCGGGCTCCGAGTCCAGGCGCACGCCGGAGCTCATGATGCCAATGGCAAGCATGGCGCCGGCCTGGATCTGCTCTTCCTCAACATAGGTGTACTTGTCGATCTTGTCGAGGCCGTTCTCAATGTCCCACAGCATCAGTGTGCCGAGCGACGCCACGGTGGACATCATGCCCTCTTCCTTGGTCTTCCAGACCCAGCTTTCCTTGTCCTGCTCAACAAGCATCATGTTGTCCTTGCCGAAACCAGCGTTTGTCAGAGCGTTGACAAAGGCGGCCGACAGATTCTGGCGCGCAGAGTCAATGTTGGTCATGCTGGATACGCGGCTGCTCTCAAGGTGGCTCTTGTAAATGTCCTCGGTGGACTTGGGGTCGAGGATGTTGAGTTCCTTTCCGAGCAGCTTAAAGTGCTCTGATAAGCGGATGTTGCACAAGCACTCGTTGATGTCCATGTCGTCCGTTTCAGGGAGGTCCAGGCAGATCCTTTGGCGAGCAATCAAAAAGGCCAGCTGCTTCTTCAACGCCGGGTCCTCGGCCTGCTCAAAGTCGGCTGTGATCAGGTCCATGTCGTTGAGGCGGATGGCCAGCACCATGGCCTGCGTGTACTGCGAATACTCCTTGTAAATTTCGTGGGCGACGCGCAGAAACTGCTCGTTGTCGGGGTACGTCAAGAGGTTGACCATGGACACCATGTACAGGCAGACGCGGGCGTAGGTGTCCTTGTCTACGTACTTGGGCAGCTCCTCGATAATCTCGAGCTCGCTCATCAAGTCGACTGCGTCGGCCTCGGCGTTGCTCTTGAGGAAGAGGGGAACAAGGACGAGGGCCAGGTCAACAAGGTCCGTCGTCGGCTCCTCTGCTGTTATCCGCCGGCCATACACCTCGCCAATCTCGAGGGCCAGGTGGCGCACATACTCGTGTCCCCACGAGCCAATGTCCTGTGTCGGTGCCAGGAGGCGGTACTTGAGCGTGTCTTGGCGGTCCTCGTCGGAAAATGTCATGCCGATGACGGACAGCACGTCGGCCAGAGACGTCTTGTCGTTGCCCGCTGGCCACTCGTCGTACAGCTTGGTCATGGCTTCATAGTGCGGACGGAGGAACTTGAGAGGCTTCGGTACCGCCGTCATCGAGGACGTCGACGTCTTGATGAAGTTCTTCATCGCCTCCAGCGCCGGCTTGTAGAGCGTCGCATCAGACTCCTGACGCAAGAGTCGCGGTCAGTCATCTTCTCATCCTCGCTTCCCGTCGCGTCGCTGCGTGCTGGTGCTTTCCCTGTTGGGCGTCTTCCTTACCTGAAGTCTCTCAACAAGCATTTCGAGCTCGTTTTTCAGCTGCTGGTCTTCTTCGCTGAGCTCTTCAGCCGCGTCTTGCTTGCATGTTAGCAAATGCCCCCCAACGCACAAGCATCATCGCAACAGCGCATACCGTCTGGCTTTTCATCCTTCTTGCCGTTGGCAACTGGCTTGCCCTCCTTGTCCTTGGGCGCATCCTGGCCCTTTGCGTCGACGGCCTTGGCCTTGCCCTTGTCGGTGGTCTTGGGCGCTTCGTTCTCCTGCGCCATGTTGGAAGCGGCTGTAAAGCTCTGGGCCTAATCGCCAGATGGTGCGCTCGGTTGAGGGCGACACGGGGCCAACAGGCGGCGGTTACCACGGTGCAATGGAAACCTGCGCTGACGTGGTTGTTAGGTCCTGACAGCGCGTTCCTGGAGCCACAGAGACGCCGGCTCTTAAAGAAGCCGATGGAAGAGAGGAAGACGAACAGCAAACGGTCAAGGCCGTAGAGCCGGAATCAAAGGCCGGGCGATCGAGACACGAGAGAAACACTGTGACCGAGAAGCGGCGGATGCAACTCGGGTAGCGGAAAACAGCTGCTTCAACGGTATTGGTAAGAGAAAAGAGGCAATGGGAGGGTTGAAAGCGAACGCGGGTCTGACGGAGGGGAGAGGGAGCTTGGTAAAACAAGTCGCCCTCGTTAGCTTCGTTGCCGCTTCCACCACATTACGCGAGGCTTTGGCCGCCTAGCCCCCCAGCTACAAGAAAAGCGGGTCTGCTTCACAAGCCACAGCAGCCTAAGCCACCGGAGAACGGAGCGATGAAAATCCAGGTTTGGTTATCTCTTATCTTATCCAGAATTATTCGCGCGCGATAAGACAATGTACAACGAACGTCAAGGAATTTTCATAGGCAAAATTGGCAGCAAGAACGACAGCTACGGCTCCAACTTTGAGACAGACTGACTTTCTTTACACAAAAAGACAGCGAGCCCATCTGCTTCTACATAATGAAGTTGGATACCAAGAGCCTGCGGTACCTCACGCCCGAGGACTGGCGGGTCCTCACTGCGGTATGCTCTCCCCTTCTTCGGTCCAGCATGCGCTCAAATCTAACATATGTAACACCCCGCTCTAGGTGGAAATGGGCAGCAAGAATCATGAAATCGTGCCAACGGCTATGATCGACAAGATCGCACGGTTGCGTGGAGGCAGCAGCGGTGTGCATAAAAGCATCTCGACGCTCGCCAAGGCCGGCCTCATTGGCCGTATCAAGGAAGCAAAATACGACGGTTATAGGTTGACATATGGTGGCCTGGACTACCTTGCCATGCATACGCATTCACAAAAGGATGTTGTCTACAGCGTCGGCCATCGCGTCGGCGTTGGCAAGGAGAGTGACATTGTCATGGTGGCCGACAAGACGGGGCAGCAGCGAATTCTCAAGATCCACCGCCTGGGCCGCATCTCGTTTAGGACTGTCAAGTCCAACCGTGACTACCTAAAGAGACGACAGGGCGGATCGTGGATGTACCTGTCCCGGCTTTCTGCCATGCGAGAATACGCTTTTTTGGAAGCTTTGCGCGAAGAAGGCTTCCCTGTCCCGGAGCCGTTTGCACAGTCAAGACACACCATCGTCATGTCCTTTATCGACAATGCTCTTCCCCTTCGGCAAGTCTCGGCCGTGCCGGACCCAGCAAGCCTCTATGCTGAGCTCATTGGCCTCATTCTGCGGCTCGCACAGCACGGCCTCATCCACGGCGATTTTAACGAGTTTAACATTATGATCCAGGAGCGGAAACACGAGAGCACACATGCAAATGAGAGTGCAGCTACAACATCGGAAACAGACGGCTCTGAATCAAACGCGTCAGTGGTACCCATCCTCATCGACTTTCCACAGATGGTGTCGATGGAACACAAAAACGCAGAGATGTACTTTGACCGCGATGTTGCTTGCGTCAAGCGGTTTTTCGAGCGCCGTTTTCATTTTATTGCGACACAGCCAGGGCCATTTTTCAAAGATGCCAGAGCGACCGTTGGCCAAAATGGAGCCAAGCGCCTTGACATTGCAGTCGAGGCTTCTGGCTTCACGAAGAAGATGTCCAAAGACCTCGAGGCTGCCATTCTTGAGCAACAGAACACCGAATATTCCGATGTTAGCGAAGACGACAATGAGCATGAAGACACGGATGAAGGGGATGAAAACGACGAGAACGATGAAGCAGAAGAGAAGATTTCTGAACTCGATAGCAAGACCGCGGGGGGCGAGAGTCCAAATATTTCGACATCAGCAAGTGAGATCACACAAAAAATGCCTCAGCTAGCACTTGGAAATGGCACAGATGCATGAGGATGCAGTTGATGGAGCCACAAACTGTTCTAATTCTTATGAGCCACGCAGGCCTGCTCCCAGTTTCTAATATACATACCCTTATTTTCAGTGTCTCCTCCTAACTCGATCAATGCCTCTGCCCCTTGGTACGAAAGTCTGAGTGTCCTTACATGGGTAGAAAAAACTGAGAAAATAAATCAGAAGTGCGGTGCAATAACAAAACAAACTGAAACAAAATAACAACCGATTCCCTTGATATAAACATGACATAACCCGCGTACAATAGCTTCATAATCTTCATCACACAACATATAATTATCTGCGGTGTAGTCCGACCCGGAGAAGAAGAAAAAAAACATAAAATCTGCCGACTGGTGTTAGGCTTCTTATAGATGATAGACAGTTGTGCAAGAAAACATACCAAATGAGATAAAAATAACAAACGTGAAGAACAGAAGCGCAGCTGCGTAAATAATGATGCTAGGGTCGAAACTCGGTCTCTGTTTGACACTTGAATATCGGCCGGTCGAAGCTCCGCCATGGAATCGCGGCTCACGCAGTGACCTCTGTCTTCAGAGCAATGTCTTTTTTGAGAGTCACGGCCTTGGGAGTCGGAGAACCTTCAGCGACAGCAGCGGAGCGCTCAACAACAGTGGCGCCTTCGTCACCAGACCCATTTGAAGAGGCGGCATCGGCATCGGAAGTTGCCTTTCTCCTAAACAATACGTCAGCATTCAAGTGAGTTTGTGGAAAGGCTCATGCAGCATACGTGTTGCCAGCAGACTGCCCATTGTGGGAATACTTGTTGGACATAGTGGGGTTTGATGAATGGCGGACCAGACCGTGGCTGCGGCAGCAAGGTAAGACCCATGTTAGTGAATCGAATGTCAACATCGATGCGGAAAAAAAGAAACGAGAAAAAACCAGAAAATTCAGCCAAGAATGAAATAACGTCGCAACGATCCAATTACTCCATGTACCTAGACCCGCTGGTGCCCTGGGATTGGGAGTGGCGATTCCATAGAGCCGGAGCATAAATAGACGGATTGATGCCGACGGCGTGTGTTCCGTAGGCGCCGATATTATACTCGTTGGTACGATACTGGCGACGCTCCGAGGTGATTCGCTTCAGCTCCTTCTGTGAGGGAGTGTCGGCATAGCGGACCTGCATGACAAAGTTGTCCTGGCCGATTGTCATTCCGTGGAAGTTCTTAATGACCTTCTCGCAGATTTCGCGGGTCTCAAATCTATCAAAGTCAGATGAGAACCGAGAGGAAGTCAGGGAGTTGGGGCTAAAACAAAGTAGTCTTACCGGGCAAAGCCCACGCCGCGGCTGTTTCCCATTGAGTCCCGAAGAATCTTGCTCGAGACGATGGTGAACGGATCAAAAATTTGACCAAGCATCTATAAGCTCGGTATTAGAAGAAAGGACCGACGTTGATGTCTGCACTGTAATAGCAATAGGTACTCACGCTTTCATTGACGTCCTTTGGGAGGTTTGAGATGTACAGGTTCGTAGAGCCTTCATCACCCTCGGCTTTAAGACGAGCATTGAAGCTCTCCTATTGAAAGGTGTCAGTTGAATAACTTTGAGTAAGCAAGTATAGAGCATTTTTCTTACCCGAGCGAAACCAACTTCGTAGCCACGACGGTAGAAACCACGAATGCACTTTTCTGAGTCCCTGACATCCTTGAACTTGGCAAAGCCGAAGCTAGATAGACTTGTGTTAGAAGAGAAAGAAGACATATAACCGGTGGAGAGGAATGGCAGTGCGTGACCTCTTACCCTTTGCATGCTCCCGTCGCGGTGTCAATGATGGCCTTCGACTGCTCCACCTCACCAAACCGTTCTGTATACTTCAAAAGCAAGTCATCATCAGTGGTGGGATGAAGGCCACGGATATAGACGTTCCGGTTGCCCTGGATTCTGTTCTCAAGGCACTGCTCAAGAGGCTTGACGTGGTCGGTCCAGACAGCCGGGACAGCCTTGGGAATTGGCGGTTCTTGCATGAGAAGGCGGTCAATGTCCGGATCGACAACAGCCTTCATGTGGGCAGTGCTGGAATAGGTGCCTGCTTCGCGTGGAGATGGGGTGCTGTACGAGGATCGCTCATGAGAAAAAACTCGGGCACCACGGTCAACTGCATGCCCGAAGAACGGGGTAGCTGGTGCTGACTCCGTGGCGGAAGTAGAGTACGAGCTTCGGCGGTTCTCAAGAACGGGAAGATCACGAGGGATGCGTTCACCATATGCAATGGGACGCCCAGGAGGAAAAGGCATCATAGCGCCATGGCCATATGCCGAAGTATAGCCAGCTCCGGGGTATTGCATAGGAAATGCAGCGGGTCCAAAAGCATGGTCGGCCAAGAGGGGGTGCATGTGGCCGGGATAAGGGGCAGCAAAAACAATGCCGCCGTCAGGCCCGTTGACAAACGCCCCGGCCGGAAGACCAGGCATAGGAGCAGCTTGCCCGAGGCTGCCAGCAGGAAGGTTCAGAGCGGAGAACTGGCCCATCATTGCATTGAGACCATCGTCCGGCACCTGGATAGACATGTTGGGGGCAACGCCTTGGTGAGGGTGCATCCCAAGGTCAACCGGAGCAGTGCCGTACCCAGAGGAGGGGCCTCCACGGCGGGGCTGGATGCCAGCATCAGCGTTCGATGGGTAAGCAGACATGTTGCCGAGTGTCCTAGGAACAACGCCGTTAGCTTAAATCATCAATGGCAGACAAGACGAACACCAACCAGCATACAAATCTCGATATTCCTTTGAGGACTAAGAAGCTTTTGACAAGAGGGATATTAGTCAATGTGTGCTTTTGTGCCTATTGAGGGAGATGACAATGGATGAAAACAACCACGGTATGACGAGATAATGGCCATAGCTCACCTTTGTTTGTCTTCCACGATGGAATATGTACCTTCTTTGGGTCTCTGAAATAGTATCCTCCTCTTTATCAAGGACCTGTAGCCATGCGTTAGAGACTGGTCCATGTGGTGGTAAGTTCTGTCCCCTAACAAAGACTGACGAGATAAAGAGTGCTGGATGCTTTTCAGGCTCGAGGCTGTATCACAAAGCACGTGGCGGAAGTTTGAGAATGGGGATGAAACAAAAGAGAATGCAAGTGTAGAGTGAAAAGCCGAGGGGAAAAGAGCCGAAGGTGTGGTAATGTGGCCGACACGAGGCGGTGACGTTGTAACAACAAAAGAAGTAAAAGGCTTGACAAGAGAAGAGAGAAATGGGAAGAGAGAAGAAAAGGGAGGGAGGGGAAAAGGGGGGGCGCTGATATTCGATAAAAAATGTGGGCAAGAAAATATTATCACAAAGAACGGAAAGGGGGTGTCGGTCGACAGAAATCGTGAATGTTAGGAAGGCGTCATCAACATGCAGTCAAGGAGGAAACCGCAATGTGAGAACTTGTGGGTCAGATAGATGAAATATAGAAGGAACTAGACTGATACCTGGCAGGAACGACACGAGAGAAGGCGATGTGTGGGAGAAAGAGTGTGTACGAGGAAAGCACAACGGGCAGTGGAATTAAGCAGGAAAGAGGGAGACTCGATGTTTTTTTTCCAGCAGGAGCGAGCGTGGCAATGGAGTTATTCCTGGGACCGAGTACACGGGATGAAAGGCAATTAATGAAAGCTGTTCCGTGTGGTACAAAAGAAGACGCAAAGAGAAGACACCAAGTATCAGAGTAAATAGAGCAGGCCGCGGATTATTTACATCAGGGTGTGGCTCAAGACCTGATACAGAATCTACTTTGCAAACTATTTTATTCCGGCTCTACCTTCCCTTTGCGTTTCTTAAAGCCTTGTACAGGAGACGATTTTCAGCATGTATGTATGGAAGGAGCAATGCAGGTGATTGTTGCCATTTCAATCAGACAGCCCCTTTCGGAAAGAGCTACTCGTATGCTTCATGATCAGTAGCCACAGACACGATAAACGTCACTCCTTGCATCATGATAATTAGAATCGAGGGGCTAAAAATAAATGTAGGCTCTTTATAAGAATCGGGACGCCGTCGAAAATTTATTTCAAATGCTAACAGCTTACATTTTTTTAATATGAGAGTGATTTCTGCCCGATTCGAGGACGTGAAGGAACGACCCATGGCTACACTGGTCGCAGAAGTAGACTTGAGATGGAAGGAACCAGCGACTCTCCAAAAAAAAGGGATATTATCTGCCAATACGAGAAGGATCGAAGGAGGTCTCAGACGAAGAAAGAGAAGCAGCGCCCGAGAGACTCATCGCATGTGCTCCAGTCTTTATTTCTCACCTGGGATGTGCTTGTCGAGCACCGTTCTTGCCAATTCTTGGCCAGTTACAGTGTTTATCTTTCTCTTCTCTGACCTTCGTTCTTCCCCTCAACAACAACCAAGACCGATCTCACTTTCCTTTTATGATAGTTTTCAGGCCAAAACTTGCTCATGCTTGTGGTCCGACGGTCTGAAAACAAAGTGAGGTCAAAGTGAGCAGGCGCTGAGCTTGGTTCTTTCCACGTGGAATTATAGTCGCACTCTTTTTTGTATATGTCGGATAAAAGACTATTCACAATTCTTGCACATTTTACATACTCGTATATATCTCTGAAGCTCTTTTATGCCTCCGTCGTCGGAACTCTCCATCGTCTCGGAATTCCGGAATCTATAATCGGGTTCTCAGGCGATAACTCGGAGAAAAAATGACCGTCGTCTCACTAAATATCCCCACTACGAGTAAAAGGTTGGGGAATTGGCCTAGAGCCCCGAGGCTTCCTTCGACTTGCGTGTGGGGTAATAGGCCAGAGGCCCCAATTCAATATTAGTAGCGGTCTGGTGCCCGATTTTGGTATATTTTACTTCGATGGTGATTTCACGTCTTGCTTAACCTTGTATGTTAATGCCCGTGTATTTATTCCTTGAAAGCTAGGCAGTTTGACTCTTCTTCATCAAGTGGATGCAGGCTGTTTTATTCAGCATAGCTTTTCTAAGGCTCGATAGGAGAAAACCCTAACCTTTTAAGGATCAAAGTAAAAATGACGTACGAGTACTATAAAATGTATGGAGAATAAAATGTGGTGGAGCTGAGGCGGTTTCCGAGATTCCGGCGGCAAATCCGACAATCCGGCGCGAGTAAAGTCATGCGACGACAGGCATGGGGCATGAGCGATCGTATAGCTGTGGGAAAGGATGACCATAGAGTGCGTCATCGAATGGAAGCGTTGTTATTATGATTTTTTTCATGATTTGTCTAAATAACATGCCGAGGCGACAATATAAACCTGGAGATAACCTGAGACATAGACAAGAGAAATCCGCGGTGAAGCAAAAGAGACAACGGGCCCCAAGGAGCGCATCGGAAGGAGATGGTAACAGAACAGAGCAGCGGCTTTCTCCGGCTCCTCTATTCCATTCGCACATACGCTCCCCGAAAAGCGCGACAAAAACCTCATAAACACAACAAAACCTGTATGCAACCCTGAATAGATTCCCACTGCCGGTGGGCAAATGTACCCCCACTACTTTTCCCCCACAGCGCTTCACTTTGCACCGGCTTCGCTCCTTTTGGTTTCGTTCGTCACGACCAAACGTCCTCCTGTGAGAATGCGTCAGCTGATAATTCACTTTTTTGGCGGAGGAAGGTGGTGAGGGATAAAATCTTACCTGGTACTGGTTGGACGCCCGCATGTTCTTGATAACCTCCTCGCCCTTGGCGTCGGAGATTCCTCGTTGGCTGGCTATGATCTGAGCCAGGACGGCGTTCACTTCACGGGCCATGTTGGCAGCATCACCGCACACGTAAATGTACGCCTTGGCCTCCAGCAGCTTGTTGACTTGCTCAGCGCGCTCCTTGAGGCGGTGCTGCACGTAAACCTTCTTGGAGCCCTCTCGTGAGAAGGCGGTGACGAGCTCGAACTTGTCGCCGAGGACCTTCTTGTACTCCTCCCACTCGTCCTTGTACAGGAAATCCTCGTTTTGTTTCCGGCAGCCAAAGAAGAGTATCGTCTCACCAACCGTCTCGCCGTTAGCGGCCTGCTTGGCACGCTCCTGGACGAAAGCACGGAAGGGCGCGACACCGGTACCGGGGCCGACGAGAATAATGGGCTTGGTGGGGTCGGAAGGCAGCTTGAAGTTGGAGTGGCGGACGTGGACAGGAACGCGGACACCTTCGTACCTGCTGCGAGGGCCCGCAACTTCGTAGGTGAGGCTGTAAGAAGACGGACTGGGATCGTTGTTCTGCTTCTGCTTGAGGGCCAGGAGGTAGTTCGTGGCAACGCCGTGGAACACATCGTCGCGGCCGGGGATCACCTGCGATTCGACAACGGCGCTGATGGAAACCTTTTGAGGCTGGACGAGAGACGAGGACGAGATAGAGTAGTAACGAGGCTGGAGCTTGTTGATACCTTCGACAAAGGCCGAGAAGGGGATGTTGGTCCACTTCTTGCCCTCGCCGACAAGCTCGAGAACGCCGGCAATGTTGAGCTGGCGCGAAATGACCTTTTCGTGGAAGTAGTCCTTGTCGCCGCCGAGCTTGGTCATCTCGGCCTTGGTCGCGTCATCAGGAGCAAAGGCAGCGAGCGTGGCCAGGAACTGGCGCGAGACGGGACCGCAGATCTCCATGTGGTAGCGGACAATAGCGTCGTACGTGGTGGGAGTCGGGAAGGGGACCTTGGCAGTGGGCTCCAGAGCCTTGACGCTGAGAACGGTGTTGCGCTTTTCCGTGAGACCGAGGACAGACAGGAAACGGTCGACCTCGGCGCCGGCGTTGTTGGGCCAGACAGCAAGATGGTCGCCGGTCTCGTAGGACAGGGTTGAGCCGCTAATGTCCACCTCAATGTGCAAGCAGTTGCGGTCTTTGACGGTGAAGAGCTCGCGGGATTCGGCAATCGGCGCAATGTAGGGGTTTTGGGCGTTGAAAGGACCCTTGGCGGTGCCCTCGAGGTGCATCTTGTTGGGCTCGCCAAGGTAGACCTCGGCGGAGTCGGCCGTCAGCGTCTCCGAGGGGGTCAGGCTGAAGATGGGCTCGTAAACAGCCTCGCGCTCCTCAAGACCCATCTTTTCGGCCAGAGCAGCCCACATGGGGTCCTTCCAGGCCAAGAAGTCCTCCTCCATGGTGCCAGCGCCATCGTCACCCTCGCCTGCCTCGCCAATACGCGTGGCACCGAGGCGCTGGAGAGCCTTGTCAACGGCGCGGATCATCAGGTTGTAGTGCTCGTAGGTGTTGTTGCCGAGACCGAAGCCGACATAGGTCAAGTTGCCCAGGGGCACGTCGGCCCCCTGGGAGAAGGCCGGGCTCTCGGCGTTGATGAACTCGAAGAAATCGACGGCGTTGTCGGTCGGCTCGCCCTCGCCATACGTGGCGAGGACGAACATGACCACCTTGTCGCTGGGCACGCTGTCGAGGCTGTCAAAATCAAAGTCTTCGAGATCCGCAACCATGGTCTCGAGGCCGAAACGGCTCTTGCCCTCCTTGGCGAGACGAGAGGCATAGTCCTCGGCAGTGCCGGTCTGCGAGCCGTAGAAGATGATGCAGTTCTTGTTGGACGTCTCGAGCATCTCGGCAATGTTGCGCGACTTGCCGGCCTTGGCGCCGTTGGCGTTCTGGAACGAGCCGCCATAGGGATCCTTGACCACACCCCAGAGCTTGCCTTTGGTAAAGTAGGCGACGGTTCCGAGGAGAATGAGAGAAAGGACAATGATGTCCAGCGTGTCCAGTTCGGCCATGGCTGCGGGTGAGAGGGCGCACGCCGGGGACAGAAGAGGGGGGGGGGTTGTCGCAAGCACGCAAGGCAGAGTTCAGGATGGGAGCGAAAAAGAACAAAAAAACGGCGAGAGGCACAAAATATATGGCCTCTGCGACTGCCGCGCGTTTAGGGCCCTGGCAGATTCTGATGGGGACGACTGGCTGCTCGTATTCGTACAGGTACTTTGCTGCTGTCCACTGTACTTGCGCTACTGGGTACACCGCCTGGCCAAACTGCTGGGTAACAGTATATGTGTTGCTCGTACGAGTACTCCGTTCAGCGCCGTGGCAACAAGAGCCACAAGGATAGATAGGACAGGAGGAAGGCGCCACGCTGGCCTCAGCGATGATCCGTCTTGTTTTCTGGTCCAAGCCGAGCTTGGGGAAAGAGGAGAGGGGAAGTCAGGAAGTTAGGGGAGCTGGCAGCTGGACACAGAGGTGGGGTCGGGGAAAGTTAGGAACGGAAGGGAAAGGAAGGAGGAAAGAGAAAAGAGAAGGAGCGTTTGGGGGAAAAGAAGGGGAAGGAGGGTAAGAGCAAAGAAGAGAAACGGGAAGGAAAGAAGAGACAGATAGAAGGCCTAAGAAGTTGGAGAAAAAAGAAGGCGTGGAAAGCCGCCGAAGTACAGCGCAACGGCAAGTGCGTATCATTCGGTGAGGCACGCAAGTAGGAATACACAGCTCACGGGGACTACTACAAGAAGGGGAATCACGGGAAGCAACGAGTTCGGAAGTGTGGGCTTATCCCTCTCCGTGGCCAAACTGACCACGCCGCGCTCTCCGCTGCCGGACTAATTCCGGGTGGGCACGACGGGAGATAGGAAGCAGCGAACAGCCGCTCCAGCAGGCGCAGGCCCGGCGCTGTACTTGAAGTAAACTAAGTAAAATACATGTGCGTACTCGCACAGCGAACGCCTTCGAACGGGCCACTTTGAACGTCGGAACCTGGAAGTACGCAGATAGCCGATTCCAGTGGAATGCATGAACGGGGCTTGGCCACCTAATAGTTTACACCCTGCATTTACAGCAATATTTGCACTTTGCAGCGGCTCAACGCCTGCCAACCGTTTGAGTTCAACCAGCAGCACCGACTCTGATACTCTGGAACAAGGCCAGGCCCACGCAGGCTCTGAAAATATAAAGTGCCGAAAAATTTCGCGAAACTGAAGAAAAAGAGAGCGCACAAAAGCCGCTACTCTGGATTTGCGCTATTGCGGCAGTGCGGCAAACAGACAGGCAACTCGGTGCCTGGCGCGGGGTCTACCTAGCGCCGAAGCCCCAGAAGGGCAGCGAAAAGCGGCGAGCGCTGTATTGCCTAGATCGGCAGAACTTGCCCGAAGATGGGTGCTAATTTGACGGGCGGCCAGACCGGGCGGACTATTCCAGACTGCCGCTGCGCTGTTGGCCGCCATTTGTTTGTCGGGAACTTGTGGGGGCACGTCTTTTGTTGCACATGCGCCGGCCGGATTCCTCCCCGCGGCCTCGGATCGGATGGAAAGGTTTCGTCTGGAGTGCGAACGTTCGAGAAACCACGCAGTAGGAAACGTACGATGCCAGACGTGCAATTTTGTGAGTTTTCTGCAGACACGGACTCGAACGGACACTCTTGGGGTGGCAACGCCCAACACGTCCGCGCAGCCATACCGCCAAGACCGTTTCAAGAAAAGCTGCGTGTCAACGGATGGCATACTTGTGGGTGGTGGGAGAACGAGGTCGATGTCGACTGTCTAAAGATCGCGGCACAAACGCCGTTCCTGTCCGCAGAAACGGCGGCCGCCTTCATCTAGTTGTGTTGTGCCTACTTGAAAATGTAGTTTTCAACAGCACAGACTTCCATGTACAATATGCGAGCAGAGACAAACCCGGACAGCCATAGATGCTTGAGACCTCCGTGTTGTCCTTGGAGCAGTACAAGACCGACCAACGCAGCCCTGCTAACATCTGTAACCCGTCATCTAGTGATTCGCACAATGGCATATGCAACTATACGCATATGTATGTTCGGGCCTGGCCCGGCCCGGCGTACTTGTGCCACACGTCAGGCTGTGCCACACGGCCAAGCAGGGCGGCTGCCGCTGTCAAAACGCACTCCAGAGGACGGGCATACGGTGCAGAAGATGGAGAAAGCCAGGCCGGCTTATAACATTGACAATGGTAGACCCCGGTGGCACGTTTCGGACTCGCGTGCCATATCGAAGAACCAACGGCGGTTGCTGACAGAAGAGGCACGCCCAGGCCCGGCGTGAAGAACGCCAGAACCCTGTCCAGACTAATGTGCGCCGCTGGACGACCGGCTGCTGTGTTTTGACGGCCAGTCTACATCAGGAATAACGGCTGGCATTGCTCCACGGTCTCTGCGCCATGAAGTCGTCACCGGCGTCCTGGGACGCCTTTTGGCCTCGTGCCCATCTCGCCGGCGCCTAGCAGCGCCCACCCAGAGCACCCAAGAGGCACGACGTCAGACTCCCTCCACGTCCTTGCTGGCGAACCAGAGAGCCACGGCGGCTGCTTGCCATGATTAGAGTTTGGACCCTGAAGGCGGCTTCCACTCGCTGGTGCTCGGGAAACGACGCTTTCATTGGTCATTGGTGAGTAGAAGTGGGTCTCCTTTCTTGCTGGATGGACGGCCCCTGCCTTCTTTGCCCCTATTTTCTCCCGGCCAGTTGGCAGCTTTATCCCCGCCTTCCGCACGCTCATTGGCTCGTTGTGCCACTTGTGCCTGCATAAGGGATTTCTGCGGGGAGTTTTACGTCCCAACGTGCTTGCTGGCAACGCGTGCTGGCAGCAGAAGAAGAAGCGGTCATGCTTTTTGTCCAAGGCGGAAGGCACAGAATAGCAAGGAAGGCGCGACTGCCAACGACTCCCGGCCGAGGGCATCACGGCATTGTTGCTTTTCGAGCCTTCCGCTCCTCGCCCAAGACATCGACCAGCAACCTTGTCTGGGCAGCCCGTGCCCCCATCGCATGGCTGGCCGCCGCCGCTGTTGACCTTGACCGTGCCCTTGTGCGCTATCCACCCAGCCTGACCGGCCACGCAACGCAACCCCGACCGCATCAAAGCCGAATCAACCAGCCTCCTTCTCTTGTCCCACGCCATCACCGACTCGAGGCACCGCCCTCTGCTATCTCTACGCGCCGCGACCGCCCCCGACGACTGTGCCGGCCTCAGCTCAGCCGCACCACCGCCGCCCCACCACCGCCGACGACGACGCGGACAGCTTGAGATACGCGGGTGCGCCAGAGCAGCTACCACGGGATACCCGGGCGTGCTTGCTGCTAGAACATGGGAGTTGAGAGGCTGCGCCGTTTGAAACATGGGTGAGTCTTGTCTACGCGCCCGAGCGATGGCATTTGCCCGTCTGTCTCTACATTGTATCCCGCCTCCAGGGCCCAGAGCTGCTGTGCAACAAGGAAGAACCCATCAAGACGGACAAAACGGGGGACGTGCCCCCCGCAAGCCGCACTTTGCAGTTTTGCATACTCTCCTAGCGATCACAGTCTCTTTTCGCGGCAGTCCGTCGAGAGAGACGCGCGCAGACCATGGACGCATGGCGCTGTGCGCCCGCCTCGCCCGCCTCCTCTGCTGCGAGCGCATGCAGGCGGCCGCACGTTCTGGCTTTCTTTCTGTGCAGTCGGATGCCCGCGCTGACCAAATGTTCTATTTTTGTCTACAGCTCCGTCCCAGACGCTGCCAGAGCACACGACCGACTCTCTCAAGTTCTCTGCAACACCCGTATCGCGTCTCGTTGAAGAGGACGAAGAGGACGACTGGAACCGAACACTGCGGCCCGGTCCCGTGGACAACCTGCCAGCCGCGCCCCGGCTGGGATTGAGGTCGGTTGCGCACTCTCGCGAGTCCAGCGCCGAGAAGCTTCAGCTGCAGCAGCAGAGCGGAGCCGCGGGTCTCGCCTCGCCGTCCTCTGTTTCGTCGTCTTCCGGCTACGCTCAACTGCACACAGCGTCCTCCCGATTCGTCCCCAACGGCGTGATCGAACGCGCTGTCGACCCCAAGGCTGCTGCATACGGACACCATCGCCAGACGTCGATTGTGCATGGCATCCAGCATTCGCGCAATGGAAGCCTGGCCAGCTCGTCTTCGAGTCCTCTGAGCCCGCAGATGATTGCCGCCGCAGGCGCTTCCTTTGCCACAGAACGGCCCGACTTCCAAACCACGTTTTCTCGCCTCGAGGGCGACTCTCCGCTCCTGTCCGCACCTCTGTCTCCTGCCCCGAATCCTCTCCCCGGCGCACGGCCTCCCGCTGCCATGTCTGGACCAAGCGCTGTCCCTGGGCTTGGCTCTGCTTCCACTGCAAACGCCATGCCCGGCACTGCTGTTCCAGAGCGGACGCCGGCCGCTGCAGAGGCCGGCAATCCCGCCTATCCGCCACCGCGAAAACTGGAACGCATGCACAGCGGAAAGTACCGTCACGACCATTCCCACCACCAGTCTCACTCCAGGCACTACAAAGATGAGCAGAAAACGGTTGGCGAATATGCGCTTCACGTCTTGTTTACTTCCGTAAGTTGGTGCAACAGAACTACGAAGCAGGAATCTCCTACTAACTGACACGTCGACAGTTTATATCGATTGCGGAGGAGAAGCTCAATGAATGCGTTGCCACGCCTCTCGACTCGGAGCCCTCCATTGAGAACATTTGTGGGCCGGGCGCTGATTCCGCGTTCGACCAACATCTGGCCGCTCTTGGTCACATTGCCAAGCAAAAGCCAAAGCCTCTGATCGACATCATGATGCTCTGGCGGAAAAGCAAGAGCGATGCCGCAAACGAAGCCCGAAGTCAGCTGCAGCAGGCGCGTGCTCAGGCTGGCCCTGCGCCTCTCCAGAGGCGAAACACGGAGCCCGTGCAAACCGTGTCGTCATCGGGCATGTCAGAGCCCGGCCTGACGAGCCCGGCGGCGCTCTCAGCAAAGCAAGAGTACGTGGCCCAGGCCGAACGCAAGTCTACCGTGTCCATCTACATCCTGTGCCGCGTTCTTCTCGAGGTTATTACGCAAAGCAGTCTGGCCTCCATCACTCCGGAGATGGAGGACAAGCTCGAGGCCATCATTTTTGGGCAACTGAAGATGGCAGACGCCGACCAGCTCATGGTGTCGCCCCTCCGAATGTCGAACTGGGGCCTTTTCGCCCAATTGCTCGGCGCCATGAGCGAGATCAGCTTCTCCACCGTTACGGACCGTTTTATCAACGACCTTGACCGCTCTCTGCAAGAAACCAACCTCCGCAGCCCTGTGCTTGCCAACCGCAACGACAGCGAAGAGAAGATGGAGCTAGTTCTCGGGGGCATGAAGCACCTACGCCTCAAACTGGCTCCCGCAAGCGCCTGGGACCAGTCGTGCGACTTTATGATTTCCCTCGGTAAGCTGTTTAGCCGCTGCCATGGCCAGAAGGTCAAGGCCGCATTCTGTCAAATCTTTGACCTGCTCTTGCTGCCCGTCGCTGCCAATGCAAGCAACAGCGACTTTAGTCGTCCAAAATGGGGCGAAGTCTTGAGCACCATCAGTCCCCGGCTGGCCCAGATGTTCGTGAAGCCTCGCCACTGGGCCAGTGCTTTCCCTCTGACCGCCACAATGCTCTGTACCTCCCCGCCGGACAGCTTTGGCAACCAGTGGCTCCAGCTCGTCTATCCACTGCAAACACGCCTCAAGGACCGTGCTTCGAAGCCGCTGTCTCTTCAGGTTCTGTCCAGGATCGTGTGGACGTACCTCTACCGAACCACCGACACCGTTTCGGGGACCATTCGAAAGCTGGAAGAGGTTCTCAAGCTGATTATCCCCGGCACAAAACGGTCCATCGTTGCAGCAGACACAGCTGTTGTCGACCCTCTCATTCAAATTATTCGCTTCATTGGCTTCAAACACCCAGAATTCTGTTTCAAGACAATCATCTTTCCTCTCATCAACGCCGAGCTCTTCGCCGCCAACCGCGACCTCAAAGTCGAAAATCTTGAGCCAGACAGGATTGTTGTTGGTATTCGTGCCTTCCTGGCAGTCATTTCGGACCTGGAACGTGGCGCGATCGGTCGTCCGCCCTTCCCTCAGAGCTACTCCACGCATCCGGCTGACCGCATGCCGACATCCCCTACGATTGGCTCCCCGGCCTCGTTTGGCCTTATTGGTGGTATGGCAAGCTTCAACGCCCGCTCGAGGGCGGCGTCTGTGTCGACAACGGCCAGTGCAACCAGCCTCGACGATCAGCTATCACGACCCGTTGCCACCAATGTTCTCACGGACACCGTCCGAGACTACTACTCCCGCTTCTGTGAGATTCTCGGAAAAATTATCATCATCTGCGACAACGCGTTTGGTGGACAGGCCGCCTTGGATGAAAAATTCAATAGCCCAGGGCCGAAGACGCCAATCGCCGAGACATTCAACTTTGCGCGGCGCGAGGACCATCAAAACCCCACAGATCAGAAGCAGGCTTTCTATGAGCTCCTGCACGTCTCTGTTCAGGCCTTGCCGCGCTGCCTATCGCCCGAAATACCCTTCAACTCCCTGATCAACCTCCTATGCACAGGCACCGCCCACATCCAGCCAAGCATTGCCGAATCCTCTGCGCAGTCTCTCAAGGCCATTGCTCGCCAGTCGCATGCTCAGCAGGTTACCACGGGCTTCTCGCGCTTTATCTTCAACTTTGACGACCGCTACTCGACAATGTCGGATGGCGGTATGCTTGGCGCAGATCACATCGAAAACACGCTCCGTCTCTATGTTGAGCTTCTCCAAATCTGGATCGAGGAAATTCAACGCAAAATCAAAGACGTGTCCTCTGCTGACTCGGGCGAGTCCGGAAACCCGGTGGGAAGCGCAGACAAGCGTGGCATGAAGTTGGATCTCTCCAGCATTTGGGCCGAGGTCGACCAGGTCGAAGCTCACGGCCTCTTCTTCCTCTGCTCTCAGTCTCGCCGAGTTCGCTCCTTTGCGATCACCGTCCTCCGCCTCATTTCCAAGTTTGATACGGCCCTTGGTAAACCCCAGACCGAGGAGAAGGACAACTTGCGTGTCATTGATATTCTCGAGAAGAACTCGTCCCAGATTATGAACTTCAACGACGAATACCTCACAGTGGCGGAACGCAGTCGGTTGCAGCGCGGTCTCAAGAGCAGCGGGAGCCAGGGCGCCGTGATCGAGCTGTGTGCGAGTGACTTGTCCTACGACGCAACGCTATGGTTCAAAGTCTTCCCCAACCTCATCCGCGTCATCAACGAGAAGTGCCTTTTCGCCGTCACCATTGGCCGAGACTTGATCTGCAATCGCATTCTACAAATGTACAAGGCCATCACGATTATTTCCGAGCCGTCGAGGGGCCCTTATTATGGCGCCGACCCAGCAAGTGCACGTTATCTTGCCCAGACACCTACTACACAGCCTGAATTGCTTGTCGAGCAGTGGCGGCTCTACCTCGTTTTCGCGTGCACCACGTTGCAGGACCCCGGCAGCACGCCTGCTGCTAATAATGGCCAGGCCAGCCAGCACGGGCGCAAGGGCTCCAAGTCCTTATCAGCAGCAGGCAGAATTGTCTCTGCGAGGACTCTTTTCAAGTACCTCAATCCCCTGCTATCCGTGCCGTCTACTTCTGTTCGCGATGCTGTCGTTGCCGGCATGGGCTCGATCAATATCAACATTTACCGAACCCTACTAGAGGAGCTTCAGGGCCACGTTTCTCGGTGCAATGATGAGGCACGAGCTCGTATCCACCAACGGACCAACAGCAGCCCCCGGAGAAACAAGAAGATGGATCTTTTACGCACAGAAATCACCCATGTCTACAGGTTGACGGCGCATTTTCTCAAACTCCCGGAAGTCTACAATGACGAGTGGATTCTGAACAACCTTGTGACATACGCCAGAGATATCAAGCTGTTCCTGATGGACGGCGAGGTTCAGCTGGACATTGAGTTCCAAAGACTGCGGCGCCACTATTGTGGCTTGATGGAGGAACTGTATCTGGGCATCAACCGGTCAAATGACCCATCACGCTGGATGACGTTTGAGGCCCGCAAGTCGTCGTTTTCGCTGATGGAGGACTGGTGCGGATTCTCGCCCAACCAGAACCAACTCTATCAACGCGACGAAAACGGCCGCGTGTCCATGATTGATCAGCATATTCAGCCCCGTGCACCGGACAGCACACTGACGGCCGCCATGGAAATCGAAAAACGGCATCTGCGGACAGCTGCCTTGAGTGCCATGGCTGCGCTGTGCGCCGGACCGATTGTTGTCACTACAGAGAGTGGCGTGTCTCTCCAATTTGACATGCGGCGACTGTTCGCCTGGATCGAGGACATTTTCATGTCGGGCAATGACCGGATGCGCCTCATAGGTCGCCAAGCGCTGAACAACCTCATCGTCCACAACAAAGAGCACACTTTTTTGCTCGAGCATAGCATTGGCCGGTGCTACCTGACGGAGGCATCCCATGTCCTTGAGTGCTACTTTGAGGTTGTCATCCAGGTCTTGCTCGACCATCCAGACTACCCATCACCTTTTTGGCGGCTCCTCGGCCTGTGCCTCTTCACCCTCGGCAACGAGCAGAGTGAGATCCGATTAAAGTCTGCTGTCATGCTCAGGGCACTAGAGGAGCGCCAGAGCGTGGGCCGCGGTTCTAGGATTCAAGACTTCGACATCAGCGTTTCGGACAAGACAAAGGCTGTATACAAGCTCGCGCAGTACAAAATCTCAGAACGCCTGTCCAAGCAGCACACCGATGTGGCGTTCCATATATTCTCCGAATTTACGTACTATTTCAAAGATCTCCAGCAGGCCGCGCAGAGAAACGTCATAGCAGTCATCTTGCCGTGGATTCAGTCGATCGAGCTCAAAGTCGATCCCAACGGAGGGCCTACCGCCGAGTCCTATGTTCTCCTGGCTAACCTGCTCGAGATCACCATCAAGTCGAGCGGGGCCTTGCACAACGAAGTGCAGGCCCTGTGGCAGGCACTGGCCACCGGCCCTCATCCTGGAAACGTGCGCCTCATTTTGGACTTTATTATGGCGCTGTGCCTGGAGAGGCGAGAGCAGAATTTCGTCGAGTATGCCAAGCAGATTGTGGTGTTTCTGGCCAGCACGAGCAGCGCGCCCGGACAGAAGGTGATTGATTTCCTGCTCATGCAGATTACGCCCAAAGCCATGGTGCCGAACGAGAAGAGAGAGACAATACCGCCCCCAGCGGACGCCAACAGCCAGTTCCCCTACTGCGCGGACCTCAACGACGCGCTGCCCGTCGGAACAAAGCAGGCCGGCTTCTCGCTGGGCCAGCTCTCTCTGATCCTCCTTGTGGATCTCATGGTGTCGCCAGTCAATCTGGCTGCGGAGAATGTACCGATCTTGTTGCAGGTGGTGACCGTCTTGTGGGACCACTACACACCCCTCGTGCAAGAGCAGGCCCGCGAAATGCTCGTGCACCTGATCCACGAGCTTGTCATGTCCAACATTGACGACAAGACGACCGAGGAAGCCAAATCGATTGATGGGCTTGTCGAGCTCATCCGCCGGCACGACAAGTCTGTCGTCTGGGGCTACGAAGACAGCAATGGCAAGGGGGATGTCCGAGACAGCAAGGTGCCTCCAAGCATGGAATACCTGACGGCCGAGGTCGTCAAGACGTTTGAAATGGCCTTTCCCGGGATCAAGGAGCAATGGGGCCGCCTCTCGTTGACCTGGGCAACGTCCTGCCCTGTCCGTCATATTGCATGCCGATCGTTCCAAATCTTCCGCTGCGTTCTGACATCTCTTGACCAATACATGCTGGCAGACATGTTGGCCCGTCTGTCCAATACGATTGCGGACGAAGACAGCGAGATCCGGACATTCTCAATGGAGATTCTCACGACGCTCAAGACGCTCATTTCGAAGCTCGATGCCGACAAGCTTCTGACGTTCCCGCAGCTGTTTTGGACCACATGTGCATGTCTCGAGTCGATCAATGAACGCGAGTTCCTTGAGGCAGTCGACATGCTCAACCAGTTTCTCGACAAGCTCGACTTTCAGTCGGCCAGCATCCGTCGTCTGTTTTTGGACGGACGACCAACCAAGTGGGACGGCACATTCGAAGGCCTCCAGCCGTTGCTGTACAAGGGCCTCCGCTCGTCGCTCTGCTTTGACGCCACCCTCAAGACGCTGGACAAGCTCGTGCGACTTCCTAGCGATCCTCTTGTTGGAGACGACGACCGCCTGTTTCTGACTCTTGTTGCCAACCTCCCTCGCTTCTTGCACGAATTGGAGCAGAAGAGCGCCCTGAGCGACACCATTGTCGAGACCGTGCAAAACCTGCTCGGTCTGGCGCTCTCGCAAGGCCACGGCGCCATCGCCATGGTCCTTGACGGCTACCTATCGTCAACGTATGACAAGGACGGCAATGACTTTGCAATGCAGATGTTTGCCGCCTTCCAGGAGCATTTTTTGCCGCGACTTGATTTCCACATGATCACCATGCTTTTGGGCTTTTTGACAAACAGCACGTCGTGGATACGCCTCAAGACCATGCGTATCCTCTGCGTTTTTATTCCCCAGATCGATATGCGACAACCCGAGATCGCGGGCCACGGCTCTGACCTCCTCTCGCCGCTTCTCCGGCTCCTGCCGACTGAATTCTGCATGGAGGCTCTGCAGGTGCTCGACAACATCATGACAATGTCTGGCTCGTCCATGGACAAGCACCACATCCGCATGAGCATGACGCGGTCGACGGCCAAGTCCATCCGCAAAGAATATGAGCGCACGCAAAGCCTGTTTGGCATTCCAGAGGAGTCGGGCTGGGCGATTCCCATGCCTGCAAAGAAAACGGACTCGACCAGAGCCAACATCCATGCCGTGTTCTACAGCTGCCAGAATGCCGAAGGCGTTACCGCAGAGCCTCCGGCGCCCACGCCCGAGGTGGAATTCCACATTGAGGAGTTCCCTTACCTGTACTACCCTCCGGCCATGGAGCGGACGGACACGATGATGTCAGACGATGTCGTGCGCAGCGATGGATCCTTGGCAGGGGACCTGGCGAGCAGGCTCGACAGTCTCGATGACTTTTTTGACGACGTGAGCACGAGCCTGCCAAACGAGAGCCGGTCTTCGACCATCACGGTCACAGAATCGTTCCCCGACGGTACCGCTGTGGCTTCTGGAGCCCAGCTGTACGACGAAATCGTGCCTCTTCTCCATCAGGCATCGAATCCCACCACCAATCTTCAAAATGCGTTTGCAGACCGCCCGCCTGGATCGCGTGACGGGGCCAGCAACTCCGCCGCCTCCAACACGATGAACCCGGGGGCCTTCAACTTTGGCACGAGCCACATTGGAATGCCCGTGCAGGGGTACGGAAACAGGCCCTCGCTGCATTCGCGTTCCATCACGTCTCCCTCTGCGCCAGCGTCCGTGTCGACCACGGGCATTGCGTCTGTAGCCGCGTCCTCGTCGTATCTCCGCGATTTTGCGTCCGACGACGAAGATGCCTTCTTCTCGGATGTGGAAGACGAGCGGCACGTGGCCAACAGCAATGCAGAGGGCGGAGGGGGATCGGCCGGCTCCGCTGGCTCCTCGGGGGGCGGTGTCGGCGGCAGCAGCGGCCACGGGGGCGGGGGCGTTTTCGAGAGCATGATTCGCCCGCTGGCGCAGAGCACACGGTCGCGCATGCGTCGGCTGACAGGCAGCCGGTCGCGGGATGAGAAGCTGCCCGATGTGGCTGCTGTCGGCGGCTTGCCGAGCTTCCCCGGCTCGCCCGGCGTGACATCGCCCGGCAGTGCTTCCATGGGCGGCGTCATGAGCGGCGGCGGCAACGGCGGGAGCGCCGTCAGTGGCAGCAGCAACGGGGGCGTGGGCGGCATGGCGTCGCCGCCACCCTCGCAGCGAGCCGACAAGCTTCCCGTGTCGCCACAGGTACCCAAAGTGCCGAGCGCCTACCTCACAAAGAACAAGCCGCCAAACAGCGACATGCTGTGATGCGGCCTGGCACGCTCCCATTTCCGAGCAGTTTTCGGTTTGCTTTCCTCGACTTGCGTGTTATGACGGGGCAGCGGCGGGACGGAGTTTCAACTGTTATTATTATGCATCTTTGCGATTTGTTTGGTGATCTTGCGGTGCTAGCCTTTTCCACCTTTTGCTCTTGTATTTACCCCTTTTTGCACCTGCTGTTTGCGGTCGCCCTAAACTCACGGTTTTTGCTTATGCAGTGTTTTTCTTTCTTGATTTTCCTTTCTGCGCACGACGAGACAAAACTGATTACCTTTTTGCACGAGGTAAACAAGAGCGTTTTATACATTTGCATAGGCCTGCCTGCATCTTGATTTTTTTACTCGTGCTCCATTACCATTGCAATCGTTATGCGTTACCCAGCAAACCCTTTGCCCAGAACCGACCAGCGTGACATTACACTGAATATTAAATCTATAGCTTGCCAGAGAACCCTGAAAACGGGTGTCTGAAAATCCGCCTGCCGAATCTATGCCCGAGTAGAATGTTTCGTTGTGATCATTCAAGGTCGATTGGAGATTGTAAAATTCCACCATCCACCATCTGTGGACTATCCGCCCTCGAAAATGACGCTGGCACAGAATGCAGCAGATCTTCAAGAAAGCAACACTACTACCCAAAGTTTGCTGCCTTTCTGGGGTCGCCCTTTGGAGTGGGCATGTTGTGGTCACTCTGCGGCGTCTTCCGAGAAACAATTGGCAGCTTTTTGACGATATCCAGCTCTGCCTCGAAGCTGGACCCGGGCACGGCCCATCGCTGAAGCTTTTCGGCTACCTGGTCACGCAGACGGCCCAGGCCAATATCGCGTATCGAATGCTGGCCCGTGACAGGCCGGCTCGAAGCAATGCTCGGGCAAGAATCGGCCACCATGAGAACCAGCAGACAGGCCATGCTGCCCTGGCAGAAAGACCAGAGGTATGGCGACCTGCGTTCCAGAAGAGGCAGCACATGGGCCAGATAAGCCACGCAAGAGTCAACACAAATAGCACATTTCTCCAGGACAGCCGCCAAGAGAGGTCGTGGGCCTTTGGACGACGGGGCTGGCATGGATGCCACGTTCGGATGCCCCTGCATGGATGCCAGCAAAGCGCTGTCTATGCTGTCCGTGTGTGCTGTTGGCAATGCAATACTCGTACTCGTAGAGCTTGCACGCCGGCCGGTTGCTTTTGCTTCTTGCGCCAGGAGTTTTTGCTGCTGCTGCCACGCAACCGCCAGAACAAACGGACGATGGATGATGTGTCTAGCGGCGTAATAATGTATGCGCAGAATCTCGATGCGTCCGCTGCGAGTGGGTGTCGCATGTTGCAGCCCGCCCGCGTCATGCCACTGTGGGCCGTGGCCGCCAACAAAGTCAAACGCTATGTCGTCGGTGACGCCACCGCTTTGAATATGGCCCGCCAAGGGGGGGCGGATCTGGCCAGGCATTGCAAAATACCATTCCTCAAGCTGGCGGTTGAGCTCCGTGCTCACACGGAGCATCTTGGCCGTGCTGCTGCTGCTGTCCACAGCGGCACCAGATCCAGCACCGGTCGCCGATGTGCTGGCACCGAATGGTGCGGCATACTCGTGTATGGATGCAGCTCCTGGATGCAAGTCGTTCTCGCCACGCTTTCGTTTCTGCCCAGGAGGTGTTCGTCCACCCGCCATGCTGCCATCGTCCGACGACGCATATGCAGCCTGGCTAAAGTTGCTCGGTTTTGCATAAAGAAGGCTGTGAATCCGATTCAGGAGCTTTCGAACCGTGATCTCGGCCGTAAAGCAAATCATGGTATCGCCGTCGTCTGGGTCGGCTGTGGTCGGCAGTGGCATGCGGTCGGCCAGAGGTTCGATGCCGCTTCTTGCAATGTCGAGTTCCGCAGCGCGGTCAGACTCCCACATAAAGCACACCCAAAATACGGAGAGCAGGCTCCCGTCTGTCTCTGGCTGCAAGCCGTCCCGTCTGTGCTCCTCAATGAGACGCATCAGCAGGCGGCTGGCCAGGTGTACCATTCTGGCGTTGTGAAGGGGACGCCCGGTGAGGGAAAAATAGGACGCTGCCAGGAGCAGCGCTTGGCAGACGACCAACGACGCGGGGCCAAATTCCCAGAGTGCATGGTGCAGAATAATCTTCAGAGCAGGCTCAAAAAGAGACAAGGAAAAACGGTCATTCTCTTCCTGCAGTCGTCTTTGGGTCTGCACCTCCCTTGGTGCGGACGACGCCGGTGTCGTCGGAGTGGCGAGCGATCCCAGAGCCCAGACGGCAAGACAAATGGCAGTTTCAACGGTTCTGTTGTGTCCGGGGTCGTAGAGCTTGGACGACCACTTGCGAAACTGGGCAGCGCTGAAGAGTGGCGCGCTGGGGTGGACGTTAACAAAGTAGCTTTGGGCGAGATTTTCAAAAACGGCTTCATCGCGCACGGCCAGGACAGGATGGGGCAGGACTGCTGATGCAAGGCCGGGACTGGTGAGAAGGTCGAGCTGCGGCGGCAGCGGCTGCTTTGTCTCGATATCAAAAAAGTACGACCGCGGATAGACAAAGTCAGGGGTCGGGGCACTTGTCGGGATGTTTGTTGCTGTCCCTGTTTTCTTGTTTCTTTTCTTGCCAATGCCGCCAGGTTTCCTGATTTCACTGTTTTGGGGGCCGGCGTCGTTGGAGATCACTTTCTGGCGGCGCCTGAGGAAGGACCGCACAAGAGGCATGGACAAGAGCGTGTTGGCGCCTGTCGAGTGCTCAAAGGGTATCAAGAACTGGTCCTGCTCGATATTGTGCAGGATGTCGGCGTTGGCGACGGATGAGGCTTTGCCGGGAAAGAGAGCTTGAGGGCCGCTTGCCGAGAGACCCGAGCCTGCGTCGAGCGAGATTGGGCCGTTGGAAAAGCCATAGACGGGCGCAGAGGTGGCCGTGCCATCCGTGTGCGTATGGAACGGAAGCGAGGCGTGCTGATGAAGGATCTGCGCCTGGTGGTCATATGGGTAGGCGTGTTGCTGAAGAGAAGCCCCAACGCCCAGCAGCTGGCCCGCCACGATCGACGAAGCAACTGGTGCCGGTGACGATGTGGCTGTCGAGCCAGGCGTTGCAGCAGCTGTGATGCCACCATAGCTTGGTGTTGACAAGGCGGCAAACTCGGGGACAAGGGGAAAAGGAGACTGCGGGAACGGGCGGCTGCTGCCGGATGCCCTTCCGGCATCTGCAGCAATCGCAGGGCTGACAGCGTGTAGAAAGGCGGCTGCATACTCGGAAGCCTCGCCAGCAGAGGCGTCGAAGGAGACTTTGGGGGAAAGGCTGAGACTTGGCCCTGCAAAATTGGTGGATGCGGTGCCGTGAGTGAACAGATGATGCAGCTTCTGGCCCTGCTTCTCGAGGAGAGCCTCGATCCGGCCAAGCCGTTCGACGACAGCTTCGGTTGATGAGCTCGAAGCAGGTATATCGACACTGTGATAGAAGAGTCAGGAAAGGTCTAAAAGGCGATGGAGAAAATATCATCCTCCTCGATGACAGGGGGGAACAGCCCGTGCTGCTGCAGTGCAGGGCCCACGACCATGAGCCAGACGGACAGACGGGGAAGCGTGTGCTCCTTTTGGGCTTGTGACAAGGGGTGGGTATGGGCCGAGGTGAGAGACGGTGAGAAGTGAGACGAGACGGGCTGGGCATGGCAAGGAGAAGGAATTAATACGGGGAGCACGGGACTCTAGCCGGACAGGGAAGGCACGGACGGGCACGCAGGAATGGAAGGAGACAGCAGGCGCCGCTCTCTCGCTCCTGCCCTGTGAATATGCCACTGCCCCGGCCCTGTGCTTCGCAAGGACAGCAAACAAAGCAGGATGCTCACCGTTCCACAGGCAGGTCTTTATAACGGCAGTCGGCGCTGGACTCTTTGCACGTCGAGCATGGCTGCTCGCCATCGCATCTTCGTTTCCGGTGTCGACAAAAGTCGCAGGCGAGGATCGCCCCTGGAGCGGACAAGAGACGTGTCAGCAGAGTTCCGTGGGAATAGTTACTGTGGTACGGGGAAGGAGCAGGGGCTCCCCCTAAAACGGACGGCGCCGCCAGCGCTGTGTTGAGACATGAAGGGGAGCAGAAAGCGGACGACGATAAAGACGACAAAAGGCTTCGTGGAGCTGGGCGCTGTCTCACTCTTGCGGGTATAGTTCATGGTGGATGGATCTGTGACTGCAGCAAAGCAGTGAAGGGAACTGGAAGAGCTTCCTCCGCTCAGTCGAGATCCACCGGCCTGGCCAGGAAGAGAGAAGGCCAGCAGCAGGAGCGTGGGGAGAGAGAAATGGGGAGACTGTGGGATGGCACGAGGCGAGCGACAGCGGTGAGGGCCAGGGCTAGGACAGAGGGGGAGGGAGAAGCTCTGTTGTGAGTCTCATATCTCTGCCCGTGTTGTCTGAGGTTTGTGCCCGGTAGGGCACAGATGAGAACAACTGCAGAAAGGACGAATTTGAGACGTCTTTCGAATCGCTGAAGCGTTCGAGAGAAACCAAGTGGAGGTTGGGCACGAGTGCGTGCAGCTGGATACGCTTGTCGTTTCGTTGTTTCGCCCTAGCTCGTTCTGCCTCGTTCTTCCTGTCCCTTGCTTTTGTTCTTCTTTTTGTTTTGCCAGCTTCGAGCTCATCAGCCGGCTGTCTGTGGTTTGAGCTGCCCTGTCAAGTAGCATATCAAAAGAGCCAAAGGAGACCCCAGTCTCGGGTCAAAGTGGCTTGGCGCTGCTGCTCCCTTATTTTTATTTTGTCCTCAGTCAGTCTCATGTCTGGCCACAAGAAAAATGATCGTCAAGCCTGGAGCATTTCCCGTTGCCCAGCCGTGGGAGTAGCGGGAGTCTGGGTGTCGATGGTCTCATAATCCGATGACAAGACAAGAAGATACAAGGTACTCGTAGTTGTGATCCAGCGGTGTGGCAGTCTTGGACTTGATTTGAGTTCTAATACGACGTATTCTTTTTACCCAGCAGTTTGGATGCTTCTCTATTCTGCAACCCATGGCACCGTATATATGTCTCATATTTGCCTCCCACGCGGCCAATACCAAAACAATGCTGTCGTTGCGAGCGTTGTTATTCGTGCCTTTGTTTCCGCAACGTGGCCAAAACAGGTTCTGCTTGAAAAAAAGGAGGCTTCGATTTGAGTTTCTATTAAACGTCAAACCTAGATATAAAAACGACCAAATACGTACTATAGGAACAACCACACAATAACTCTGTTGGGATAAGCGCTGTTATGAGTACAAGAAGCGGCCCGCCGCTATGGACTCGGATAATATGCGTGCTTAGATGGAATATCACATCTCTTTGAGATCGAGCCCTGTAGTTCTGAGATCCTCTGTCAAGTCAACTCTCAAGGCCCACGTCTGTCTTTTGTTACGTTGTTCCCGCATATCTTTATATCCGGCACATGCCGTACTGTATTGATTACTACACGTATGGAGTCTCTATCGGGTCAGGGTGATACTTCTGTCCAAGCGGCAAGACCGGTGGTTGACATTGATAAACGCGTACGAGTATGTCGATATGAAAACATCCTGGTACGTGAGTCCCTTGCTTGTACTCGTACGTGTTGATGACGTTGTCGCTCTTGCCTGGCATTCGTATGACATGTCTTGCCACATACTGGCTCCTTTGCATCCAATTGGCTCTTTTCTTATTTGTAGTATGTCAAAGGGCCGGCCACCTTTGGCTTTCAAACCCCAATCACGAGAATTCTCAGTCGTTCGTTCTCCATTGAGTCTGCCTCTCTCGCTCGTTTTGAGCCCACCCTCCTCGGATTTCGGCCCTTCTTTGGCTTGTTGCCAGCTGCAACGAGATTCATTTGCAATAAGCTGTCACAATTCACAAAAAAAGGAAGCATCAGCCTACTTGAGGCCTCTTTTTAAAAAAAATAAAAATAAAAAAATCTGTTGTGGCGAACCCTTGCACAGCCTCAACGTACTACGGTCATTCCAATTGGTGGCTCTAAACACCGACGATTAACAATATCTGAATGACGATACATACGAGTACGAGTATATGACAATTATCAGCTGCGTTTGCACAGTGGCAAACAAAAAGCTGGCTCACGATGACACTTGCACCGGGGATAGGACCCTTTTTT
Organism: Sporothrix cf. nigrograna; assembly: GCA_019925305.1. Taxonomy (NCBI): domain Eukaryota; kingdom Fungi; phylum Ascomycota; class Sordariomycetes; order Ophiostomatales; family Ophiostomataceae; genus Sporothrix; species Sporothrix cf. nigrograna. The sequence continues at coordinate 46,761 of JADHKR010000030.1, forward strand.
ACACAGCTTCTAGAAGCATCACAGCTGTTCCGCCGCCTGACCACGGAAACACGTTCCGTACGTGTAGTTCAAAACCTTCCCTTCTCGGTCTCACCGGATGCAACGATTTGTCTTGTTCTATTCTGAGACGTGCTTTATAGGACGCATCGATATGCCTGCCACAGGGACGCAAATCTCTGTACCCATCACCCCGAGACCCCGTTCCTTTTCTGTGATTTGATTTGGCATAGGAACCCAAGGCAAGAACACCGTATAGCATACCTCAGCGTGGCAAACCAAGGCCTGCCGTCTGCAGCTTAACGGACAAGCCGCAGATGGCAAAAGGACAGATTCCCTGTCTGCCTAGAAGTCTGTCGACGTGCGAGAACGGGCACCCGCTACTCTCAAGTTCTTTTCCAGGCTGCCGCCTTTTAATCCTATCCATATTTGCCTTTGTCCAGGCAGCTCGTATCCTCACCAGTCATGTTTCAAAGAGGCATGTCCCACGAGCAGTTTATATACACATACGCATTGGACGATACCCACCGCTCTTTTGCGGCTGAAAGAATAAGAAATCATACACCCTCTCTTGTTTATCGACTCACCGCAAATTGAAAAATCGGCAAGACGTTGATGCAAGGTATTTTTAGTGTAGCGTCCGTGATGGGTCTGTATACAAAAAGGGGCTTGTCGATACTGTTAAGGAGTGACGGAAGCTCTCCTCGTACCAGGGGATCAAAGAACGGGAGGCCAACCAACGCTCAAAGTTCATTTGATAGCGGTCACAGATCGCTTCACGGCTGCTGATGGTCTTGACCAGCTCGTGGCGAGCATTTGGCCTTTGTGATGTTAGGGTTTGGTATGCTCTTTGTAAAGAGTACCTCGCTCGTTTGGGCCTATCATTCTCAGCAAAAATCGGGCTCACCCCAAGAGACGCTTGAAACCCTACAGCTGTCTTTACCGTAAAGGCTTTGGGTGGTGGCACAGATGATGACACCCTTTGGACTGCTTCCAAATGGTTGTGAACCGTAGCAAAGACCGACAGAGTGAAGACGATGAAACAAAGAAACACGACTCACTTGCCGTCCCCGTGTCAGAATGGTCGATTTTCTGGACCCTTGGTACCAAGCCGCGTGTTCAAGACAGCCTTCAAGGCCCACATGCAAAGACCTTGATACCATCGCCGTGCAGTTGTGAAGAGGCATTCTGCCTTCTTTGAGGACCACAGGGCCTTGCTTTGAAGGACCAGGGCCGTGGCAATGGAGGCTCCGGCTGAACGACAAAGACAAGGACAGACGGCCTGTTGACGGTGGTGCATTTGAGAATATGCTCGCGCCTCGCTGCCTCGCCGTCAGCACGCCGTGATACAACAAGGCACAAAGTCAAAGGCGGGGACAGGCGTTCAAAGACAAAGGACTTGGCCCATGGGCGGAGTGCTTGGGTCTGATTCCCGGGAAACATGTGGAGACTGCAAGGCGAGCAATACATTGTAGAACGGGGAAGGCGCGGCCGTCTGCGGTCCGGGGAAGGTGGCGGTGGCGGGTCTTTGTCCAGAGTCGCCCGGGGAAGGCGCGGGCCGTCCGCAGTCCGGGGAGGGCGGGTCTCTGTCCAGAACCGCCCAGGGAAAGAGCGCTCTTGTTCAGAGTATGGAGTATACCGAGTGTAGTCCGAGAACTCCGGAGAGATATTTGACGGGACAATGGGAGAAACGGAAGGCCCGAGGAAGATGCATAACAGGAAGCCGGTGGCTTTTGACGCTGCAAGGAATCAAAATCATAAGTTGTTTCTGAGACTGGCCTTGTCTCTTGCCTTCAGCCGTGGAGAGAGTCTGACGCGTGTTCGATGAACAGCAGCGCCTGCTCTCTGTTTTTGTGACTCGCTGGACTGCCCTTCTGAGAATGGCGGCCTCTGTCGACATCCCGTAGCTGGAGGTGTCCGTAAGCAAACATTGCGACTACTCGTACTTTGTACAACGTGCTAGGTGCAGCACGTGGAATCATCGGGACTGGCGGACAGTCCCGCGACCCGGAGTAAGCCACATGTGCATCTGTGCTCAGGCTGACCCACTGCCAAAGGCAACTCGTAGCTGATTCAGTATGTACTCTACTCGTAGTTTTTTTTTATAAGCCAAGATGAATCCCGTTTCGTATTAGGGATGGAGAATAATCATGATCAGGGCTGTCGGAATGAGGTCTCGTATCATACCTTTTGGGGTTTGCCCGCTGGCATCGTGAGCGATAAGACACGTTGTGATAGAGGACGTGCAACGCTCTCCCTACGATATGTGTACTTGTACGTCGTATCTATGATGATAGTGGGCATGATACGGCTTGCTTGAAACCTCGCGTACGAGTATGCAGCCTACGAGTACTCGTGCACTGCGCACCCAGCTGTGTGACGCGTGGCCTTGCCCCCATGTTTCTCGGATCTTACGACAGGGAGAACTTGGGACGGAGACACCACGTTCTCTGCCTCGGCCAAAACCATGTTGGGCCCTGTCCTATTGTCTTTGTTTTTGTCTTGTGCGACGTCGCGCTGCTTTGCCGCCGGTTGGCTTAGCCACGCCTTGTGGCCTTGTCCCTCTGCATCCTTTTTCCGTCAACGTACGGACGGCTACCAATATGCCAGATGCCCGTACGCTTTCTTTCCTGCACGAGCTGCTTACTTTGATTGTAGGCCATCCTCTCGTCCTGTCGGAAAGCCTTCCGGAGAGAAGTCCTGGACACGCACGCTGCAGGCCCCAAACAGGCAAGCCGCCCGTACAGAGTATCGTGTACGACGTATCTTGGCATGTCCTTTGTGCAGCGTACAGGGATGTCTTGTGTTGTATCGTAAGATATCAGAACGATAGTCCGTTGATATCCTTCGAAAGCAGGCAAGGATGAAAAAGAAGTGGACAAAATGGCCAGCTCTAGACACAAGCGCAAGGGCCACCATGCCTTCGACAGTGCAACACGACAAGCAGGCCAAGGAGAAAAGAAAAGGCAGTGAGTATCCAGTGCAACGCTGGCCACCCACGCAAGAGCACAGGCGCGCAGGCACCAATTTGCCCGCGCGAAAGCCAATCAAAGAGCCCGGAACTCGCTCGTTTCTCCCAAAGAAGGAATTTCCGCGCGTGATCCATGCGGCATGCTGCCACATCATGGCTGGCAGAAAGATACAGGTCACAAGTGAAAAAGGCAGTATGTATATATATGCACTCTTTCTGAGCACTGAAAGCGTTGGCGAATGGCACACGGTCGATTAAGATGGTGTACAAGTACGACGTAGGAAACAATGCAAAGATATGGCCTTTGCCTGCCGGAGACCACAGCGCAATCGAGGCATGCTGGACAAAGCATTGCACATACAAACTGCTCGTACTTGAAAGCGGGCGTTTGCAGTTTCAGCAATTTTTACACGACAACCCACTGTACATATAGCCTACTTGTGCAGTGATAAAAACGGGTTGTTTCTCATGTATATATATACGAGTACGAGTACGTATGTACATATATTAGTTTGGCAAAGGACAAAGTACAGATTTGGAGACAGTCACAAGCTCGGGTGCTTCCTACGAGTACGTATTATTACTTGTGCAAATGGAGGGCAACATACGGCACGGATCTACTGTCTCGGCTGTCAATCTTTTCCCCATCTGAAAGGAAGCGGAACAATGAAGAGAGAAAGAAGCCGCACAATCTGCAGTAAACAGCCTTTCACACCACCAGCTGTCTTTTGTCTGCAGCCTATTCCGTGCCCTTTGACCAAGCAAGACAAATGCATGAGCACGCTTATTCTTTCCCAAACACAATCTGCCCATTACAAAGACTGCTTTGCAAAGCGCCAAAACGCGCACTGGCGCGGGAGAAAAGAGCGTACTTTTGGGCAGTACATAATGTGGTGGGTGGTGGGTGGTGTGGTATCTGATGTCTGCGTAATAATACGAGGCAGTTGAATACCACATTGTCGCGCCATCCTTTGCCATTCGTTTGGCCAGTCGGAGCCGAAGGACCCAGACAGCCTCGACCGTTTGAAAGGCTCGGCGAAGAGCTAGAAGAGAGCTAGAAATCGCAAAAGGCCCAGAATGTCTACATGGCCCTCTGAAGACTTTGAAGGGAAGGTGTTGGCAAAATGCAATCCGGGATTCACAAGGGCCGCTCTCATTGTCTCCGTCGGGGACGTGTCGCCGTTGATCGCCATCTCGACAAAACGGTTCGATATTCCACAAAACGGGCGAGACGCTGCATTCGGCTCACTTGCCCCTCGTGTTTGTCTTCGGGCATGATAGGAAGTGTTTGTGGTGCACTCTCCTGCAGTATCTTACCGGTCAAAAAAGAGAGTCAGCGGCCAAAGATGGGGGGCCATGGGAAATGATGTTCGTAATAGGCTTAGGGTCTGGGCCATTTTGCTTGGTTGGGCCACCGACGCCGGCAAAAGCCAATAAGATAAGCCGGGTCCAGCGGGAAAAATCGAGACAAAGGTGCAGGAAACAATAGCGAAGAGACAAGAGAAAAGAAATGATACAGTACTGAACAAAACGTACCGCGCCTGTGAATGAGGAGAAGAGGCGATTTGGTTGGGGACGCAACACGACCCCCGCTCGATGATATTTGATGTGTCGGCTGCGACTCGCCAAGACAGCCGTGTTTTTTTATCGAGCAGCGCAGAAACATTGCTGCGCATTCCAAAAAGAGAGAAGCTTCGGAAGATACTCTGAATGCAAGGCAAGCCATGCCCTGCAAACCAATGACAGGGGGGCAAGTATCACCAAAAGCCACAGGGGGGCCCAATACCACGGGCGTCTCCCGTGGGAGACGTGAGATGGAGTGTGGTGGGAGACAGAGGAGGTGCGAGCACAGCGGGCTCGTAATTCCTCGCGTTCCGTCGATCAGCACATAAAAGGAATCCATGCCCTTTCTCGTTGATGGCAGTTCTTTTGCCTTTTCTCCCTCTGTTGTCTTTTTGTCTTTTTTTTTCTGCCTGCTTTTTGCCCTCTGTTTCGTTTGATAGCTCTCTTCCATCGAAAAAGATTCAGCCGCAAACGCGCCGTCCCCAAACAGAGGACAAGAAAGATCAAAAACTGAGTATTTCGATTCGAAACACGTGACTGGCAACGGCTTTTGTGCCACTCCTTTCCGAATCGAAAACGAGCGCGGCGACAGAACCGGCGCTAGCCCGCACCAAGTCGAAAACCTTAACTGCGGCCTAATATTTTGTTGCGCGCTCGTCTTCTGTCCGTAGGCGTTGCAACCGCGCTGCAGACTCAGTTGTCAATTGAATTGCCACTTGCAATCCAATCACCTTTGCTTCGCGGCCTGTCCTCGGGCAACTGGAGCGGCAGGAAAAGAGAAAAGCCGAAAACGAGACACGCCGGCACAAGACGGAGCCATGTCGTCGTCAGACCGAGACAACGCCTATGGCGTCGATGTCGAGAAGCAAACGGCCTTTGAAACGCACACGCAGTCGCCGTCCGATGAAAGAGACGGCCGGCACGGCAGCGGGGGGCGGGGCGTCTTTGGCTCAGGCCACGGCCTCGGGCACATCCTGGCGCTCAAAGACGGCGAGGTGTACAGCCCGCAGCCAGAGAAGAACGCGAGGTGGTACCAGCGGCTGGTCGACGCCGGCTTTGAGGACAACGGCATCAAGCCCGTCCCCATCGAGAGCCGCACGAACACTCAGTACAGCAATCTCTTTACCATCTTCTTCACCAGCATGCTGAGTCTTTTGCCGTGAGTTGCTGTCGGATCGTCGAATCGTCGGATCGTTTGCTGCTTGTGGATTCCGAGTGTTCTAATTTGGCTTGCAGTATCCCGACTGGCATCCTCGGAACGTACACGTTCGGTCTGAGCCTGCGCGACACCTCGCTGATCATTTTGTTCTTTGGCATCTTGACCATCATCCCACCCGCCTTCCTCGGCATTGGTGGCCCCGAGACGGGCCTGCGCCAGCAGATCCAGGCCCGGTATTCGTTTGGGTAGGTTGGATCGCCGGTGGAAGACGAACGCCCCGATGCTGTGTTTCTCGGGCTGCATCTGACCAAATGAAAACAGCTTGTATATTGCCATCATTCCGCTGTTGCTCAATGCTGCCACCGTTACCGGCTTCACCCTCATTTCCGCCGTTGTCGGTGGCCAGACCATTTCTGCGCTGAACCCTGACCATGTCAGCGTCAAGGTCGGCATCGTCATCGTCTGCATCGTCAGCCTCATCGTATCGATGCTGGGCTACCGGGCGCTTCACTTTATCGAGCGGTGGACTTGGATCCCCAACATCATCGGTCTCGTTGTTGCTGTTGGTTGCGGCGGCAAGTACCTGCACCTGCAATCGCCCACGGAACCGGCCACGGCCTCGACTGTGCTTTCATATGCGGGCATCATCGCGGGCTACTTCATCACCTTCAGCGGCACCGCTTCTGACTATTCCACATACCACAGTCCTTCCGTCTCCAAGTGAGTTTTTTCTGTCGGTTGTTCGGCCGGCCACCGTCTGAGCCCGCAAGGCTAACTGGCGTTTGCGTCGTCCAGGTGGAAGATTTTCTCGTGCATGTATTTTGGAATTCTGATTCCATCCGTTCCTCTGCTGATCCTCGGTGCTGCCATCGGTGGTGCCATACCCAATGTCCCAGCCTGGAACGATGCGTACGAAGTGTCGAATGTCGGAGGCGTCATCTATGAGATGCTGACACCGGCCAAGGGCTTCGGAAAATTCCTGGTGGCACTGCTTGCTCTGAGCGGTGTTGGCAATATCGCCATCTCGTCGTACTCGGTGTCGCTGAACCTGCAGATGATTTTCCCGTTTTTCGCCCGCATCCACCGCGTCGTCTTTGTCTTTGTCACCCTGGCCATCATGATCCCCTTTGCCATCAAGGCCGCGGAGAAATGGGAAGAGAGCCTGACCAACTTTCTGGCCATCATTGGGTACTGGGCCGGTTGCTTCGCGGCCGTGCTGATCGAGGAGCTCGTCGTCTTCCGTAAAATGGATTATTCGACATACGACCACGCCATCTGGAACGTCGGCAAAAAGTTGCCGAGCGGGCTGGCAGCTCTCGGTGCTTCGATTCTGTCGTTTGGCCTTGTCGTTCCTGGTATGGCCGAGGTCTGGTACACCGGTCCCATTGCTGAGCACACTGGCGACATTGGTTTCGAAGTCGCATTTGCCGTCACTGCCATCTTCTATCTGCCGTTGCGCTGGCTGGAGATTAGATGGAGAGGCCACTTGTGATTGGAAGGCGGAGCGAGGTGACTGTGAAATCGGGTTGTCCATCCGGCGTGCAGCTGCACAACATGGCGGGCTTATTGACGCGGTGATGACAAAAGTTTATGCATCTTTTTTTTTTGCACATAAACAATGAGCCATTGTCTAACGAGAGATGACTGGCGGATTTTTTGGAAAGATGTGCTTGGATGGGCCGCCACTCGTCTTGTGCTGCTTTGTTGCTTTGGCCCCGATATTGCCATGCTGGTGTGTGCCCAAGCAAGGTAAAGCGACACAAAGCTGTTTGCCTCGTTTGTTATAAATATCGTTTGTTTAACCTCCCGCACAATACGACATCATCGCCAAGCTGTTGCCATTTGACGTCCGTGAGCCGCGCTGCTGCTGTTGCCTGGTTGCTGGAGTCGTAGACGCGGTCGGGGGAAACAACCACACCCCCGCGACCAAGCCAAGTCGGTGCAATCGTGACAATGACAGAGTCGACGAGACTGCTGCTTTCAGGCGCAAGAAGCGTGTTGATGATGCTGCCGCCGCCTTCGATCATGATGCTGTTGAGGCCATTTCCGGCGACACAGGCCAGGACGTCTTCCCAGCGGAAACGAGACACTTTGGCGCTGTCCGTCGTATCGTTTGCTGTGGCAAGAACAATGTACTTTCCGCCGTGGCTTTCGAGAAGATGGCGCTTTGCGGAGTCTGGCTCACGGACAGCAGTAATGACAAACGGGGCCAGCCCAAGACCGCGGCGTTGCGTGGCCAGCACGCGGCTGTCGTAGGAGATTGCCCAGCGGTCGTGGGGATCAATGACAATAGGCCGCGGCTGGCGGGCCGAGACGGCCAGGGGGCTGTCGGCGTCGTCGCTGGCGATCCGGCAGTTCAAGCCAGGGTCATCGGCCACGGCCGTGCCCACGCCAACGAGAATGGCGTCGTGGCGGCTGCGAAGGTAGTGCGTCATTGCCTTGGACTGGGGTCCAGACAGAGCTGTCCGCACACCCGGGGCCAGAGCCAGAGACGAGTCAAGCGAGGTTGCAAACGTCAAAGTGACAAATGGACGGTGGCCGTCTCTCGGCTCGGTCTGGGCAGTGGTTGATGGGCGCGGCGGGAGATATTGCTCCAATTTGGCCGCATCTTCAGCGGCAAAATGCAGCACTTCTGCCATAGCGGGGAGGGCGTGGCAGAACGCGTTGGTGATGCGAGGTAGCGGTAGCGGGCGATGTAAAAAAGTCGGGAGAATGACGACGCGGGCCGGTTGCGTGACTCAAAATAAAGGATAACCAACAAAAATGGCAGGAATGACGCTGCCGAGAGGGCAGGAACAGAACAGTCTCAAGTTGGCGTTTGTGTTACCCTGCGGAAAAAGGAAAGAGCCGGCGGTGCTGGTAAGAATACCCAGGGAGGTGCCTGCCGTCTGGATAATAATATGCCAACACCAAATTAGGAGGGAATGCCACACGACTGCGTTCACCCGCCGGCAAACGCCGCGCCGACAGAAAAGGCAGACTGCCAAGCGTATTGAGGAGAAGCTTTGCTAGGTAAGTAGGAGGCTTGCTGCCGTGGAAGACATGATATGAAGACGACAAGCCTCGCCGTCGAGTTGCGATATTTTTGGTAGGAAAGAAGTAGAGGAAAGAGACTGAGCCACCAAAGGGGGAGGAGCGAGAGGATAATAAACAAAAAGTAGCGTCGAAAAGGCACCCAGGGGGAAAGGGAAAGAGCGCACCGAGACAATAACGAAAAATGAGACAGAAAAAGGTCATTTGCCATGTAAAGGCAAAAGAGGAGGTGAAGCTCCAGGAAACGTAGAAAAGCGGATCTTAGGAATTGCCTGCCGGAAACGTGGCGGCAGCTAGATTTTTGCAGCCTAGAACCCAACACTCGAGCCAGCGCTATTGGTCGGTGCGCTTCGCCCAGACTTGGCAGCCAGAGACTCGGTTTTGTGACGCACGATGAGCATGGATTCACCAGACTGCGGAGCACAAGTAGAACATTTAACTTGGTTCACCTGGTGTCTTCACAGGCTGGACAGGCAAACAATCTTGTAAGAAGTCAGATGTTTCCTAAAAGCTGCGCGCAATTCTCGAGAGCCAAAGCTGAACTAACGAGCACCACTCGTACTCGTAGTATGTACGTGCTCGCGCCTTGACACATGGCCATGCCGGGTGTCAGGATGTACCCCATACGAGTGCCGCTCTCCGTGTTAGTGTCCCGAAAAAGAGCCGGTGGATCCAGGGGTGATCGGGAATGTCCATGTGGTTTCTCACGTGAGGTGGACTCGCCCGTGATATCGACGTTTCTCGTAGACAGTTCTGCTCGTTCATTCCGTACAAAATCCACAAAGTGCGAGAAAGGAGAGGGCAAGTAACACGAAAGGAAAGAGACTGGACCCGAACTCAGTGAACTTGGTGGTTTCTAAACTTGCAGTACATACATATGGTATGACCGGCAAGCACAACCCGTCATTTGCCGGGCAACACACGCCGTTATAAGGCAATGCAATAGCTTACGGTCTTTCCAATGACGGAGCGAGATGCGTTGAAATACAAAGAAATCGTGCCGTTTATTTGAGGAGAGCTTCGGGCTTGTTCTGCTGGGCTGGCCCGTCTCTGCCTCTCACCCGCAGGACACACAACCGGCTTGATAGCGCTGCAACACTCCGTACTATTTCGTTTCCAAGTCTGTATCAAGGCCCAAAGAGTTGGGGATCTGCAGCAGGCGGCTTTGGCCGGCAATACTCGTATGTCGTTGTCCTGGTCGCTAACTTATCATGATACGGGCAGCAAGTGGAAGGTAACGAGGTGCCTCTATGGAAGCCACGGAAGCGCTTGAGATGCCCCATTGCGCGGCCTTCCAGAGCTTTGCTCGGAAAAAAGCCAAAGCGTTATCGATATTGGGCAATGGAAGCTGATGGAGGGAAGGCGAGAGAAAACCCGGCCCACCAAACGATCAAACGCCTGAGACGCGGCCAGTTTGGGAAGAAGGGGCGCTCCGGATTACGCGGCACCACGGTAGCTGGGCGCCGCCGTCTTTGTTTCCTTAGTCCTCACCCACCCACAACATGAACTGTTGTCGACGCGGAGGAGGCCTTTCTTCAAAGAAGTGGTATAGGCCATCTCTTCCTTGCCGTGTCGTTCAGTGGGACGTCTTTAACGAAATTTCCCGGTTGCTCTTTCCTTTCAGTTGTCTTTCCTGGAAAGACTGACCTACGTACTCGTACATAGTCCGCGGGCAGCAAAACCGAAAAGCTCCTGCCTAGTCTACGAGTACTCGCACGGCTGTGCTGGAAAGAGCGGGTTGTCCGCTGACCTATTTTTTTTTTGGTTGTATGTAGCGCTAGGGGCGTTGTTTTCAGCGTAAACCCGCGCCAAACCGCTCTAGCAGCAGGCAAAGAACCACATGCAAACGGAGGCGGTGCTGGAATTACGAGTTGCAAGAGCGATCCCGAAAGAGACTAACAAATAATAGAACCTTCCGCCAAGTAGCCAAGCCTTAATCCAGAGCATTACGGAATACACATATTACGTCGCATTCGCAACTTCCCATTTCCGTTCCTTCCTTTTCTTTCCCTCTTCCTTCTGCGACCGTGGACACGACCAAACACTGCATTGCATCTCAGCGCTTCGCATCGCCGGCGTCTCTGCAACGCGCCCCCATCGCACACACACCATCCCCGACTCTCCGAAATCCCGTCGACGCGCCGTCGACTTACACAATGTCCCACAAGGAGAACCCGCCTGCCTATCCCGGCACCCCCCAGCCGCCTCAGGCTGCATACTATGGCAACGGCAACCCGAGTGGCTACAACAACCAGGGCCAGTACCAGCAGGGCCCCCCGATGGGCTACCACCAGCAGGGTCCCCCGCCGCAGCAGTACGGCGGCTACGGCGGCCAGCCCGGCTACGGCCAGCAACCGTATGGCCAGCCGCCGTACGGCCAGCAGCCCTATGGCCAGCCTGGCTACGGCCAGCCGCCGGCTGGCTACTACCAGCAGCGCCCCCAGCAGAGCTCGGGTGACGGCTGTCTGACGGCGCTCCTCGGTGCCGCGGCGTGCTGCTGCTGTCTCGACTGCCTCATGTTCTGAGCTCCATTCCGGATGACGGACGTGGATGCGCAATGCCGGTCCCGGCGCGTGTCTTGAGCCCGGACGAATGACAAAGCCGAGGCTTCTTGGTCCTGATGCTGTTTACAGCCTCTTTGTTTTCTCTCATTTGATACGACTGGGAATACAGACCCTCTAACTATGCAGAGGCTCATGGTCGGCGTTTGGTCGTGGCCAAGGCTTCAAGACCTCAGGTTCGACCAGCGCTGGAAACTGAATGGGTCTGGAACGATGGCGTTTTTGTCCTTGCTGCTTTTCTGTTTTTTTATTGGAGTTTACTTTGTTGGAGGACATCCCTTTCTTCTTTTGTCTCTTTCAGTGTCCGTCGTCTCTCACACACACTCTCTACATCTCCTCAGAGGACTGCAAGATACCCAAAGAGAGGGCTCACGCTCTGCATATATTCACGCGTTTGTTTTCTGCGTTTCTTTGGAGGATAAGGCCCCTTGACGATAATCACAAATAATCACAGAATAATTTGCAGATCTCGTTTCATCAAGGCTCTCTTCACTGCCCTCCCCTACACGACGGTCGCATACAGCGCGTCAAACTCGGCGTGCGTCTCGGCAATGCAGTCGTACGAATAGATCATCTTTTGCACGTCAGGCGACGCCCACTTGTCTGGAATGGCCTTCTTGCCGTCGGCCCGGTGCGCCGCGAACTGCAGGTCACGCTCCTTGCGCGCGGCGCCCTCGCCCAGATGCAGCGTCCGGCCTGAGCGAAACGCCATGTCCACCAGCAGCGACGTCCGCTCCTTGCGCAGCAGCTCGTACGTCTTGAGGCACCGCCGGATGCGCGTTGCTTGGCTTGTCTCGGCGGCGCCGTTGTTTTTGCTGCTGTCGCTGTTTGCTGAAACCCGGCTGAGCACCTCGGCCAGCACAGCGCCGTCCTCGACCGCCATGGCCGCGCCCTGGCTCAGGTGCGGCAGCGTCGGGTGGCAAGCGTCGCCCAGGAGCGCCACAGACCCGTGCACCCACGTGGGCAGCTCGCGGTGCTGCCGCAGCCGCCACTCGCAGACCTCGCCCTCGGGCACCTTGTTGAGCATGCGCTGCACCAGCGGGCAGAAGTCGGCATACACTTGGAGCATGGCGCTCTTGGATGCGCGTGTCGTGTACGTCGCAGACGGGGCATCGGCAAAGTGAATGTCGGGCTGCGAGCTCGACAGGTTGTACACGGTCTTGCCGGCTACCGGGTAGGCAATGATGTGGCGGCGCTCGCCGATCCACCGCACCACGAGGTTGCTGTCCAAGAGCTTCATCATCTCCGGGTCGTCGGCCATCTGGTCCCGGGTCAGCATAATGCGGTACGCGGCCTGGCCGGTGTCCGCCTCCTCAGCCGACAGGCCCAGCGCGCCGAGCATGCTGTCGCGCGTAGCCGACTTGATGCCGTCGGCGCCGAGCAAAACATCCACCTCTACGGTCAGACTCTCGGCTGCGGGGGGATCGGGCGCTGTTGTTGTTCCGTTAGCCTTGTTCACGCCGGCCTTGGCTCGCGGCGTTTGCTTCTGCAGCCGCAGGACGGGCCGAGGCTCAAACCGGTCAATGCCGACCAGCGCCGTCGAGAAGTGGAACTGGATGGCTGGCTCTTCCAAGCACGCCTTGTACATGCCGCCGGCCAGGGTCGAGCGGTGCCCTGCGCAGTGCGGGTAGGCGTACAGATCCCGAATGCTGGTCATGTCGACATGCGTGAGCTCCGTGTTGGAGCTGCCCTGGCGGATGCTCATTTCCTGCACATCGGTTGCCTCCCTTTCAATCTCGGCCCAGCAGCCGAGACGGTCGAGGATACGGACCATGTTTGGTGCCATCTGGATGCCAGCACCGACAAACCCCAAGTCGGCCGCCGACTCGTAGACGGCAATGTGCTTGAAGCCCTTTTTGGCGAGGGACAGAGCACAGCCAAGTCCGCCCATGCCGGCGCCAACAATGGCGATGCGGAGGTCGTAGGTGGTCGCCATCTCTCTCGAGGGCAACTGCACGCACAAGGCGGACGACGAGAACGCACGCTACACGGTGTGCCCAGGAACCGGAGGAGAAGGAAAAGACGGGCGCCAGTCGAGTTCGCGCCGTCTGACAGGAGGCGGTCCGTCGCCGGCAGCAGGGAATTTTTTGTTGTTGGGGTCAAATCGAAGACGTCCAAAGTAAAAAGTTTTCTGTTTTGTTGACTTGAAAACAGACAACGGCCTCTTCGAGCCAGCAGTCGGGACAACGAACACTGGCCGTCGCATTTATGTATTCCGATACCTCGCTCTCCCGTCAAACCCCTGTCAGCAAACGGGCACGCCAGCTACATACAATTTTCCACGCGCCTCTTCCCGCTTGCCGTATATCTCTGCACATGGCCCCGACAGCGGGAGCATGGGGGGGGGCAGTCGCCGTGCAAGAGCCGAGCCCGTCCCCCAAATTGCAGCAGTGTGCAGAACAGGAGCCGGCAGCTGCATTGCCTCGAAACACGGCCGGAAAAGAGCAAGTACGGATAGTCTCGAGGGTCCTTGCACCCGATAATAGTATGCTTGGAGGAGAGAGGCCGTGCGGGGAAGACCGTGGGGAAGACACGCCAAACCCTTTTGCTTTCAAGGCAGCAAGGCCGAAGACGTTGTTGGTAAGGTTGGGGCAGTAGCTGGAAGCTCTCTCCCTCACGGGAGAAACAGTTTTGCCGCTCACAAAGCGAGCTGAGATGCTGTGTTCCCACCCAGCTGTCGTCCTCCGTGGCAAATGCACCAAGATACGGACGGCCGGCGGGACGTCTGCTATTAGTCCTGAGTGTAATACTCGTACACGGACAGGGAGAATTATTTTAAACAAGGTACTCTCGTACTTGTACGTGGATGGGAGAATATCACGTGACTAAGAATGATAACTTCAAAGTTTCGAAAACGTATAAGACGACAATAAATGAAGAGAACGCCTCAATGTTCATTTTTGAGAGTTCGGCAAGATAGACAAAAAGGAAGGAAACATGACCGCACGCTCTTGGATCGAGGAATGACTTGCATACGAGTTTGCTGCGTGAACTGCGCGTATTGACGCTGGCTGAATGGGTCACGTGATTATACGTAGCCTACGTCGTAGAAATAGCTTTTTAAACAACAAGAAACATATTAAGCACCAATGTGGCCACCGTCCTGTGCTACTGCCGTTTCACGATTCCAAGGTCGCGGAAAGGACCGCAGACTACGAGTAGACCCCGAAACCTGTGCCTTTTGTGAAAAGGCTTTCGGTGTGGAGGATTACGCGTACAGGTACTTTGTGTACATTGACAGTCTCGGCGTGCAGGGACAGAGCAGCTAGTTTTTGTTTGTTCCAGGCAGGCCAAAATGACTTGTCATGGTCGATCGCCGGCGAGTTGCGAGGGCCTCCCGGGCTGATCCATGATGCAAGTTGACTGCTCTTCGTGGCACATGTGTTAATAGCGGGGCCGCCCAGAGCGCACTCAACCCCTGCCAGTGGCCCACTCATTGGCTAGGCCGCCCCAAAAGGACTGTCGCGCGTGCTAAATTAGGGAAGGAGCGGCTGCCGCCGTCCACGCAAACAACGTCACTGGTCCCGCTGGCCAATCAGATGCCCCATATCGCACCTCACCCTGTACAAAACTGGTTTTAGGTTTCAGGTCTCGGGCGTGGACAGCGAACGAAGGGGCGCTCGACGATGCAAAAGCATGAAAAAAAGACGCCGCCGGCAGCGTCAAAAAGACGGGTGCTCCAAGACACGGCAGCCACAGCCAAACAGCCGGTTTTCCCTCTGTTTTGAAGACGCCCAAAAACACCCATGCAACGTTGAGAAAAGCATGTTTTAATAGAAAGCGGAGCTGCAGCGCGAGTAACTGGCGAGTAATTTTATGGCTTTGCCAAAAGAAGAAAGCGCCGCCAGTGCTCCTTCCGCGCGCTTCAAGACAAGCGAATGCGCTTGCCTTAAACATCTTGTGACGTCCGCGATGTGCCCCTGGTTTTTGTCTTGCTTTTTCCTCTGACGTTTTGTTTTCTCTCTCTGCTCACTCTCTTCTCACTCTTGCGTCCCCTTTGTGTCCTAAGCGATTTTCCCACCCTTTGTTTTTCGTCTTCTTTCTCTTCATTCTGCATTCGGCATTCTTAGCGTACAAGTACAGCGGTATAACCTTTTCTTTTCTCCTCGGCCTCATATCCTACGAAATCTCCTGCTCACGGTCTATCACGAGCTTCACTCACGACGCCACGGTTGCACGTCCTTTTTCCATCGGCGGCTCGTCGGCTCATGTCTACGCAGTCACAGCAGCGCTCGCATTCTCGGCTTTGGCTGCCCGCCTCCTCACGCACTCACGTGCAACAACAACGACCCCCCTCATATGACCGCCATCGTCCACAACAGGAGCTTGTCAGACCTCAACTCACTTCCTCTCGGCACTGGCTGCCCACCGACGGTACTTTTTTTCTGGTGGCCGGCTGCAGTGTGCCCACAGAAGCCGGCGCGAGCCCTGCGGTATCTCTGCCTACCGCATCGTGTGGTCGCACAGAGCCCGTTGCCTGGGCTTTATATCTCTCTCGTTTCTGCCTCCCGTCGCGAACCCGCTAAAGGAACGGCACTCCCTGACTCTCCTCCAACGCCGTCAGCATGTCGAGCACAGTAGCTGCCAGCACTTCGGCAACGGCAAGCGCCACGTCGGCAGCCGATGCCGGCAGTGGCTCCGCCCAGACGTCGGCTGGCATCAGTGTTGTGGCCTTCTTCACGGCACTGTCGACCTCGCTGATCATTTTCGGCGTGCAGATGGGCCTTTTCTTGTTGTTGAGAAACAAGTTGGCTCGTATCTTGTGAGTCTGCTGCCCTCCTCCAACTTTCGGTATGCTTCCATTTTGGGCCTTGGCCAGCCTGACTAACCGCGTCTCGGCAGCAAACCCAAAACGTTCATGGTGCCGGAGCGGGAACGGACAGACCCCCCGCCAGCAAGCCCATGGGGCGTTCTTGTGGCCCTGTACCGCATTCGCGACCGGGAGATCATCAAGAAGTGTGGCCTCGACGCCTACTTCTTCCTCCGCTACCTGCAAACCCTTCTTGTCATCTTTGTTCCGATCGCGTGCATCGCCATCCCGATTCTCGTGCCCATCAACTACGTTGGCGGCATCGGCCAGTCCTTTGGCAGTAACTCGACCAACTCGTCTGATCCGTCTGTCCCAACCGGCCTAGACACCATTGCCTGGGGCAACATCAAGCCCGTGAATGCTAACCGCCGCTGGGCCCATCTCATCATCGCCGTGCTCGTCGTGGCATGGGTTTGCTTCATCTCTTACACCGAGCTCCGCATCTACATCAAGATCCGCCAGGACTACCTGACGAGTGCTGAGCACCGCCTGCGCGCATCGGCGAACACCGTCTTGGTCTCGGGCATCCCGACAAAGTGGCTGACCGAAGACGCGCTGCGTGGCTTATTCGACGTTTTTCCCGGCGGTATTAGAAACATTTGGCTGACACGGGACTACACCAAACTGCTCGATAAGATTCACAAGCGGGACGCCATTCACAAGCGTCTCGAAGCCGCAGAGAGTGAGCTGATTCGCAACGCCAAGAAAAACCAGCTCAAGAAGCGCGCAAAGGACGAAAAGGCTGCGCGCAAGAACCAAAAGGCCGGCCGTGAGACCAAGTCGGAGCGTATCCAGCGCAAACACGATGAGGACGTTCGCGCACAGCAGATGGCAGAGGCCGATGGCGGCGTCAGCAGCGGCGACAAGGAAGTTCCACAGATTGACGGGATTGGCGACGCGAGCAACTCCACCCGCAACAGCTCCGACAGTGGCGAGCTGAACCGGCCGTCCGGCGGCTTCAAAGTCGCCAAGCTTGGTGGCAGTTTTGTCAAGGTTGGCCAAGGCCTGAAGGGTGGGCTCGGCAAGGCCGGTCAGGGCATTGTTGGCGGCGCTCGGAACCTCCAACAAGGCGTGGGCAATCAGCTCGAGCGAACGGGTGGGTTTGAATTTGTCGGCAACAGCACGGGCGAGACAGATCTCTCCGGGCCTTCGTCGCGCCCTGGAACGCGCAGCGAAGGACAAAGCATGCGGTATGGTCGCAGCGGCGGCCACCAGCCAAGATGGTCTGATGGCTCGGCCGAGCCCGACACTCCTGGATCCGCGCATCTGCCACGGCCGTCCGATGCGTCGCTGGTCAACGACCGTGCGGCGGACACTCGCGGCTACGGTAACACCACCCGCAAGGTCACAGACTGGGAGAACGCCATCGGCACCGAAGACAGCAAGTGGTGGCAATTCTGGAAGCCACCGAGCGGTGCCTATGCGTCGCCCATTCCGCAGGGCTACGATGGCGACGAGTACCCCTTTGATACGGATGCCACGGGCAAGGCAACCAGAAAAGCGCAAAAGACGCGGTGGGCCAAGATCAAGTCCATCATGCCCTTGTTTGGCGGCGACGAAGAGCCGACCGAATACCCATCGCCCGAAAACCCCGACTACCCTGGCGACGAGAAGGAGGACGACAAGGCCGAGTGGACCAAATGGCTGAAAAAGTCGGACCGACCGACGCACCGTCTTCCTCTGGTGGACTGGACACCGAGCTGGCTGCCTGGTCTGCCCTTGATCCATAAAAAGGTCGACTCCATCTACTTTTATCGCAAGGAGCTGGCTCGCCTGAATATGGAGATTGAAAAGGACCAGCAGGAGCACGAGCGCTACCCAAAGATGAACTCGGCCTTTATCCAATTCAACAACCAGGTTGCGGCGCACATGGCTTGCCAGAGCGTCACCCACCACGTCCCCAAGCACATGTCTCCGCGACTTGTCGAGGTCTCGCCCAGCGATGTCATCTGGGACAACATGGCCATCCGCTGGTGGGACGAATGGCTGCGCACCGTCATTGTTATTGGTGTTGTCTTTGGCATGACCATTCTATGGGCGTTCCCTGTCGCGTTCACGTCGTCGCTCTCTCAGATCGACTCGCTGGTCGACCGTTACTCTTGGCTGCACTTTATTAAAGACAACCAAGTGACCTACAATGTTGCCAAGGCCGTCGCCGGCGTTCTCCCCGCGCTGCTGCTATCGCTGCTGCTTGCATTTGTCCCAATCATCCTCGACTTCTTGGCCAACTTCCAGGGTGCCAAGACGGGCTCGCAAAAGGACGAGTACGTCCAGACGTACTATTTTTTCTTTTTGTTTGTCCAGGTGTTTCTTGTCGTTTCTATCGCTAGCGGTGCTATCACAACCCTCCAGGATACGGTGACAAATGTCCAGAGCGTGCCCGCGACGCTCGCCAAGAATCTTCCCAAGGCCGCCAACTACTTTTTCAGCTACATGATTCTGCAGGCCATGTCGACGAGCTCCGGCACCCTGCTCCAGGTCACGGTGCTGCTCGTCTGGTACGTTCTAGCGCGCATTGTCGACGACACCGCCCGCAGCAAGTGGAAGCGCCAGACCGAGCTGCCGACCATCTCGTGGGGCCCCTTCTTCCCTGTCTACACAAACTTTGCGTGCATTGCCCTGGTCTATGCGGTTGTCGCGCCGCTGATCTCGGTCTTTGCTATCATCACGTTTGCGCTCCTCTGGGTGGCGTACCGCTACAATATGATTTACGTCACGCGCTTCAAGATCGACACGGGCGGCGTTCTGTACCCACGCGCCATTAACCAGACCTTTACCGGCCTCTATTTCATGGAGCTCTGCCTGATCGGCCTCTTCTTCCTCGTCCGCAACGAGGACAATAAGGTTGCTTGTGCGCCGCAAGGCATCATCATGATTGTCGTTTTGGTTTTGACTGCGGCCTTTCAAGTCATGCTCAACGTCTCGTTTGGGCCCTTGATGCGCTATCTCCCCATCACATTCGAGGACGAGGCTGTCCTCCGCGATGAAATGTTCCAGCGCACGCAAGACCGGCGCCTCGGACTGACTTCCGGAGACGGCGGCATGGACGACGAGGCTGCCACGCTCACTGGCACAGAGAGCAAGACTGCTGCTGCCATCTCCGAGGCGAACAGCAAGGACGTCGAGCTCAAGACGCTGGCTCAAAGGGGCCACAAGAACTCGTTCGGCCTGCCGAACAAGCTCAATCCCGTCCGCGGCATCGTGAGCGCGGGGAATTGGGCGGCCAAAGGCGGCAAGAAGGTGCACCACGCCACCATTGGCAAGGCCGAGGAGACTATGCGTACGTCGGCAGCGTACCGGCAGCAGCGCCGGCAAAAGGACCTGGAGGCACAGCGCGCCATGGGCGAGGCCCTGTATGGAGGGTACAATGACGAAATAGAGGACCTGACGCCGGAAGAGCGCGATGCTCTGGTCCGCGAGGCTTTCAAGCACTCGGCGCTGCGGGCGCATCGGCCGACGGTGTGGATTCCGCGCGACGACATTGGCGTCAGCGACGACGAGATCCGGCACACGTGCAACATGAGCGACTACATATGGATCAGCAACGAGGGTACGGCCCTCGACAGCAAGGTCCGGGTGGTCTACGGTCGGGCACCGCCCGACTTCTCCGACCTCGAGCTCATCACCTTGTAAAGGGTTGCCAGGCATTTTCTGCCCTTTTTCCTAATGGATTTTTGTTTTGATTACCTGAAGGCTACGACTGTGACGAGTTTCTTTCTTGTTTGATTCACGAATAGAATATACCACCTTTTATTCTCGCCGATTCTGTGTTGTTTTGAGACGGGAAACACACTTTCAGCCCTTTCCATGACACTCACATCCTAATCAGAACAACAATCACTTTAACATGGCGAACACGTGACCTACCGTAAGTTAACAGAAACTAGTGTTGGCATTTTTGGTATGAATGTGGCTTGTTTTTTATTTTTAGTCTGGCAGACCACACGCGCCCTAATGGTGCGTGTGGCTGACTAATCCATGACTAATATTGTGGGACCTTGGTCTCCACTTATTTTGCCAAAATAATAACACTCCCCCTGAGACCAGGTCTTTATAACAATTTAAAGCCGTAAATGCGTCATAACGGGGTTAAAACTAGGATGCACTTTTTAAAGCGGTAAAAACCGCACGCAGCGGTGTACAGGCCTGTTAGGACCTTGTACTAAAGAAATTCCTTGTAATAGCCTTCCGTCTTTTAACCATTACCCTTTTCGCCGGTAGTGTCGTTTATAAACTTTTTAATTAGTCTTATAAAAGGTTCTTTTGTAAGCGCTTTAGTGAAAGGGTTTGTTAACTATTGTGTCGTGGGCACTAGCTTCGTTATGATGTTACCCAGGGCAATCTGCTCTTTAAGGTAATGGAACTTGATGTCGAAATGTTTAAAGCGTTGGGAGAACAAGCTCCCGTTACCGATGGTATACGCGGCCTCGTTGTTTATATACAGTAATATCGTGGCCTTAATACCGACTTTTTATAAATATTATCTTATCTACGTAACGTGTTAAGTTACGTGTGTTACAGTTAAATATTTAACTTTTATAATATTTATATTAATAGTTATTAGTTTTTTTAATCTTTATAATATAACGTTATTAACTATTATAAAAAGGTAATTATAAGTCGATCGACGGTCTTCGACGTTATTACCGTAATTAACATCTGCGTATACTTTAACTGTTACGTCGTCTCCGTCTTTATAGTCGCCTTTCGTATATATTAAACCTTTATTTTAAGTGCCCGTTAAGTACCGAAGGATACGTTTAACTCGTACGTGGTCTTTTTATATCGGATACGATATAACCTTCGTTACTTGGTTAACTATAAATACGATGTCTAGCCGTATTATAATAGTCGCGTATATTAATCTTCCTACTATACGTTAGTATTTATCGAGATTAACCACGGGTTCGTCTTTTTTTAACGTCGTTATCGACTTTATTAACGTAGTAACAGCTTTCGCGTTCTTTATATAATTTTCTTCTAGTATCTTTTTAACGTATATTAGTTACGTAACTTAAATACTTACCTCCCCCGCGGCGGTATAGATAAATAAGTCGACGTTTAATAGTTAAGAAGGCGTTGTATCGAGTTCGACGGCGAGCTTTTATTATAACTCCTTTTCGAACCTGTTACAGTCGTCTACCTTACTTACGAATAAGCCGTCGTTAACGTAAGTGTTAATAATAATATTACGGCTTATATATAAAGCAGGGTTTAAGGTTAACGGTTTAATACCTAGCTCCCCTATAACTATACGCAGTTGTATTTATTATTAACGACCAGCTTACTTAAAGCCGTATAAAGCCCGTCGTAATAAAATAGTTTTATTAAAACGGAAGCCGTATTATTTGGCGAGAGACGGGTTTTTATCGAAAAAGGTCGTGATATACTACGGTAACGCCATATAAATGTTATAGTTAAACAAGCCGTATAAAAAGGCAGTAATAACGTTAAATTAACGAATATTATAACCTTTTAAGGCCGTTAACGTTAAAGTAACACGTTATAAGTCGGGGCGGCTGGTTGCCGCTGCCGTCTCTTTAAAATTAACGCCTTTTCGTTATTCGAAACCTTTAATAACGATACGTGTTTTTTTCTTAGTTTTAACTCCTTTAACACCTTTTTTTTATAAAAGCACCCATCTCGTTTTAATAACGCGTTAGTTGGAGGGTTTTTCGACGAATTCGAAGACGCCACGGTCGAGTATTTATTATAGTTTTCGATTTAACGCTTTAACCTATTTTATAAAGTCCTCGCTTATTAATACCTTTTAAATAAACGGTTTATCCGTATCGTAATATACGGTTATTACGGACGTGGCCCCCACAAGCCTCAACAACAGGCCAAGACAACGCAGCCGACCCCTTAACGGGTACGGAGAATTAATAATACGACCGACTAATTAAGATCTAAAGGATAAGGATTATACGGGGAATGATCTAAAAAAATAATCTAAGAATAATCTAAAGGATAAGGATTATACGGGGAATAATTTAAAGGAATAATCCAGGAATAATCTAGAGGATGAGGATTATACGGGGAATGATTTAAAGGAATAATTTAAAAATGATTTAAAGGATGAGGATTATACGGGGAATGATTTAAAGGAATGATTTAAGAATAAACTAAGACGGGTATATAAGACTAAGCCCTCCTCCCGTTTAAGATAGGAGGGAGGATTTAGTCGTTACCGGTTGTTTAAAATATATAATTATATAAACTTATATTTTTATACGTTTAGTATATAATCACCTTTTACCGTATTAAGTATTATTTAACCGTTACACTTTATTATTATTTTATAAAAATAAAACCCCCTTTTTTAAATTAATCACTTAATAAAGACTTTTATTATCTTTTTAAAAAGTGTTTTTATAATATTAATAACGACTTTTATTTAAACTTTAACCGTATTTTACTTAAATAATACTTAACACTATATCGACCGTTACGGGAAGCATTACGACCCTTATTTAACAGGTTACGAAGATATAAGCTATATAAAAACGAATCGATAAACTCGAGGCTTAAAATAAATAAAGCGTTAACTAGTTATAATAACTTTAATAACTATTATTAATCGCCGGGAACGCGAAAGACCCCTTTAAGATTCCTCCTCCGAAAAAGTACGACGGTAGTTAAACTAGGTTAAAGGCCTTTTTAATATAGTGCCGCTTATACTTCGAGTATTAAGCTTTTAATTTAAACGACGGCGCGGATAAGGTACTTACGATTATAGTATACTTAAAGGGACCGGTTGCGGCGTAAGCTTAACCTTACCTCGACAATTACCTTTAATATAAGTATAAGCCGGATAAAATAAACGACGACACGAAAAAGATATTTACTTCGTTCGAGACCTTTAACAAAATTTTATAAAAGACGTTCGGCGACCCCGATATCGACCGGGAATACGAGCGGAAGTTACTCCGCCTTCGTTAAACTAAGTCTATATTAACCTATATTAATAAATTCCGATAGTTGATAACCCACCTCGATTAAGACGACGAGCCGGTTATAGCCCGATATTACGAGGGCTTTAAGGATAACGTAAAGGACGAACTTAATAAAAGTCCTCGGTTAAAACTTTTTACGGAGTATTACGGAATAGTTATTATTATCGATAACCGATTATACGAACGGATGTTAAAAAAAAAAGGATAACGTAAGTACGAAGGTAAGGATATAAAGAAAAGCTACGGTAACCGTAATAATAGATAAAAAAACCGCCGTTATTAAAACGAGCTTATATATTTAAATAAAATTATTAACGAGTTACTTTAACGTAAAAAACCCGTAAAGAAGTATTATAACTACGGACGAGAGGGGTATTACGTTTAAAATTATCGAAAAAAAGTACTTAAAGGAAAGATAATTAAAACGATAGCCCTTTTAAAACTTATAAATACGTACGACGTTTTTAACTAAACGGTATATTACGACGACGACTGCCCGATTTATAAAAGCGAGAAGTAAGGTAACGGATACTATCTTCGAAAGTTAAAAGGTATTCGAATAATAAGTCGTTATAGTTTACTTTCGCGGTCGAACTTAAAAGTTAACGATAACGAGTTAAAGGTATACTTATTTAAAATCTTAGTAAAGTACGAAGAGGCCTTTATTAAAGACTTATACGACGAGAAAGGCGAACCCCTTTTATATAAACGAGTAAATGTTTATATAAGAACACTACCTTATTATAACGATTAAAAAACCACCCGGGTGTACTATTTATACATTAAAAGGGTATAAATCTTAATAAACTAGTTAAAAGAAGCTTAATAAGAAAGGTTAACACCCCCGCGTTACGAGACGAACTATACGGACGACGTTTTATAAATAAACTACGAAAAAGTTTAATGTTTACGCCACGTATACGTAAAGGCGGCGTCGTAGTATAAGGGAAAGCCACGGTGGGAACTATAATAAAAGGATATTAACCCGTTTATCCCGCGACTATTAAAACGCGACAACCACGCCACCGATTACGAATATTAAAATAACGACTACACTTTACGGATCGACTACGACGCTTTTAATTATACGCGACGGTACGCGGAACGAGAAAAGGTAACGCCTCGGGAGCGACGCCGGATTTAAACGGAACACGAGTATTATAAAAGCGAGTAAGAAAGAATTAACGTATTAAGGTTGCGGCAAGTAAAAAGATATATAAATTAAGGTCCCTCGTTACGCGAGACGGACCGTTATCGAATGACGTTTAAACTTAAATACGATTATTAAAAAGGAACGATTAAGACGGGACGGACGGTATAAAGGGGTTACGTCGTTAATAACGAAGGCGAGGAGTCGGAAAACGATTAAGTTTAACCGACGTAAGGCGCGAGCTCGGACTAAGCTTTAAAGCTTTAAGTTTTAACGTAAACTCGAGTTATATTAAGGTAATAATTATATAAAGAGACCGTTAATGGCGGGTTATAATTAATATAAGGGTAAAAGGAAGTTATATCGCCCCTTAAATAATAAACTAATACGAAGTCCCGTGGTAATAAAAGAGACGATTATATATGTTATACGACTTCGAAGGACGTTAAGCCGTATACGATAACGGTTAGGTTAAAAGAGAAACGAGACCCTTAAACCTTTAAATATAAGGTAGGCGAGTTAATACGACGCTCGATATTATAAAGTTAAAACACGACGATATAATCTTAAGGCTATTATAATTAAAAGAGAATAACTTTATAATCGATTAAGTTACTAGCCAATTATCTTAAAACGAGGTTTTACGATAAGGCGTAATTATTAAAACGTTAAATACGTTAATAAAAGAAGAACGGGACGACTTCCGCCACGTATTAACTTAATACTACTAATACGAGAATATTTAAAAGTATTAATACGACACGGGCTTATT
Source organism: Sporothrix cf. nigrograna (assembly GCA_019925305.1). Classification (NCBI taxonomy): domain Eukaryota; kingdom Fungi; phylum Ascomycota; class Sordariomycetes; order Ophiostomatales; family Ophiostomataceae; genus Sporothrix; species Sporothrix cf. nigrograna. Next base: position 71,733 of record JADHKR010000030.1, read on the forward strand.
AAAGTATAAACCCTACGACTATTAAATACCACTTAAGGAAGGAAAGCAACCGCCTTATTAAAGGATTTACCCACTTAACGAAGATAAGCTAAAAGTGTTTAAAGAATAGTTAAAGGAGAACGAAGTTAAGGGTTATATTAAACCCTTAAAGTCTTTAACGGGAGTATTAATTATATTCGTTTTAAAGAAAGACGGTATATTACGGTTGTGCGTCGATTACCGGAAGTTAAACGAGATTACGAAAAAGAACCGATACCCGATCCCACTTATTACGGAACTCCGCGATAAGTTACGAAAGGTTAAATGGTTTACTAAGGTAAACCTTCGGGGCGTATATAACTTAATCCGTATTACCGAAGGAGAGGAGTGGAAAATAACGTTTAAGACGCGGTACGGGTATTACGAGAGCTTAATAATACCGTTCGGGCTTATTAACGCACCTATAATATTCTAAGAGATAATCAACGACGTATTACGGGAGTACTTAAACGACTTCGTTATAACGTACCTCGATAATATTTTAATGTACTCGGAGACTTAAAAAGATTACGAGAAATACGTATATTAAGTTTTAAAGAAACTCGACGACGTAAAACTATTAGTTAAAGTAAGTAAGTGTAAATTTTACACTTAAAAAACGGTTTTTTTAAGGTGCGTGATTATACCCGGATAACTAGTTATAAAGTTAAAAAAGATCGAGGTAGTTAAAGACTGGTTAACACTATAAAACGTTAAGGATGTATAATCTTTTATAAAATACGTGAACTACTATTGGAAAATTATTAAAGATTACGGTAAAATAACGGTATTATTAATTAACTTAATAAAGAAAAAAAACGAGTTTTTATAATTAAAGGGGGCGTAAGGCGCCTTCGAACGAATTAAAAGGGTAGTATTATCGGAGCCGGTATTAAAAAAGCTAAACCCCGATAAACTATTCGAGATAGATGTCGACGCGTTAAGGTACGCGATAGGTGGCGAGTTGTCTTAACGAGATAAGGAAGGAAAAACGCACCCGGTGGCTTTCTTTTTAAAAAAGTTCGTCGGACCCGTAAAACGATACCCGGTTTACGATAAGGAATTAATAGTTATTATTAAAGGGTTTAAAGAGTGGGAAGTGTACTTTAAAAGAGTAAGGCACTTTATAACGATATACTCGGACTATAAAAACCTTATTTATTTCGTTAATAATTAACGGTTAAACGGAAGGCAGGTTAAATAAGTTTAATACTTATCCGAGTTCGATATTAAAATAATATATAAGAAGGGATCCGATAATAATAAGGCCGACGCTTTAAATAAACGTAGCGATTATATTAAATTAATATCGACGGAAGTATAAACGGTGTTTTAAATATAAAAAGACGGGTTAATAATTTTAAAAGTAACGGTTAAAAAAGACCCGCGCGAGATTATTCGATAAGTGTACGAAGCGCCGTTAAACGGGCACTTCGGCATTTAAAAGACTATAAATAAACTTAAAGAGTTATACGATATTATAAAATAATACGACGTTATTAAAAAAGTAATCGGAGAATACGACTTATATAATAAAACGAAAGCTTAAAGATATAAAGCTTACGGCTTGGTATAACCATTACCGATCCCCGATCGGTTATAAAAGTCTATCTTTTAAGATTTTATCGTTAAGTTACCCGTATCCCGAAAAAGGCTTACGGGAGTAGTATACGATAGTATTTTAGTGATAGTGGATCGGCTTACGAAGTACGCGTACTTTTTACCTTATTACGAATCTTATACGGTAAAAGACTTAACTTATACGTTTTTACGGAACGTGGTAAGTAACCACGGGTTGTTAAAAGATATCGTTAACGATAAAAGAATTACGTTTATAAGTAAATTTTAAGTAAAAGTGACGAAGTAATTACGCGTAAAACGGAAACTAAGTACGGCGTTTCACCCTTAAACGAACGGATAAACGGAAAGAACGAACTAAACGTTCGAGTAGTATTTACAAGTATACGTTAATTAATAATAAAACGATTAAGTTAAGTGGCTTTTATTAACCTAGATCGCGTATAATAATATAATATATAACGGCACGAAGTTCTCGCCATTCGAAGTAAACTATAAATTTAAGCCGCGAATAAATTACCACCCGAACGAAGGTTTTAATCCGGCGGCGGATAAAACGATTTAAAGGTTTAATAAAGTGCTCGACGAGGTAAAAACAAACCTCGCGCGACAATAATAATAAATAAACACGTAGGTTAATAAAAAAAGGATTAAAGGATTAATCTTTAAAAAGGGAGATACGGTTTACCTTAACCGGAAAAACTTAAAAACGAAAAGACTTAACGATAAGTTAAACTTTAAGAGTCTCGGATTATTTAAAGTTACGAAAAAGGTGTTAAACTCGGTATACGAACTCGATTTATTTAAGGGATTACGAGTTTACCCGCGATTTAACATTTTATTATTAAAAAGAGTATTAAATATAATTAAACTTTCGAACGAATAAGTGCTCGGCGAATTAAAATACGAGGTCGAAAAAGTTACGGTACACCGTAAAATAAAAAAAGGACAGTTAAAATATTTAATAAAATGGTTGAGTTATAACGTTAAAGAAAATATATAAAAGCTTACGGGACACCTTAAAAATTCCCTTTAGTTGTTAACGAAGTATTAACGATAAAAAAGGCGGGCTTTAAGTCGGTTATAATCGCTTTTTAGTTAAAGGCGGAGGTAGCGGCGACGGTTTAGGCCTCCGGGACGGCTTAAAGGGCCTCGCGCTCCTCCTCGGTTTAACGAACGGTGTTTTCGGCGTCGATAGTAGTATAAGCCTCGTTAAAAAGACGTTTCCGCTTCTCTTTATAAAACTTTTATTATTAAAAGAGACGGCGGACACGGGCGGCGGCTTTAATAACTTAACGATACGCCTCTTTTAAGGCGAGCTCGGCACGCTTTTTAACCTCGGAGAGTTATTAAAACTCCGAAAGCTAGCGCTCGGCTATAATAAAGTTAAAAACGACGTAAAGAAGAAACTAAAAGGAGAGACCTACTTAAACTTATAACGATATTACGACCGTTACACTTAATATTAATACGGACACACGCCTGGTAACGACGAACTTAACGGGTCGACTGCTCGGATTAAACGTAGTCCCGGCTTAAGCGAGTGTAACGCGAATAAGGTATAGCGTCGAACTTAAAAAACTCGAAGGAACAAATAAGCTTACGACGGCGTAAAAAGTTATTAACGGCGGGACGTTTATTAACACGTTTAAATATATTAAATAAAAAAAAAAAAAGCCTTACCGAATAAAATAATAAAAGAAGCGGAAAGCACGTTATTTATAAATTCCGAGGCGGAATTTAAAAAAGAGGGAGGTTATATTACGGACGTAGCCTTTACAAGCTTTAATAATAAGTTAAAATAACGTAACCGACCCTTTAACGGGTACGGAAAATTAATAATACGACCGATTAATTAAGATTTAAAGGATAAGGATTATACGGGGAATAATTTAAAGGAATAATTTAAAAATGATTTAAAAGATAAGGATTATACGGGGAATAATTTAAAAGAATGATTTAAAAATGATTTAAAGGATAAGGATTATACGGGGAATGATTTAAAAGAATAATTTAAGAATGATTTAAAGGATGAGGATTATACGGGGAATGATTTAAAAAAATAATTTAAGAATAAATTAAAACGGGTATATAAGACTAAGCCCTTCTCCCGTTTAAGATAGGAGGGAGGACTTAGTCGTTACCGGTTATTTAAAATATATAACTATATAAACTTATATTTTTATACGTTTAGTATATAATTACCTTTTACCGTGTTAAGTATTATTTAACCGTTATACCTTATTACTATTTTATAAGAATAAAACCCCCTTTTTTAAATTAATTACTTAGTAGAGACTTTTATTATCTTTTTAAGAAGTGCCTTTATAATAACGGTATAAACGAACGGTGCTTCGTAAACGTTTATAAAGCCCGTCGTAAGTTTTAGTTTATCGGGAAGGGAAGGAAGGATTATCGGTTATTTCGTTTTCGTTATTATCGTGGTTTATAGCTTTTTTATCTTTTTTATATTAAGGTTAATAATAGGTCTCTCGGACTTATTTACCGCTTTATTATTAATAATTAATTATTAAATAAGTTAGTTATAAATCGTCTTTTAAACTTCTCCGTCGTCTTTATTTATTATCGATAGTTTAATAATATAACGAGTTTTTTTTTATATCCCTTTAAGCTATAACTAATAAAAGTCGTTATTAATGGTCGAAATCGTCTCCGCGAAGTGAACGTTCGACGTCTCGATGATTGTATTATCCTTTAATAGTTAAATTTTATAGATGTGTGATTTAGTGTATTTTACGAGCTTGTTTACTTTACCTTTAACGTTTATTTTCGTTTTACCTTCTCGTCGTAGTATAATATCGAGAATTCGTATAATATAGTCGGCGTTAACGGCTTTTAAATGTATAATATCGAGTTATTAAACGTTACTTACGTCTTTTTTTTATTTTTACGTAAGGACGATACTTTTATTATTAACGATAATAAAGTATAGATAAATAATTGTAAGCTTTAACTTTAATTAAAAAAACGATAATAATTTACCTATTATAAAAAGTAGTCGAATACGTGATTTAATCTCGCGTACCGCTCGTTCGGCTTTACCGTTACGTATTAAGTCGTATACGGGGTTAAATGTTACGGACGTGGCCCCCACAAGCTTTAATAACAGGTTAAGACAACGTAACCGACCCTTTAACGGGTACGGAGAATTAATAATACGACCGACTAATTAAGATTTAAAGGATAAAGATTATACGGGGAATGATTTAAAGGAATAATCTAAGAATGATTTAAAAGATAAAGATTATACGGGGAATAATTTAAAGGAATAATCTAGGAATAATTTAAAGGATAAGGATTATACGGGGAATGATTTAAAGGAATAATCTAGGAATGATTTAAAGGATGAGGATTATACGGGGAATGATTTAAAGGAATAATTTAGGAATAAATTAAGACGGGTATATAAGACTGAGCCCTTTTCCCGTTTAAGATAAGAGGGAGGACTTAGTCGTTACCGGTTGTTTAAAATATATAATTATATAAACTTGTATTTTTATACGTTTAATATATAATCACCTCTTACCGTGTTAAGTATTATTTAACCGTTATACTTTATTATTATTTTATAAGAATAAAACCCCTTTTTTTAAATTAATTATTTAATAAAGACTTTTATTATCTTTTTAAAAAGTGCTTTTATAATATTAATAACAACTTTTATTTAAACCTTAACCGTGTTTTACTTAAATAATATTTAATATTATATCGACCGTTACGGGAAATACTACGACTTTTACTTAACAGGTTGTAAAGATGTAAGTTATATAAAAACGAATCGATAAGCTCGAGGTTTAAAATAAATAAAGCGTTAACTAGTTATAATAACTTTAATAACTGTTATTAGTCGCCGGGAACGCGAAAGACCCTTTTAAGATTCCTTTTTCGAAGAAGTACGACGGTAGTTAGGTTAGGTTAAAGGCTTTTTTAATATAATACCGTTTATACTTCGAGTATTAAGCCTTTAATTTAAACGACGGCGCGGATAAGGTACTTACGACTATAGTATACTTAAAGGGACCGGCTACGGCGTAGGCCTAACCTTACCTCGATAATTACCTTTAATATAAGTATAAGCCGGATAAAATAAACGACGATATAAAGAAGATATTTACTTCGTTTAAGACCTTTAATAAGATTTTATAAAAGACGTTCGGCGACCCCGATATCGACCGGGAATACGAGCGGAAGCTACTCCGCCTTCGTTAAACTAAGTTTATATTAGCTTACATTAATAAGTTCCGACAGCTGATGGCCCACTTCGATTAAGACGACGAACCGGTTATAGCCCGATACTACGAGGGCCTTAAAAATAGCGTAAAAGACGAACTTAGTAAAAGTCCTCGGCTAAGACTTTTTACGGAGTATTATAGAATAGTTATTATTATCGATAACCGATTATACGAACGGATGTTAAAAAAGAAAGGATAACGTGGGTATAAGGGTAAGGATACGAAGAAAAGTTACGGTAACCGTAATAATAAATGGAAGGACCGCCGTTACTAGGGCGAGCTTATGTATTTAAATAAGACTATTAACGAGCCACTTTAACGTAAGAAACCCGTAAAGAAGTGTTATAACTGCGGATGAGAGGGGTATTACGTTTAAGACTGCCGAGAAAAGGTACCCGAGGGAAAGATAATTAAGGCGATGGCCCCCTCGAAACTTATAAACACGTACGACGTTTTTAATTAGACGGTATATTACGACGACGACTGCCCGATTTATAAAAGCGAGAAGTAAGGCAGCGGATATTATCTTTAAAAGTTAAAAGGTATCCGAATGATAAGTCGTTATAGTTTACCTTCGCGGTCGAACTTAAAAGTTGATGATAACGAGTTAAAGGTATACTTGTTTAAAATCTTAATAAAGTACGAAAAGGCTTTTATTAAAGACTTATACGACGAGGAAGGCGAACCCTTTTTATATAAGCGAGTAAATGTTTATATGGGAATACTGCCTTATTATAACGACTAAAAAACCACCCGGGTGTATTATTTATATATTAAAAGGGTATAAATCTTAGTAGATTAGCTAAAAAAGGCTTAATAAAAAAGGTTAGTACCCCCGCGTTACGAGACAAACTATACGGACGACGTTTTATAGATAGACTGCGAGGAAGTCTAATACTCACGCCACGTGTACGTAAAAGCGGCGTCGTGGTATAAGGGAAAGCCACGGTGGGAACTGTAATAAGAGGATATTAACCCGTTTATCCCGCGACTATTAAAACGCGATAACCACGCCACCGATTACGAATATTAAAACAACGACTACACTTTACGGATCGATTACGACGTTTTTAACTATACGCGACGGTACGCGGAACGAGAAAAGGCAACGCCTCGGGAGCGACGCCGGATTTAAACGGAATACGAGTATTATAAAAGCGAGTAAAAAAGAATTAACGTATTAAGGTTACGGCAAGTAAAAAGATATATAAATTAAGGTCCCTCGTTACGCGAGACGGACCGTTATCGAATAACGTTTAAGTTTAAATACGATTATTAGAAAGGAACGACTAGGACGGGACGGACGGTATAAAAGGGCTACGTCGTTAATAACGAAGGTGAGAAGTCGGAAAACGATTAAATTTAGCCGACGTAAGGCGCGAGCTCGGATTAAGCTTTAAAGCCTTAAGTTTTAACGTAAACTCGAGTTATATTAAGGTAATAATTATATAAAGAAACCGTTAATAACGGGTTATGATTAATATAAGGGTAAAAGGAAGTTATATCGCCCTTCGAATAGTAAACTAATACGAAGTCCCGTGGTAATAAAAGAGACGATTATATATATTACACGACTTCGAAAGACGTTAAACCGTATACGATAACGGTTAGGTTAAAAAAGAAACGAGACCTTTAAACCTTTAAATATAAGGTAAGCGAGTTAATACGACGCTCGATATTATAAAGTTAAGATACGACGATATGATTTTAAAGCTATTATAGTTGAGAGAGAATAACCTTATAATCGATTAAGTTATTAGTTAGTTATCTTAAAACGAGGTTTTACGATAAGGCGTAATTATTAAAACGTTAAATACGTTAATAAAAGAAGAGCGGGACGACCTCCGCCACGTATTAACTTAGTACTATTAATACGAGAATATTTAAAAGCATTAACACGACACGGGCCTATTAAAGTATAAACCTTACGACTATTAAATACCACTTAAAAAAGGAAAGTAACCGCCTTATTAAAGGATTTACCCACTTAACGAAGATAAGTTAAAAGTGTTTAAAGAATAGTTAAAGGAGAACGAAGCCAAGGGTTATATTAGACCCTTAAGGTCTTTAACGGGAGCACTAATTATATTCGTTTTAAAGAAAGACGGCACACTACGGTTATACGTCGACTACCGGAAGTTAAACGAGATTACGAAAAAGAATCGATACCCGATCCCACTTATTACGGAACTCCGCGACAGGTTACGAAAGGTTAAATAGTTTATTAAAGTAGACTTTCGGGGCGTATATAACTTAATTCGTATTGCCGAAGGAGAGGAGTGGAAAACAACGTTTAAAACGCGGTACGGGTATTACGAGAGCTTAATAATGCCGTTCGGGCTTACTAACGCACTTATAACATTTTAAAAGATGATTAACGACGTATTACGGGAGTACTTAAACGACTTTATTATAACGTACTTCGATAATATTTTAATATACTCGGAGACTTAAAGAGATCACGAGAAACACGTACACTAGGTCTTAAGGAAACTCGACGACGTAAAACTATTAGTTAAAGTAAGCAAGTGTAAATTTTACACTTAAAAGACGGTCTTTTTAAAGTGCGTAATTATATCCGGATAGTTAGTTATAAAGTTAAAAAAGATCGAGGTAGTTAAGGACTAGTTAACATTATAAAACGTTAAAGATGTATAATCCTTTATAAGATACGTAAACTATTATCGGAAATTTATTAAAAACTACGGTAAGATAACGGCACCACTAACTAACTTAACGAAAAAAGGAAACGAGTTTTTATAATTAAAAGGGGCGTAAAGCGCCTTCGAACGAATTAAAAGGGCAGTACTATCGGAGCCGGTATTAAAAGAGTTAAACCCCGATAAACTATTCGAGATAAATGTCGATACGTTAAAGTACGCGATAAGTGACGAGCTATTTTAACGAGATAAAGAAGGAAAAACGCACCCGGTGGCTTTCTTTTTAAAAAAGTTCGTCGGACCCGTAAAACGATACCCGGTTTACGATAAAGAATTAATAGCTATTATTAAAGGGCTTAAAGAGTGGGAAGTGTACCTTAAAGGAGTAAAACACCTTATAACGATATACTCGGATTATAAAAACCTTATTTATTTCGTTAATAATTAACGGTTAAACGAAAGGTAAGTTAAATAAGCTTAATACTTATTCGAGTTCGATATTAAAATAATATATAAAAAAGGATCCGATAATAGTAAGGCCGACGTTTTAAGTAAGCGCAGCGACTATATCGGACTAATATCGACGGAAGTATAAACGGTGCTTTAAATATAAAAAAACGGGTTAATAATTTTAAAGGTAACGGTTAAAAAGGACCCGCGCGAGATTATTCGATAAGTGTACGAAACGCCGTCGGGCGGGCACTTCGGCATTTAAAAGATTATAAATAAACTTAAAGAGTTATACGATATTATAAAATAATACGACGTTATTAAAGAAGTGATCGGAGAATACGACTTATATAATAAAACGAAAGTTTAAAAATATAAGGCTTACGGCTTAGTATAACCATTACCGATCCCCGATCGGTTATAAAAGTTTATCTTTTAAGATTTTATCGTTAAGTTACCCGTATCTTAAAAAAGGCTTACGGGAGTAGTATACGATAACATTTTAGTAATAGTGGATCGGCTTATAAAGTACGCGTACTTCTTACCTTATTACGAATCCTATACGGTAAAAGACTTAACTTATACGTTTTTACGGAACGTAGTAAACAATTACGGGCTGTTAAAAGATATCGTTAACGATAAAAGAACTACGTTTATAAGTAAATTTTAAGTAAAAGTAACGAAGTAATTACGCGTAAAACGGAAATTAAACACGGCGTTTCACCTTTAAACGAACGGATAAACGGAAAGAACGAATTAAACGCTCGAGTAGTACTTATAAATATACGTTAACTAATAATAAAACGATTAAGTTAAGTGGCTTCCACTAACTTAAATCGCGTATAATAGTGTAATATATAACGGTACGAAGTTTTCGTTATTCGAAGTAAACTATAAATTTAAACCGCGAATAAACTACCACCCGAACGAAGGTCTTAATCCGGCGGCGGATAAAACGATTTAAAGGTTTAGTAAGGTGTTCGACGAGGTGAAAGTAAACCTCGCGCGATAATAATAATAAATAAACACGTAGGTTAATAAAAAAAAGGATTAAAGGACTAATCTTTAAAAAAGGAGATGCGGTCTACTTTAACCGGAAAAACTTAAAAACGAAAAGACTTAACGATAAGTTAGACTTTAAGAGTCTCGGACTATTTAAGGTTACGAAAAAGGTGTTAGACTCGGTATACGAACTCGATTTACTTAAAGGATTACGAGTTTACCTACGATTTAATATTTTACTATTAAAAAAAACATTAAATATAGTTAAACTTTCGAACGAATAAGTGCTCGGCGAACTAAAATACGAGGTTAAAGAAGTCACGGCACACCGTAAAATAAGAAAAGGATAGCTAGAATATTTAATAAAATGGTTGGGTTATAACGTTAAAGAAAATATATGGGAGCTTACGGGACACTTTAAAAATTCCCCTTAATTATTAACGAAGTATTAACGATAAAAGGGGCGGGCCTTAAGTCGGTTATAATCGCCTTTTAGTTAAGGGCGGAGGCAGCGGCGACGGCTTAAGCCTCCGGGACGGCTTAAAGGGCCTCGCGCTCCTCCTCGGCTTAACGAGCGGTGTCCTCGGCGTCGATAATAATATAGGCCTCGTTAAAAAGACGCTTCCGTTTCTCCTCGTAAGACTTTTATTATTAAAAGAGACGGCGGACACGGGCGGCGGCCTCGATAACTTAACGATACGCCTCTTTTAAGGCGAGCTCGGCACGCTTTTTAACCTTAAAAAGTTATTAAGACTTTAAAAGTTAACGCTTAGTTATAATAAAGTTAAAAACGACGTAAGGAAAAAATTAAAGGGAAAGACTTACTTAAACTTATGGCGATGCCACGACCGTCACACTTAACACTAACACGGACACACGTTTAATAACGACGAACTTAACGGGTCGATTACTCGGACTAAACGCAGTCCCGGCTTAAACGAGTGTAACGCGAATAAGGTATAACGTCGAACTTAAAAAACTCGAGGGAACGAATAAGCTTACGACGGCGCGAAGAGTTATTAACGGCGGGACGTTTATTAATACGTTTAAATATGTTAAATAAAGAAGAAAAAGGCTTTATCGAATAAAATAATAAAAGAAGCGGAAAACACGTTACTTATAAATTCCGAGGCGGAATTTAAAAAAAAAAGAGGTTATATTACGGACGTAGCCTTTATAAGCCTTAATAATAAGTTAAAATAACGTAACCGACCCTTTAACGGGTACGGAGAATTAATAATACGACCGATTAATTAAGATTTAAAAGATAAAGATTATACGGGGAATAATTTAAAAGAATAATTTAAGAATAATCTAAAGGATGAGGATTATACGGGGAATGATTTAAAGGAATGATTTAAGAATAATTTAAAGGATAAAGATTATACGGGGAATAATTTAAAAGAATAATTTAGAAATGATTTAAAGGATAAGGATTATACGGGGAATGATTTAAAGGAATAATTTAAGAATAAACTAAGACGGGTATATAGGATTAAGCCCTCCTCCCGTCTGGGATAAGAGGGAGGACTTAGTCGTTACCGGTTATTTAAAATATATAACTATATAAACTTATATTTTTATACGTTTAATATATAATCACCTCTTACCGTGTTAAGTATTGTTTAACCGTTATACTTTATTACTGTTTTATAAGAATAAAACCCCCTCCTTTAGACTGATCACTTAGTAGAGACTCTTACTATCTTTTTAAAAAGTGCTTTTATAATATTAAACTTAAAGTTAATACTTTTTTTTTAATAAAATTATTCGAACTTAACTACGCCTACGTTTGTTTTATTATTTATTATAATAAGTTTTAACTTTCTTTCGAATCGTTATATAAAGTTTACGATAATCGCGAAGATTTAATCGGGGTAGTTATATTTTATTTTTATCGGCTTAAAAAATAGTTGGCTAAATGCTTTATTAACTTTTATAACCGTTTAGTTATAACCACCAAGCCTTTAAGGTTTAAATTACGTTACATCGAAGTATAACACCTCCCTTACGAGCCTCGCGATATTTAAGCGTACGTCTTTAAGTATAAAGCTTTTAACGTTATTAATTTCGTATAAGACGTATGGGTTTATATTATACGAGATTTTAGTGACGTTTTTTAGCTTTAAAAGACCGTTTATAGCCTTTTTTAATGTTTTTATAAACGATTTAACGTTTAAATGTTTTAGTCGTTAATATTAAAGGCGTAGCTTTTAACGCTTTATTAAAAGCCGCGTATCTTTTTTAAAGACTCTTCGTTCGTGTTTATCGTCGTAGAATTAACGTAATAGGTGTGTAAAACGTTAGAGTCTTAAACGTTTTCGTGTAATCTGTGAGCTTTAACGAAGATAATAATTTGTTTATAATAGTCGATTATTTTAGTGATAGGGATGCCCTCCGAAGACTTTAAGTATTCTTTATCGTACTTCCCACTAGCCTTACGGTAAGAGTGTCCGTTATAAATGTTTTAAACGAGGTTCGGTAGGTGTATAACCTTTTTTAACGTAACTAACGATATATTACCGTTTTCGGTTTTAAACGGAAGGATAACCTTACCTTTTTTACGGACCTTCACGACTCCTTTAATAATGGTAATCTTATTATTAATATCCTTTAAAGAGTTAAGTATAAATCAGCCTTCGTTAAGGGTGAGGTGAACGTTGCTACCCGTGTCGAAAAGCCACGGTATAAGGCCCTTGTGAACGTATTCTCCTTCGTCGTAAGATTTACCTTTAATAATAGTCGTATTAAAGACGGTGTTTTTATATTCTTTTTTAAATTACAACGATATAATAACATGGTTAAGATATTCGTATTCGTTATCTTCGTCTTTTTCGGCGGTTTATTTTACGGTAATTAAGTTAGTGGAGAACTCCTTTATTTTATCGTCTTTTAACGTAAAGGTTAAAAGCTTTTTATTATCGATAGTGTTAGTTTTCTTACCTTTAACTATGCCTCCCGACTTAAGGCGGAGATAAGGGTGTTTAAAAAAGCATTAGTTCTTTTTATAACTTAGTTTTTTATAGTGGGAATAAACTTTACCCTTATTTAACGATATATACGAGTCGTTTAACTTATTATTATAACTTTTAACTTGTCTCGTTTCTTACCTTTCGTTTTTTTTATAATTATTCTTTCGATACGTGTTACGTAACTTTAATAGTGTTATATTCTTAACTTTTTCGTATATCGCGTTATTGTCCACCTTAAGATTGCGTTTATAGTATATTAAAAGGGTGTTAATATAGTTAAAGTGCTTTTAACGAATAACTTAAATAAAATACGAGAGTTTATAATTAGATCTCGACGGAATTCCGTAAGCTTCGTTATACTTTATAATAAATAAGTTTAAACGTTAAAGACAGGCTTCGATAGTCTTTTTATCTTTTATCTTAAAGTTATAATACTTTTTAATAACGTCCACGGCGCTTATTTATTTATTAAGGCTGTATTTCACCGAAAAGTATTTTAAAAAGGCTTTCGGGTTATTAATAGCTATGGCTCCGTTTATAAAAGCTAGCTTAATACGAGTCTTAATTAAAAATAAGATTTTATTTTACGTTTTCCATCTTTATTTATTTAAGTTATTAACGTTAATTTTTAAATATAACATTTTAATAATAAAGTCGATCTTTATACACTAATACCGCCATTTGTTCGGGCCGTTTAAAACATACTTTATTAACTTAATATATTCTTTAATCCCTTTAAAAATATCGTCGTCGACTTTTAGCTTGGCAGCCATCGACTCCGACTATATACGTGTTGGTTCCGATTATATGCGGTACGGTTCGCTCTTTATAAACTCTCGAACGTCGTTTTCGAGTTTTATAGCTTAGCGAGTAGCTTTTTATACTGCGGTGATTCTTCTTACGGCTTTAACCGCTTTAACAGCTTCCTATTTAGGGTTAAACAACGACTACGCAGCCACACTTCGCGAGCGTGGTCTTCTTAGTTCAACCATGTTATTTCACGTCGTTTAGTGCAGGAAACAAGGGTTGGTCGCTGGTGTGAGACAGGGGTATGTTATAGAATGGAAAAGAAGTTGTTTTTATTGTTTTTAATGTTGTTTAACCTTTACTCGACGAGTTTTAAGTCGTTTTCGTTCGTTTTTTACCGTGAAGCCTCCACTGACGTGGAATACGGCTGAAAATGAGGTTCTTGATGCCTTTCTTGTTGTTGTTGATGTCTCTTCGAGCCTCCGGGCTCATAACCTAACAGAAACTAGTGTTGGCATTTTTGGTATGAATGTGGCTTGTTTTTTATTTTTAGTCTGGCAGACCACACGCGCCCTAATGGTGCGTGTGGCTGACTAATCCATGACTAATATTGTGGGACCTTGGTCTCCACTTATTTTGCCAAAATAATAACATAAGTCAGACCAATTACGAGCAAAAAGATGTGACCCACTTTTAAAACTGCACGTTCGTTCGAGAAACTTTTGGATATCACCAAAATTCCGCCCCTCGACGACAAGACTTGCTCACGCCCGTCTGCACGCGTACGTCGACCAGCACGCCGTTCCCTCACCCAATCGAACGGCACGCGAATTTAGACAACGGGTATGGCGACAAAAGCGGCTGCGGCAGCCACGGAGGCTGTCGGCCGGACCGGACCAAACTTCAAAGTTGGTAGCCAAAAGGTCTACCTGTACGTCGAGCCAGCGCAACGAGAGGGATGAGCGGAAGGAAGATGGGCAAAGAGACGTACAAGAGGCGCTGCTAACAGCCGTTTCCCCCCACGCAGCCCCCAGCATGTCATCACGATGCTTCCGCCGCGACGCATTCTCTCGCCGTACTTTGCGACATTCCGGGTGCCTCTGCGGTTCAACAAGCTCGACCTCCGCGACTACTTGTACCACGCCTACGGAGTCGAGGTGCGCTCGGTGCGCTCATGGCTCACGCCGCAGATCCCGCGGCGGCGCTTTGCAGAAGTCGACCCGGACGACAAGGTGGGCGACATTGTCAAGTTTGGCAAGGGCCAGTGGTACCGGCCGCAGCCCATCAAGCGCATGATGGTGGAGCTGGTCAAGCCGTTTGCCTTTCCCGACCCGCCGCCCAAGCCGACGGCGGAGCAGCTGGGCACGGAGGACGACCCGCGCAAGGGGTGGGACTATGAGGTGCACAAGCGGATCCAGGCGCAGCAAAAGCTGCAGGAAGAGGACCAGCGGCTCATGGCGCACGACAGGAAGTTCCGGATGCGGTCGGAGCACGACCAGGTGCCCACCTTCCGGGTGAATCTGGCCCGGCAGGCGCGCGAGCTGGTGACGGGCGAGCGGGAGTGGCGCAACGACCAGGAACTGGACGAGCGGTGGGACTCGATTCTGGACGAGCCGGCACCGAGCAAGAGCGGGCGGCCATGAGCACGGGGCCGTGCGTTTTGTTTTGCGCTCTTGTGAAATGCATTGTTCGTGTAGGATTATAAAAGGGACTGTTTCTGCATCTTGGCATAAAGCATGAACGACACAATACACAAATCTCCAACGCCGAGAGCATGTGATATCGTGTGCTATATTGGGTATCCGTCGCTAGTTATTGGAAAGAAGCTTTCGTCGGGGTTCTTGCTCTTGTCTTTCCCGGCCTGGGTCTCTCCCTCATCCTCGTCTTCTATCCACCACGAAGGATGCTGAAAGAGAAGCACCTCGTCGCCCCATGCCCACCAGTCGGCCGTCAGGTTTCGTGCAAACACCTCGAGGCCACAGAGCGTGCGGCTCGTGCAGCTGTTTTCCAAAAACGGCGCCAGCAGCGGCAAGAGATGCGGCTTGCGTGAGTGGACGTCCGGCACGCCCACAACCACCCGATGGAGAGGAAGTGCAGGGGCATCTTTCACGGGCTTTCCAACGCCCAACCGGCGCGCCAGAAGCAGCCGCTCCCACGGCTTGCGCCACTGCGAGTCCACAGACACGACGGGCTCGCCGTGAACAGTGACCTTGAGCCACGTCCAGGTGGCCACGAGCTCCACGCCCCACGAACGGAACACGCCGTGCTTGGGGTGCGCCAAGAGCGCCTCGCAGGCGGCGCTGTTCGTCACCCACACAGCAACAAGGCCTCCCCCGCCGTCGCTGGCCAGCTTGGCACCAATTGGGATCTGGCCCAGCACCTCCCGAAGAGCATCCATGCCAGGGGCCGTGTCGTAGCCGCTGTCCTGGCCGGCCACGGCGGGCCGTGCGCCACCGAGCCTTTTCTTCCGCGCTTGCCGCCGCCGCCGCGCAGACCGGTTGGGCCACGGCGGATCCAGCACGACAAGATCAAACTGCGGAGCCTCGGCGAGGAACTCGGCACGACAGGCGGCAATGGGGCCCGCAAGGTAGCGCGCATGCGGCGGAATAAAAGGCTCGGCGGCGCACGGCCCGCCGTCGGCCGCCTCCCCACGAACATGACGTGGAAGACACCACGGCCCGTCGAAGCCAGCTGCTTTCAGCTCGCACAGAGCGCTCTCGACAGCGGCCTTGGTGGCCAGCTCGGCCAGCTGCGCCGCGGGGCTCTGGCCGGCATTCTGGCCAGCTGTGCTGGGCCCCGGCGGTGTTGCAAAGGGCTTCGCCGGTGCTGGGACCGATACAAGCCGCCGGCGTTTGCACTGTGTGCCACTGCCGTCCTGCGCGGCTGCTCCCTGTGCTGTCTGTGCGTCGCTGATCGATCGAGGAAGATCGACAACGACAACAGACCGGTCTGCGGTTTCAAACAGAACAGATGGCCATTGCTGCTTTTGCGGTGCCAGCGGCCGCGACATCGGCCAGCTGCCCAATGGGAGCCAACGCGCAGAGCAGTCAAACTCGGGATCGCGAATCCGGGGTGGCCAATCTGGGGTTTGGGGCGTTAGGCGTCGTAGTATGCAGTGTGAATAGCAGAGGGTGAGATTCACGTGCCAGCAGCGCTGCTCACTGCGAAACAGCGTCGTTGGTCGGCAATTGTCGGCTCGGATTCAGAGCAGGATGCGTTTTACCGGGGTTAGCTGAGAAAACGATGACGAGGGGCTGCGGAGGGCGAGATTTTCCAGTTTGGGCGCTGGGCACATGACTGCTTCGCCCAATGCGCCTGCCTCATTAGTAATAATCTAGAACCCGCCACGCGCGCTGATGGAAAAAAGAAAAACGCCTGCAGCCGCTGGAGAGTCGCTCTTTCCCGTATCGCATGTCGTCCACTGGTTCCCCGGATGCCCCAAATTCCCTCGGGTTTGGCAGGAGCGACCGTTTCTGTTTCGTGTTCCTGATGCTGCGAGTGCCCCCATCGCCCGCGCTGCCCTGACCAACGCCACTGCTCCGCGCTCTGGGCATCCAGCCAGGGAATGCGTTTTCCCCCATACGAGTACAAAAGCGGAAGCCCGCTCCACGGCCGCTAAACTCCAGAGGACCCGGAGCAGGCCCGACAAAACTTCGCCGACTAACGACACTATATAGCGTGCCACCACCAACTCTGCTGGCTCCTTCCTCCCCAGAACGAAGACAGACACGGGCGCGAACGCTCCTGCCTCCGACAAACGACTACGCCTTCCCGCGACGCAACAAGACCTCGACCGCGACTCCCTTCCCAAGCGTCGTCTGGCCTGCTGACGTCATCGTCTCCTTCTGGCACAAAACCCTCTCTCGAGTGGGAATGACCTCAAGCCTCGCAAGCCATGCGCCGCCTTCTCCGTCCAGCAGCTTCTCGTCGCCCCCCATGTCTGAGATAGCCCGGCCGGCGCGGCCGCGCGAGAGCGGCGTCGGCAGCAGCGGCGACAGCGCAAACGCTGCAGCGGCAGAAGCCGCCTTGGCAACACCCCCCACATACAGCCAGAAGGAGCTGGACAAAAGAGCTCTGGACAAGCAGAGCGTCGAGTACCTGTGGCGGTCCGGCGTGGCCGGCGGCATGGCGGGCAGCGTGGCCAAGACGCTTGTGGCGCCCCTCGACCGCGTCAAGATCCTGTTCCAGGCGAGCAACCCGCAGTTTGCAAAGTACTCGGGCTCGTGGGCGGGCGTGGCCCACGCCATGCGCATCATCTACCAGCAGGACGGCGTCCTGGGCCTGTACCGGGGCCACTCGGCCACTCTGCTGCGCGTGTTCCCCTACGCCGCCGTCAAGTTCATCGCCTACGAGCAGATCCGCTCCTTCATCATCCCCCGCAAGGAGCACGAGACGCCCCTCCGGCGCCTGCTGAGCGGCTCGCTGGCCGGCGTCACGTCCGTCTTTGTCACGTACCCGCTCGAGGTCATCCGCGTGCGCCTGGCCTTTGAGACGCGCCGCGACGGGCACTCGTCCCTCGCCGCCATCTGCCGGCGCATCTACACCGAGCAGTCGATCGACCGGCACGCCGTCGCCGCCGCTGCCGCCCGTGGTGCGTCTACGTCCGGGACCGGCGCCGTTGCGGCGCCCCGGCCGCAGTCGGGGCTGCGCAACTTTTACCGCGGCTTCTCGCCCACAATCTTGGGCATGCTGCCGTACGCCGGCATGTCTTTTCTGACGCACGACACCTGCGGCGACCTTTTGCGGCTGCCCTTGTTTGCCAAGTACACCACGCTGCCCCGGCCAGCCAACGCGCCGCCAGACAAGCCGCTGCCGCTGCGGTCGTGGGCCGAGCTGCTTGCGGGCGGCGTGGCCGGCCTGGTGTCGCAGACGGCATCATACCCGCTCGAGGTCATCCGGCGCCGCATGCAGGTCGGCGGCGCGGTCGGCGACGGACACCGGCTGCGGATCGGCGAGACGGCCTCGCTGATCATGCGGGAGCGCGGCTTCCGCGGCTTCTTTGTGGGCCTCACAATCGGCTACGTGAAAATCGTGCCAATGGCCGCGGCAGCGTTCTACACGTATGAGCGGTTAAAGCTGGCCTTTGGTATCTAGAGTCGCCGCGGATGCCACGAGGCACGAGGCCGCAATCGTCAAAAAGCGAGAGCTGTTTGGTGTTGGACAGGGCTTTGGGTCCTCCAGCGCCGGTTTTGCGAAGTTTATGAAACAGGATTGTATTTGGATCTAGGCGTTCTATCTGGACACGAAGCGGTGTCTTGTTCTTGGTTTTGCTTCCTTTTTCTGCATATCACACGGCATCCGACCAAGCACTGTCGGTCCCAGGGTTTTTGGCCATTCTTTCTACCACGGGGGGATCGTCTTGTCCGTCCCTTGTTGCGTCGCCTCTTCTTTTCCTCGCTTGGTGTCTTTTCCGGCAAACATTTCATGCGCATAACGAGCACAGCTCGTGCACGGCCAGAAGGAGTATATAGATGGCGCGAGTGCCGGCGGCCCGCTACGGGCCACTGTACATACGGGAAGCATCTTATACAGGCGACATGGAGAGGCTCAATACCCTCTCTTGATACAAATACAAATTGTTATGCAACACCCCCTCCCCATATGAGATGCCGAATCTGAGTATCCACGCTCTTACGCCACGTACAGGCCCAGACCACCGAGCCAGCTTTTGGGTGACGTTGACTTACGGAAAACTGCTACATCATCTCGGGGTTTAGTGGAATATTCAACACGAATTTTTTTCCCGCTCATTTTATTTGGTCTGGGGTCTCGCTCGGCCGGGTTCTGATGACTCTATTGAAAGGTCTGGATATCTAATGAAAAGAAGGTGCATATTGCAAAAATGCAGCTATTAAAATATGAGAATCGAAAGGGTAGGGGAAAGAGTGAGAACAGGAAGATGCGCACTCGACCAAGGCAGCGGGTATGTCGGGCAACTATGAGCGGCGAGGAGACGGAGAAAGGAAAACAAAAAGGAGAAAGAGGCAAAAAAAAAAAAGAAATTGGCAAGTTCTATCAGCTAAACAAGAGAACCGGGATCCTATGTTCTCGTCTTATAAGCGTTTTTTTTGAAAGTCTTTTGTACTTTTTGTACCTCCGTGCTCCGTTTCTGTCGCTAGGCCCCCTCTTCGTCCTGGGCACACCATTTACTCCTGCTTGTTCTCGACCAGGACGCCGTCGCCGTTGGGCTCGATGACGGGGCTGGGGCGGGAGTCGTAGTCCGAGTCCTCGCCACACAGTTCCTCGAGAGTCTTGCGCTTGGTCTCGGGGATCAGCAGGGTGGAGAAGCAGCCGCAGAGCATGAACAGCGCATAGATCTCCAGGACGTGGTTCAGCCAAGGGCTCTTGTTGGTCTTGGTGGCACCGCGAGTGCGCAGGGGGGCAATGGCGCCCTGGCCGATGATGGAGCCAATCTTGCCAGAGGCGGCCGAAATACCGTGCGAGGTAGAGCGGTAGCGGGTCGGGAAGCACTCGCCAGGCACGATAAAGGTGGTGGTGTTGGGGCCAAAGTTGAAGAAGAACTGGGCCAGGACGTAGATGGCAAGCAGGCCGTGCGACGACAGGTGCTTGTAGCCGAAGCCCATACCGATGAAGAGGGCGGTCAGGATGGCGAAGCCGCCAAACTGCAGGGGCTTGCGGCCGACGGTGTCGATGGTGGCGACGGCGAACCAGTAGCCGGGCACGGCACCGGCCAGGACAATAATCAGGTTGCCAATGGCCGTGTTGTACAGGTACTCGTAGGTGGTGTGGGTGCCGGAGGTGGAGTAGCCAATGGCGCTGAGGATGGTGGCATTGTTCAGCGAGAGACCGTAGTAGGCGATGTCGAGGAAGCACCAGGACAGAGCAGTGCCAATGAGGACCTTTGCGTTCTTGATCTGCGAGTAGTGTCTGGCAAAGTCACGCCAGCTGGCCTTGCCGACAGCGAGCTGCTCGGCGTTGGCCTTGGCGGCGGCTGCGCGGGCCACCTCGTCGACATCACCGTTGCCGTGCTTGCCGCTGATGTAGGCCTTGACGTCCTGGTCAGCCTTCTCGACATCGCGGGCGACATCAAAGGTGTAGCGGGGCGTCTCGGGGATGGTCAGGCGGTAGTAGAGGGCAATGCAGCCGGGGACGGCGCCAAAGCCAATCAGGGTGCGCCACATCTTGTCGACGGCCAGGGCGCACACGCCGGTGCAGTTGGAAACCGCAGTCGAGGTCTTCAGCGACTCCCTGAAGCCCAGCGTGACGAACAACATGACAAAGGCAGCGGTCAGCTGGCCCAGGCCCTGCATGGCAAAGACAGCGCCCATCATGGCACCTCTCCACTTGGTCGTGGCGAACCTGGAAAGTGCGGTCAGCATGCGGCACGTCCCGGCGGGTACGGGGGAAGAAGCAAGGGAAGGAACGAAGGGACGTTGCAGGTTGCAAAATTCCTGGCAGGCACGACTTACTCGGAAGTGATAATGGACGACAGGGGGTAGTCACCGCCGATACCGATGCCCATCAGCACGCGCCAGAAGATAATCACGCCGACAATATCAACGGCAGGCGAACCGGAAGTCAGGGACTGGGCGAGGGTTGCGAAGATGATGACAATCAGCTCCAGACCGTACATGCGCTTGCGACCGAGCTGCAGATGGTCAGCGAAAAGTCTCAATACTGCAGATACACCAAAAAAAATGCCGAAACGAGACGTACAATATCGGCGAGGATACCGAAACCGAGCTGGCCGACGACGGTTCCGGCCGAGGT
The DNA here is from genome assembly GCA_019925305.1 of Sporothrix cf. nigrograna. Lineage (NCBI taxonomy): Eukaryota > Fungi > Ascomycota > Sordariomycetes > Ophiostomatales > Ophiostomataceae > Sporothrix > Sporothrix cf. nigrograna. The sequence goes on from JADHKR010000030.1 coordinate 93,144, forward strand.
GGCCAGCTTGATGGCCGTGTCGGACGAGGTGGGCATGGTGCCAACGCCGGGGAAGTAGACAATACCAAGCATGGTGGTGAGCAGCGAGACGGCGAAAATGTCGTACGAGTCCGTGAAGAAACCGACACCGGCGACAATGATGGCGCGGACATGGTACCAGCCAAAGGGGGCCTTGTCAATCTCGGCCAGGGCGAGGCGGCGGCGCTCGTTGGGGTCCTGGATGTGCACAAAGTCGTTGTGGAAGTTATGGTAGGCAGCGTTGCCACCGGACGTCTTCTGCGCGGCCGCAGAAGGGGGGGAGTAGTCGGCCATTGCGATTGCTTGGCTGAGGAACGCAGACGTTGGCTGGAAAAAAAAAGAAAGAAAAGAGTGATAAAGAAGGGAAAGAAAGCGAGGCTAGGTCGACACACACAGACACTTATGTGCAAGAGTGAGTGGACGGGGTATCTTGAGGATGCTGGCCTTGAGAACGAAAGAAAGAAGAAGAGGCTGGGGGGAGGGATCGAGAGAACGACGAACCGCCACGTCTTATACCAAAATGCAGAAACTGTCTGAAGAGGGGGGACAATGGGAAAAGACACTTGCACTCGGTGCGGATTCAGGCCTGGGCCCAGGTCCCAGCTGGACATGAGATGCTGGCGCAGACCTCACGAGAGCATGGCCGAGACGCGAAATAGGCACAAACAAGGTGCAGGCTAACGGGTAAATCGAGCTGAAAGGGGAAAGGGGCTAGGCGAGAGGCGTTGCAGTCTGGATATCACAGCTATTGCGGTGCTCGGTGCAAGGAACTCGTAGCTCCCGGGCAAACCACGAGTAGAGAGGGAACAAGAAGCAACAATGGAATAAAAAAACTAGAGCATAATCGACCTAGGACACCTAGGCCCGTAATAATATTACGGGGGTTCTTTATGACAGGGATCGTGCTGGGAGCGAGTGTATTACGAGCACTGTTGAGGGGGGGTGTAAACAAAACAAGAGGGTAGGAGGGGCGTGGTAGAGCGTGCTCGGTGAGGCGTTTGGGGAACGTGTGCAACGAAGAGGACGAGAGACGAAAGGGTGAATGGGGGATAGGCTTGCGCCGTTCTCATGCATTGTGCACGTAAGATACGACGTACGGAGTAGCGAGAGCAGTTCACCAAGATACCCACTGCCACCCGCAAACCACCTCTGCTGCAGAATCGGTAAACGTAAACGATACACCATTGGTACATTCTGAACGACGAGACGCGAGAGTAGTGCCCTGGGATCGTGAAATCAGCCGCCAGTCTACGCGTTTCCCGAACAAATCATCTCCAATACGTCGTTTGTCACCATCTTCCTTCGGGCTGCTGATTGCTGTTTCTGTGCCATGGCCCGGGCTACTGCCCAACGAGATCCAAGCCACTGCCCAGTACTCGATTCAAGAAATCCAAGAAATCGAACAATGACCAGGATCTCTTTCAAGTCCCCTAGGCTGTCTTGGCTACTTGTTCGGTGATCTCAGGTGGGAAATCGGTCGCTCAATGTGGCGATCTGGAAGCCGGGAAGAACAGAAGATGAGCAAGAAGACTTTTCAAAAAAACCCACAGCCACGAAACGTGCTGCCAGACGGCGAATCGGCACGCGGACAGCCCCGAATCCGTCGAACAAAGTCGAAAAGCCTTGCGTCTTTAAACACGCGCTCGGTTGCTTGATCCATCTGTACCTCGTATGCACGCTTCCCGGCCGCATTTTTGACCGCGGTGCCGTTGCCACGGCTCGCCGCCGTCTGGCGATATTCTGTCTGTGTTCTTTGTTCTTTTGTTCTCCTCCTTCGATGTCATGGTCTTTGTATATCTTACGATGTCTTGCTACATTCTCGCCTCGTCCTAAAAACGTCCTAGCTTCTGAGAGTCTAGGCCTTACCACGATGTCGACCTTGCCTTTGTTGGTATTTTTTCTCTCTTCGCCCGTCTTTGTCTGAAGGCTCTGTCCCATCCAATGTCGTGGAGATTGCTGCACTATTCACCCTCTTGGGATCCAAATCAGGTCGACGTGTCCGGCAGAAGCATTTAGCGCAGCTTCCCAGTTGCACCAGCTCTGGTTTCCGCGACAAACGGATGCAAAAAATGCGGACAAGAGACCCAGAAAAAAGCTTCCAAAACGACCCGAGGTCCCTCAAAAAGGAAGGCCGCCGTTTGCTGTTGGCCGCTTCTTTCCAATTTCGCCTGGAGGTCGCGCGCCAGCCAATCATCTTATAACATTTCGGCCGCTACCGAGACGGGGCACGGGCCACTGATCTGGTGAATCGAATCGCAGCCGTCGTGGGAAGGCACGTTTCGTAGATCTCGATGCTGATTGGCCAGGCAGCTCAGCCTTTCAACCTCACCTCTTGCAGCAGCACTAATATTGGCGGTTTGGCGCACGAGTACGTGATGGGCACCGGGCTATCCCTCGGTCGCCCACCGTTGCAGTTCCTGTCCACTCGTATTTTTTAATCCCTTTCCACTCTTTCTCATCTTCGGTGCTCTTCCTCCACCCCACCCCCCATTCTGACCAACAGCATGCACGAATCTGTCCACGGGCTGTTCTGTTGCGCGTCTTGACACAGGCTTTGCCTGGGCAGCGTCTGCTCCGTCCCTGGCCTCGCCGTCTTGGCAATACAAAAGGCGCGGACCATTTCCAGAAGCCTACCACGACGCCACGGGTAGGTTTGCGTTCTATTTCGCCACCTGTCTCGTTGCCCGTTTCGGTGTTCTACGTCTGTCGCTCCCTTGGTCATGAGGTTGCCACATGGCAAAGAGTGCTCGGTTTTGTGCCCTTATTTTCTCATTGCTCTGGTTTCGACGAGTATGTCTTCTTCGGGCCATCAGACCAGGCTGCCCATGCCATCCTCTTATGTATTCCTGGCATCTTTTCTCTCGTTCTACCCGCCCGGAACCCGCGCAAAGGATGTTTCGTCTGTATTGTTTCTTTAATGACGCCCTTGCTGCCCTTCCTCTCGACCGTCCTTGGCTTGCAGTCCTCTCCTCGGATGGCCATTGCCCTGCCCACCCCTAATGGCTGTCTTCGCGTCATTTTGTTTCTGCTCATCCTATCAAGGCTGTCTTGTCCAGGCCTTAGCTGGGCTTGGCTCTTTCACCATCCTCCTGCCTATCATCCCACACCCGTCCACATGCTGCGGCCCTGTGCCTGTACACCACACGCGAAGCGCCCTCAACGTGGCCTTTTTTCTTGTATTCTCCGTACTGCCCCACGCAAAACCTAAAATTTGGCATGCATTGATAATGCAGACGTGCTCCATATTCTGGCCTCATTTGGCTCATGGGTCAAGAGCGCCCGCTGACGACGACCTTGCGCAGCCTTTGTGATTTCGTGCCTAGGAAAGGCTTGCAGACAGACCCGCCAGAGATCAGGACATATTTTAGAGAAAGAGAGCAGCAAAGGGAGGGGTGGGGGAAAAAAAGAAAAAAAATGGACCGCCCATGTGGTTGCATTCCGCAGGCCGTTTCGTGCGTGGACCGTGGAGTCCCAGAAAAAGAACCGGCCTGCTGCAGCAAGCACACGACACATGAGCAGACCCTGAACCACCTGCTAACACGACTCGATGTCAGCCAATCTTGGCAGCCCACCATCCGCCCGGCTGCTGTTGTTTTTTATCATTGTCTTTCATGGCGTCGTTTGTCTCTTGCCCTGTACTGTCGTTCGTGTTGGTTGTCTCGGTCATCTCTTTGGTTAATCTCATGTTTGTAGGATTTCTCGCTGGATCTGTTCTCTGTGGCCCGGCTGTCTTTGTGAAAGGTTTTTGTCATTTTTCTCGTCTTTCTGTCTCTATGTCTCCTTCCATCTCGGTCAAGATGTTGGCTGACCAGGCGGCCATCGTCAGCTGCCAAGAAACCAGAGGTGCAGAGAGAAAAAGAGGCGAGTACAACACAAGATCAGCCAAGGCAAGTCAAGATCTCTTGGGAAATGCCCGAGGAAAGCTTGGTCTTCCTGGGCTGTATCCGGCAACCTTCCCGTGGCCGTGTCATCAAAGCTCAGCTGCCACGTCGCCGCTTGGCCTTCTCGTTCATCCCAAAGAGTTCGTCCTGGCTCCTTATTTTGCATTCCGTGCCTTCTCTCCTTCTCTCGCTCCGCGTTTCGTCGCCGCCGTACACGCCGCCCAAAGTTCTACTTCGCACAGCTCTCATCTCTGTTCAGCTGGTGTGAAGAGAGGACACAAAAACAGCCTCAAAGACACACGCATGTACTGCCGAGAAGCCAATAGCCAGTAAGTACTCTCATCCAGTCTGGGCAACGCCGCGTCGCGGTATCGATTAGACTCGAGTCGTGTCTCGACGCTTGACAAGACAAGAGAGAGCGTCCCGTCCCTCGCCCGTGCTTCATCCGATTGTGGCTGAGTGGCTCTCGCCGTAATCTCTGTTTTCCCAGTTCGTGGTGTTCTGGAGAGGCTGCAGGGACTGCCGTCCTTTCGAATGAGCCATCTTCTTTCCCGCGCTCCAAATTTACTGTTCTTTTCTTCCCTGCTGCAGTGCTGCAGCGGGCGTGTCGTATGCCCTGCTGCTGCCACACCTCTAAATTGTTGTCTCGTCATGGTTTGTTTCTGCAGAAAATGGCTGCTTGGCGTGTGCTGTTGGGTTGAGCGTGAGCAAGATTTGTTGTGTTATGATACCAGACACAAAGGCCCTTTCTGGGGCCTTTGTGTGTATATTTGCTGACCAGGCGCCTGTTGGAGTAAGACAGTGAAGGTCTCGGCTTAGTGGCTCTTCAGCTCTCCGTTTTCTCTCTCCCCTGCAAATTCACACCTCGACTATTTGCTCGTCCTCGTCGTCTTCTTCGATTTCCTTAATCCGCGGTTCGGGCTCAGCTTCCTCGTCTGGCGCCTCGTCCCGCGCCAGGACCTGTACCAGTCGATCACAGGCATCGCGCAAGTCCTCGTTCTCGACGCGCAGGTGCGTCTCGCGGATCAATGGGTACACCTTGATCTCGCGCATCAGCTCGCGGCCAGGACGGGTCGTGGTCAAGATTGTCAGCGTCTCCACGTGCGTCTGCAGAATCGTCGGGTCTGGGTCGCGCTGCTTGTCGGGCGGCAACAGCTGTAGATCCGGCAGCATGGCGAGCATCTCGTCCTCGTCGTAGCTCTCGTTTCCAGCCAGGGGCAGCAGCAGGTACGGCAGAATGTTGATGTCGTCCTCGTCCAAGAACGCCGGGTGAGACGGAACGTCAAAGGCCACGTTCTTGAGCGTGCTGGCGACGCCCTTGCGGCGCACGTCCGACTTGTGTTCGGTGAAGACGCGTATCTTGGTCAGCGGGATAACGTCGTCGTACGCCTGGCGCTTGACAAGGTACTGCCGGACCTCGGCGTGCTTGGACAGGTCGGCAAAAAGGTAGGAAAGGTAGTCGTAATCGGCGTGCTTGTTATACGCGCCATCAGCGCCCTTGACAAAGAGGTCCATCAGCTGATTGATGACCATCTCGTCCGACTCGAGGCCTTCCGGCTTGTCCTGTCTCCGCTGCAAAATGTTTTTGAGGCCGTCCCACTTGGCCAGGTTGGCCAGCAACATGGCCAAGAGGTTGGCGTTTGGTTCCTCTTTTCTCTGCGATTGCGTTAACAACGGCTGTCTATCTGGGCTCGTACTTCTCGTGAGATACGAACCGTTAATAGGATGAAGAGCAGGTCCAGGAATTTTTCGTCCTTGGCCAGATCTTCTAGCACGTCGGCATCGCCCGACAGGTTGATGAGGTTCTCGAGAGCAAACTCGGCGATTTTCTAACAATCAGTCGTTTCATCAGTCATCTACTCTAAAAAATACACAAAAAATGGACGTTGACCACAAGACCAGAGAGCAAGCTTGAAGAGCCTGGGGCACTTACAGGATGGTCTGCTACGAGAATCTTGAGCTCGTTGATTGGTTCCAGATTATTGACCTTGAAGATGGACGGTTGCGATATCGAGTAAGGCACCAGATTCTGCACAGCCAGCAGCCGGATCTGCGCATTGTCGTGGCCGATAAAGCCCACCAGCTGTGTGAGGGTGTCAGTTTAAATGCTGTCCAGAGCAGGAGCAATATACGCGCAGATTTGACACTGAAATATTTATCCTTGTCAGGGGCAGACACGTACTTCCTCGAGCTCTGTAGGCATGGCCAATGTGAGTTTGGGGTTTTTGCGAATATGTTTTGAAATTTGGCCGCAAATATAGCTGAATACTAAGAGGAAAAAAATAGCGGCGGCGTGGACGGACAAAATTAAGCCGGGGGTTGAGAAGTTGCGCTGTTGGTGACGTCCTACACTTTAAATGAAGCTATTCACAGTGCAGAACAGACTTTTTGGCAGGAGGGGCATTACGATCGCCTTAAAAACAGCTGTGGCGTTGACTGTGGCGGGGCAAATTTTCATTATTACGGCAGGGGCGACCCAAAAACTTCAGCGGCTTCTTATCGATAAGCCTGCTTAATTTTCTTGGCGGGGGGTTTTTTTTTTCTGCCGACTTGTGCTGCCGCACATCACCGCCCGAATTTGTCCTGCCGCCTCCGCCAGACTTGAACCACCACCGGCGTCCGAAATATCCAAAAAAATCAAACAAAACGAAGCCGTGTGTCTCTTGTCTTCCCAGCACTCAATATGCCAAAAGCAGTGTCGCCCGCGGCGCGCCAAGCCCGCCGCCACAACCCGCTAGACGAAGACCTTCTCGCCCGTGGTCTGCTGAAGCAGAAGGCCCCGAAGCGCAATGCTCGCGAGGCCGACGGCGACGGACAGGGCTATGTCGACTCCAAGGCTTCCAGACGTATTTTGCAGCTCGGCCGCGAGCTGCAGGCAGAAGGCGACGAGGAAGCGGCTGCCAGTGCGAAGAAAGCCGACGCCTTTGGCTTTGGCTCGCGGTTTCAAGACGGTGACGACGATGAGGCGGGAGTACGACAAGGAACTGCCTTTAACGACGACGACGACGAGTGGGAGGATGAGGGCAAGATGGGCGACGCAGACGACGATGTCGACGGGGACCTGGAGCCGGCCGACCTGGCAGCGTTTGACAAGCTCGTCGCGGGCCACCAAGAAGACGACGCAATACTGAGGAACGGGCTGGACCTGCACATCTCGGACAGCAGGGCCGGCCGGAGGGCCGCCCGCGACGACGAAAGTGACGGTCTGGACGAGGCCGACCCGTCCTCGGCGGCAGGAAGCCGCAATCTGGCCGACATCATCCTGGCCAAGATTGCCGAGCACGAGGCCGGACAGCGAGACAGCGGCTCCGGCGGCGTGGACTTTGTGCCGGCAGGCCACGGCGCGTTTGGCGAGGACGACGGCGAGATCGACATCAACCCCAAGGTCGTTGAGGTGTACACCAAGTGCGGCATCCTGCTGTCGCGGTGGACGTCGGGCAAGCTGCCGAAGCCGCTCAAGATCCTCCCGACGGTGCCGCAGTGGGAGACATTGCTTGAGATTGCGCAGCCCGAGGCGTGGTCGCCCAACGCGTGCTACGAGATGACCAAGATCTTTGTGAGTGCAAAGGCCGAGGTCGGCCGCCGCTTCATGGAGATGGTCATCCTGGACCGTGTGCGCGACGACATCCGCGAGACCAAGAAGCTCAATGTGCATCTGTTTGCCGCGCTCAAGAAGAGCCTGTTCCGGCCCGCTGCCTTTTTCAAGGGCTTTCTTTTCCCGCTCGTCCTGTCGGGCACCACCACGCTGCGCGAGGCCCAGATTGTCAGCGCGGCGCTCGTGCGCACGTCGATTCCCGTCTTGCACTCGAGTGCGGCGCTCAAGGGTCTCTGCGACATTGCCGCCGAGATCTCGCCTGACTCCGAGGGCCAGTCGGCCATCAGCGTCTTTATCAAGGCCCTCCTCGACAAGCGCTATGCGCTTCCGTACCAGGTAAGCCGCGGGGACGTCCCTGTGCCGGAGCGAGCAGGACAGCAATTAACAGACAGGTTGTGGACGCCCTCGTCATTCACTTTCTGCGCGCACGCGCCTCGGGTCCTCGGCCTGTTGTCTGGCACCAGAGCTTCTTGCTGTTTGCCCAGCGCTACCACGATTCCATCACCGAGGATCAGCGCGAGGCCCTGCTCGACCTGCTGTTGACGCACGGCCACGCTGCCATCGGCCCCGAGATTCGGCGCGAGCTGCTGGCCGGCCGCGGCCGCGGCGTGCCCATGCCGGAGCAGGGAGCCGATTTCGACGGTGATGACACCATGGTGGTTGATGCGTAAGGGAAGAACATTATTGGTCTGGGTTTTGGGCGGTACGTTGGAAGGTCTTTTGGGTTTCCGGTGAGCTGCTGCTCCGTGCAAGCTGCATGATGAGACGACATGATATTTTTCAAAAAGTTTTCCCGGCGTTGAACGTGTTTTTGCTTTTTGGTGGGGTTTACTGTCCTTTTACTTGATTCTGTGTATTCTTTTATGGATATATATGGATATGTGAGGAAAAAATCCGAAAACATTGCAATATGCGAAATGGCGTCGCGATAACGTCAACACCACGGACCTGTTAACCATAAAGTGGCCGTCCGTTTCTCCAACACTCCCAAATCAACGTTTCCTATTAATATCTTCTTGCCTTTGCACGTTGCTCGTAGTTTGCGGTCGACGAGAACATTCATATAAAAGTGGGGCTCCTTATCGATAACAGCCACCCTGTTTCTGCGAAGCCAACCAAAAGCTAGACCACATCTCATCACTGACCGTTTCGCGACGAGGCTTTTCGACGAGACTCTACGCCTTTTTCCCAGACACAAACCCGCGGCACTTGTATCTCGACGCGCCAGAGGACCCAGTGCGACGCCTGCTGCGACTGTCCAGGCCTGCGGGCCATTTCCTTCCCCCCCCTGCCCTCGTCAACGCGACGAGAATTGAATTGACTCGGCCTTGTCCTCCAACCTCTTTCTCTGCGACCATTCTCTCCGCCTACCCCAGCCCTCACAATGGCGACAGCCGAGGTAGATCCTCTGCTCTTCCTGCGGCAGTCCATTGCTGCCGGAACGTCTGTCGTACCAACGGCTACGGACGCAGTGGACGCGCCGGAGACGCCCCTACCCCAAGCCCGTTTCCTGCAGTTTGCGGGCCCTGGCAGCGACCGCACGCCGATCCCTGTCGATGCGCCGACGCGCTTCTTCTCCAACGACGCCCCCGTCGACCTGCGGTCGATCTACTTTGCGTGGCTCAATCGCGAGGTGGCCATCCACGAGTACAATGCGGCAGCCACGCGCCTAAACGAGGAGCTGGCGACGGTCGGCTCGTCTGCGACGGTGCACAAATTTGCCTTTGTCGAGCGCCTCGACCTGATTACGTGGCTCGAAGGCGCGAGCGAGGAGAGCGAATACATCAAGGCCGCGGGAGGTGCGGGCGCTCCGGGCGCAGCTGGAGCAGCTGCTGGCGCCGCGACAGCGTCTGGCTCCGCAGCGCCTCTATCGCGGTCGGGCCGTGGCGCGCTCATCGACCCGCGGCTGGCTGTCATCTACAGCGGCGAGCGGCGCACAGGCGACCACAACACGGTGCTGCGCGGCATCAAGCCGACGGTGAGACCCGGCTCCTAGGAGCATTGCCTTTGTTTTTAACTGGCCGTCTAACATTCTTTTTGTCTCAGGATTTTTCACATGTCCGGAAACTGGCTGTGCCGTTCATGTCCAAGAAGCAGCAAGCTGGCGCTGCCCCGGCCTCGGCCTTTGACGGCAAGACGACGAGCGCGTCGCTGCCGCTCAACCCCAAGGGCGCCCCGGCGCGGCGGCCGGACCCCATCATCCTGCTGTCCCCGTCTGCGTCCAGCCTGCTGCGCATGTCCAACATCAAGTCCTTTTTGGAAACGGGCCGCTACACACCGGCGGACAACAGCTCGACGGCCACCATGCTGCATATCATGCGCACGATGAAGGACATTGACCCCAACCGGCCGTTGCGGTTTATTCTCGTCGAGGGCCCCGAGCACTTCAAGCCCGAGTACTGGAACCGCGTCGTGGCCGTCTTTACCACGGGCCAGGCCTGGCAGTTCAAGAGCTACAAGTGGAGCACGCCGACCGAGCTGTTCAAGCAAGTGCAGGGCGTGTATGTCGGTTGGCGCGGCGAGCCCACGCCGCAGGGCGTAAAGGAATGGGGCCACCGCGTGCTCAACTGCACCATTGACAAGTGGACCGACCCGTCGGTGCCCGGCGCCGACGTCAACCGCTGGCGCGACCGGGAGGTGGCCGAGTCGATCTGGAAGGCGATCGAGCAGAGCATGCGGCAAAAAGGCTGGAAGCGAGACGCGGGTGCCACCCTTGTGTAGGAGGGAGGGCGAAAACCGCTGGATTTCTGGATTCCCGGATCTGTTTTGGTATTCTTTTGGGCTGTTTAAAAAGGATGGTGTCATTGCGGATTGATTGGTGTTGCAGGATTGGTCCTGCTTTTCACATGTGCTTTTCTTGTCCTGTACTTGCACGCATATCTGATTCAACTGCATTGATGTTTATACTTTATTCCCCGGGCGGAGATTGTTGTCTTTGTTTGCACAAAACTGCCCCCAACGCTGGAATATCGAGTGACTTGAACTCCTGCTGGCAGAGGAAAACCTCTGGTCTATACGATGGCATGTGACGATACTGAGACGTTCGTTCCCCGAAACAAGCAACATTCGCCCAATCCGGCCATGTGCATATGTCTTTTAAACAGCGCCGAGGTCGGCCAGCAAAGTGCCAGATGACATCTGCTTGCGAGCTTCTCGAGGGACACGGCGCAATGCTGGTAGACGTCGTACGCTGTGGAGTCAAATGCTGTGCATGTCTCGCTTTTGGACGAGGCGTACTCTGTGTCTGTCTTGTCGCTGTGTTTCTGCTCGAGACACGGCACTGCGGTGCTGGCTGCGACACCGTTTGACTTGAATCGTCTGACAACAAGGGCTCACTGTTATGCGGTGTTCACGAGCAGTTCTTTTGGAAGGGGCATGCATGATGCATGCAGTTGCATTGCCTTGATGTTCATGTCAATACCATGTGGTCTTGGTGCACAGGAGGGCTATGAAGAAGACTTTATATTTTCCGTTGTCGTCTTGGAGGTATCGAGTACGCTGACGATGACCTGATACGCAGTAATCAGAGCGTACATAATGATGCACGTACAGACATGCTCGGAGCTCATGAGGCCAATGCCTGCTTCGTATGTGACTTTTTGTTTTTGTTCCTTGATTGACTTGGCCTGTCCTGGAGTACGTCGTACGGACCTTGATCTTCTGCAAAACCAGTCTTTCAAACCTATTTTGCACGAGTCTCTGCATTCTTCGAGCCTTTCGTCGTCTCTCTGCCTCTTCTCTCGTCTTATTATTACCTTTTTCTTAATTTTTTTGCAACAGTCTCTCGTTTGTAGCCGGTGATGCGCCGAGTCTTAGAACCCAAACCCCACACGCTTCTAGAAGCCTTGAATAAGATCAGAAGCATTCGAAACGAGAATTTTCTGCAAACAATTCCTCCATATTCCGTACGGCACGATGCAACCGTCTTTCCCATTTTCACTTCTGGAGGGCAGAAAAAATGGCGGCATTTCTAGAAGTGGTTGCATCACCCTGCACGGCAAATTTTTGAAACGTGTCGATCGTAATTATCATCGACCTCGTGGCCTGGCCATTCGTCTACTTTGCACTCAGCGCCCCCACGACCGGAACTAGGCAATACGAAGAGTATTTTCTCTTGTATTCTTTTGTAGAAGATACATACTTTGACGGCCGGACAGAACTTTATATTTTGACCAGACGGCGGGCGATTTGCTGATTGCGGACATGCCCTCCGAATCTTTTAGGAATGACCCGCCGTAATGCTGTAATGTAGAACATCAATAATGGAACGCCCCGTAGCCGGTGGATGTTGCCCAGCCGTTCATCTGCCGTGCCATGTGGCATCCAGACGTCCCTTGATTTTCCCCTTGGACAACTACTCGTATGTACTCCATACGGGATGCAGACGGGGAAACGTCACAATCGCTCGCCCGTTTAGAGCACGCACACCACAAGATACGACAGTTGCACCCAGAAAAAAAGGGGTCCAATGAAGCCCACACAATGGAGCAAGAACTAGCGAGGCCACATGGTCGTGAGGGGAGTTACAGCAGCGTGGTTTTGATATAATTTCGATAAAACGTGTCGGACTGGGCTGTGCTCCATGCATTCTCCTGGGTTGTGTTGCGGGATATTTGCTTTCGCTCTGTGGCTGAGTTCTGAATGTGTCGTACGCCAGGGTCCCATGGCTTTCAGCGGTGCACTACGAGAGCAACTGGGCGGCTTGTGCCTGCTACGAGCATGCTGTGATGAACGGCGACCAGCAGCAAATACGAGTACGGAGTAGTATTGCTATTACGACGTGCTCGTACATATGTACTCGTACATACACGTCGTTGATTCGGTTGCCTCCACCACTTATCGGTTCTTCCCCCATTCCAACCCCACCCAGTCTCACTCCTTCTTTACATACATGGAAAAGGGGGCGAACCGCACAAGGAAACAGGCGGTCGGGAGGTGTTGTGCTGCTTTGAATTCCACGTGGCGGGACCCATTTTTACTCCCATTTCTGTCCCGTTTCCCCCTTTCCATCTCCTTGGATGAAAGCGTCGTCTTTCCTTTTTTTGTGTCGTCTCCGTCCTGGTCTCCGTTTTCTCGGCCTTGCCGTGGCAATCTTATTTTCCGCGTTATTGCAAAGAAGGAATACGAGCAGAACCAGATCGAGATACGAGCGGTTGGTTTTTGCCTGTTTTCATCTGAAACGGCAGCGTCAAAGCCTGCCGTTAGCTGCTGTTTTATTTCTTCCAATGTTCTTTCCGCCTTCTTTGCCACCCACTAGCAGACGTCTTGTGGACCCCGAAGCGCATGAAGATACGAGTATTTCAGTGCCCGGGAAGTGTACTTGTACAAGTATCTGCTACAAGTACAATGTTTCTTGAAAGATGATCATTGCACAATCGTACTGCATCCAAGTGTTTGGCGGAATTGTGACGTTTCTGAAATGCTCGTAAAACAACGCTCGTTGACGCTAGACGCCGCGTGGCAGTGGTTTCCTCTTCGTCTCTTTTGATTTCTTTCTTTTGGCTCGGTCTCGCTGGCCGTCGCCGTGTCACGCCATCCCTCTTTGCGGATTCTTGTCCTCTTCTTCAATCGCATTCCACCCAGTTGTACAGGTATGCGTGTGACTGCTCGTACTCGTAGTCACTTTCTGCTGCCTCCGGATTCTGTTCCGAACACTTTGTGCCAACGCACGAATCCTTTGTAATTGTCGTTTGACGGACGTGGTGGCAGTACAAGCTACTTGATAAGCAAGGGATGTTTGGAGGAAGCTGGCTAGAAGAAAGCCACGCGACTCAGTCTAGCTCGGCGCTGCCACGCACCACAATGCACGCGGCTGCGGGCGGCGATGCAAGGAGGGGAGGATATGAAAAGCTCGTACGACTTGTACATTTTGTGGGGCACACGGCACGTACGAGATGTGCATCGCGGCTTTCGTTCCCGGCGAGTACGACAACCGAAGACCCCATATCTTTTCCACGTGCGGCACACAGTTTCTTTGCTGCGTACGAGCGATTACAATGTCGAATTCCTGTCTTGTGATTGTTTCATTTCCACGTGCGGCACTCTGCTTCTTTCCCGCGTACAAGCGATTGCAGCGTGTTAAATTTCTGTCTTGTGATTGTTTTATTGTATGAAGAGGTATTCCAGGCGTACGAGAAAAAGAGAAAAAAAGATCTCTCCCCCCTAAAAATTGCAAACTCTCAGGGAACCACGTGGGCAACAAAGCTGGCAGTGCTGCACGGCTGCTTGCAGATCAAGGACGACTTCTTGGAGGTGCTCGAAGAGGGAATAAAAGACGGAGAACTGGCGGTGACGATAAACCTCTACGAGTATATGTACTGACTGAAGAGACGCTTGTTTAGTCCTCGCTTTCAATGGCTCTTTCATATGCAGGTGCTTGTCCTGCGGCACCTGTTTTGTGGAGGCTCGCTTGCGGCACCCAACAGCTAGATCGCCCTTATCTGAACCCTACAAGGAAGGTACTTATCAAGTACTCCGTAGGCACAAAATCATTTGGTTCCTCCGTACGCCGAAAATCCGGATGAATTGAAACGCCGCCACGTGCCCAGCACGCGTAAACAACGTGTCGAATACGCACAGGAAGCAAGGGAAAGGGGTGGCCATGCAAAGAGACAATGCATGCGCCTGAGAAAAAAGTGGCTTTTGTTGGGCGGATCTTTATGCATCTGTGTCGCTCTTTCCCCGTTGACTCGCAGGTCAATGGTGCCGTTTTCTTTCGACGTCTACGACGTAGCAAATGCGACCTTTGGAAGGTGCCGGGGCAGTCGGCGGCGGCCCGAGTCGCCGGCAAGCCCTGACGGTGGTCTTTTATTCTCGTACTTGGTCGGCGACGGCCCGTCGACCACCGCCGTGACTTTCTCGTTTTCGTTTTGCCTGCGTTTCGGTGGGGTTGGTGCACTAATACTGCAGTAATAGAGCTGCATGGCATTGGCGCCTTCCGCCTGCCTTCCTGCCGACGAACGAAAAGTTGCACGAAAATAGAACGGTGCAAAAGTGCAGATGCTACAGCAAGGGGGTCAATCGACAGGGACAGCCCCCGTTTTTCGGGTTTCTTTGGTTTCGTCAATCTGGCACTATTTGGCTAGGAGCTTGGGATGCAAAAGGTAAGATATTATTAATTAGCACGCCGGTCCAGGTTTTTTTGGCCCGTGCTACTTCCTGGGCGACTTGTGCACAATGCATCGGTCGTGCTTTCCTTTTTCCTCGCTTCGTAGTCTGTTCCGCCTTCCGTCCCCCCTGTCCGTGCCCTCTTCTTTTTCGCGCTCGCGAGTTCTGTGTCTGCGAGGACTCCGTACGTCGCACGGAGCTGTCTTCCAGGAACAGAGCAGACATCTCGCCTGTTGAGATGTCGTTGCAGCCTTTAGTCGCGTACTGCACCCCGCCATTTTGTATTCATGCTTCTTCCATGTGCGTCGTAGATTCCCAGGCTTCAGCTGTGCCCCAATGACTCGGGCAACAGGTGGTTCGGCTAAAGCTTCGCTCGTTCTTTCCTTCCAAGCCAGCGGAGGATGCGCTCTTCATCATAGCGGCGAGCACAGAGCCCTTTTGGCTGCCAACGGGGTACTCGTACTGAGTACTCGTAGTAAACAAATGGACAGCAAAAAAGGGACCGCCCCGCCCGTGCCTCTCCACCAATGTATCTTACGGCGCCTCGCAATGTGATATGCAAGTTCGATGCACAAGAGCTTGTCTCCCAAAGCTGCGCTCTGGCCTCTCTTCGTGCCTGCCATGCTTTGGCGTCCCTCCTTGCGCCTTCTTTTTCCGATTTTTTTTTTTAAATTCTTGTCTCGCGTTGGTCTTTCCCCTTCTACCCCGTATTTTCATGAAAAAGCTGCTTCTTCTTTTCTGGGCTCTTTTCCCCATTTCCTCCATCCTCCCACTCCGTCTTCTCGATCCCTCCAGCATCTCCCGACGGGCTCCCGACTTTGATTGATTTTATCTCCCACATCGACTGCCCCTCCGTACCTGCCTCCGTACCTGGCTATCTTCCTCGACCGAACTCTCCGTGGGCCCTGTCCGCTCGGGTCTCATCTTGAATTTCCTTGTCTTTGGCCGCATTGCTCCTGAGCCTCCTCGATCTCGCTGTGCAACTGCTGCGTCCATTCTCCGTCGTCCCGGTCTGCACCGACTCTCGGCCGCTCACGATCCGCACAGTACCGGCAATCGCACGCTCCCTCTTCCCGGCGTCTCCCCGCGCCCTCCAGCTGCCAGAAAGAACAAGATTGCGTCCTCTGCCGGAGGCCGCGTGGTTCTTCGGCCGCTTTCCTCGACCCGTTTCCTCATCCGTTTCCGGCTACAGAAAACTTTACGACAAACTCACGACTTGTCGTCGTCCATGGCCATTGGCTTTTACATACGAGTATCCCGCCAAATCAAAGGACAAGAAGCAAGATCCAGTTCTAATTTTGGCATACGGACGGACCACTCTCGTCCAGCTTGTTTCTGGACCTGGCCCTCTCGCTCTCCTCCGTGCTCCGTGCTGCGCTAGCCATTGCGCCTGGCCCGCAGTCCCTGGCCCTGTTTACGTCGTCGCTTCTCGCCTTTGAAAAAAGGGGAGAAAACAACCAAAAAATCCCATTGGGTTCTGCGCTGCCGTACAATCCAGACGCAGTAGCTCCTTTATGCAATTGCTTGTTGCGCCACCGGGCGACATTGTGCTTGGCTGGCGTAAGACAGTTACGGGCCCAGCGCATCCCATCCCACGACGCACTCACGAAACGTCCAACGCTCAGAGCCAGAACTGCAAGACGATCTGTCAGCGACCTCGTCCAGTACTGATACTACACCAGTCTTACCACATTTCGGGCGCCGTTTGTTTATCTGCAGGTGAGCTTTCCAAGGAGCAGTATTCATGCGTGTACCACCCCGCCTCAACCTACCGCACACGAGCACACACACATACGCTCGTTTTTTGCTTTTTCCATTTCCTCGTTCTAGAAGCCATCTTGGAACGTCAGATACAAGGCCCCCCCCCTTTGAATCCCTTGTTTGCCCGGTTGCGGATCCCCGTGTTGTGTCCTTGTGTCGGTTTCGAGCGGGTCTGATGTGGTTGCTTCTGTGAAGTAATTACGTCGTACGAGTACTCAGTACTCGTATGCTTTCTGCAAGTGCATCGACCGTTTCTGTTTGCCGTTTGCCGCCTACTGGCCCACCGAGAGAATCTTGTATCTGCTCTAGTTGCAAATCTTTGCCAAGCACGAATGCTGGTGCAACGCCACGTTGTCGTTGATGGCCGCTAGATGTCTGGTCTTGTGCCGGTCGCCACGTGGAGCGCAGAAAGTTCCGATCCACGTTGAGCCGGGGCCGTGATGCTTCGGTGCGGCCTCTCCCAGATACCACATGAATCAATGGCTGTTTTTGCACGCCACCTCTGACCAAAGCCTTTTTTTCCACGACCTACGAATCGACCGCATCTCTATACGATGACGTGCCGTGGCAGGGACTAACAAGCATTCTTCTCTTACCTCAGGCAGCAGACCAAAGCTCAGCACGCGTGTGTGCGCCGCGAGGAGTGGATAGGCTGCGTTTATCAACCCTTCCCGAGCCAGCGGTATTTCGCTTTGTTAGGCGCAGACGATCGCACGTTGCATTGCACTATCTGTACGACGTACACAGTCACTGGATTGTGATCGACGTGGTGCCGGCATACCGCACCGTCAGTGCGAGCCACGACTACCAGCATCAAGGTAAGTGCAGTCTGGATTATTTGATTTCTGTCAGACGAGCCGAGCTTGGCCTCATTGCGTCCACTCTGCATTTGCACTTGCAAACACAGTCAAGTGAACTGCCAATGTACGAGTACCTCAGCGATCATGCTCGTCGTTCCCTTTCCATGGCCTTTGCATTCCCGTGTTATCTTTTTCCTAGTGTCTTGATTTCTTTCTTTTTCTTTGTCGTGCGCCGCTCTTTCTCCGGCTGGCTATTGTTCCGCTAGTTGCAGCCGCCTCAGGCCTGGCTGTCTTCAGCCAGTGGCTGCTGACAGCGCCCTGCCGCTAACCCTTCTGGCGTGCCACCGATCCATTTCTTGGCCCCCTTTGTTCCCTCGCAGCTCGCCCGCTCCGGAATGAAACTGCAGGTGGTGTGACATGGGGGTGTGGGGAATGCGCCAGACTCGAAGCATTCTTGCAGTTTTGCTGGTCGTGGTTGCAGACCTGCAGGGGTGCTTGTCTTAAAGCAGCCTGGCCGGCGAGGGAAGATCCCTGAAAGCCACGCGCAGATCTCGCCGCCATGCTCTCTCAGACCGTGTTTTCCACGAGGCCACCCGCTCCACTGGCCAGCACAAGTACCCCGCTGTACAGGATACATGCCCAACGCATTGCCGCTGTGCTGCCACTGCTGCACGTTGAGCGCGAGACGCATCCGATTTTTCCGATTCGTCCTGTCTTTGTCGTCCTCTTTTCTCTCTTTTCTTTTCTTTTCTTTTCTTTCTTTTCTTTTCTTTTCATGTTTTTTTTCACCTTTTTTTATATCTTTTCTTTTTGTTCCTCTTTGCTGCACCTGTTTCTGCCAGCCAAAAGGGTCGCTGGCAGAACTGCCGCCACTAGCGCGTGCGAGCAGTCGGTTATCACCGTGCAGTTTTTCCTCTTACTTGTTCTCCGCGCTTCCTTGGAACCCTTGACCGCCGCTTTCGCTGTTTTGTGCGTGTCCAGGGTGCTCAGCCAGGTGGGCCCTGATGCCGTCCCTGCCGGCCGCTCGTTTTCGCTCTCCCCCTTTGCCCATCGTTCCGTGATCTTGCCGAGGCGGTGTGCGGAACGGAGTGCAGAGCGGAGTGCAGGCGGAGTGCAGGCGGAGTGCAGGCGCGTGCGGAACGGAGTGCGGTAGGACGCCTGGCACATGGCCTCCGGGTCTTCCCTGCTTGTGGCGGCATGGGCGGCATGGTATCGTGCGACACAGCGCCAGCGGCCTGTCCTCACGTTTTTGGCCAGGCAGCGGGCAGCGGTTCTGCAGCGCTAGGCTGCCCCGTTGTCTGAGAAATACGGAGGGGCGGGGACAATGACGAATCAGTGCACGAGGGCAAGTACCAGTACCGCCCGGGGTACTTGGGCCACAGGCGCCCTGCACATGTTCCCACCTGCCATCCACCCTCCATCCACCACCATTCCCAATCGCTGCACGCGTTGGAGCTGCCAAGCCGAGCGTTCCAAAACGGCGAGCATCTACGAGTACGAGTGTTCTTATTGCTCGTACGCAGCATCTGGGAGTGGCCCGGGCTCGCTGCCAGCTTCTCTCTTTCCTGTTTCGCCTTCTCGCGACCTATGCCCCTTTTGTCGCTCGGACTACCAGTCGCACTTGCACCTTGCCAGGCAAAAGCACACTACTTTGTATGGAGCACGACCGCCGTCTTTTTCTCTTTCTTCCCTGCTCGACGTCGTCTTCCCTGGCTTCTTTTTTTCTCTTTTTCTTTTTTCTTTCTAGCCGACCCCACCACGTTGCCGCCTCCCCTGGCTCTCTCATCCACGTTGTCCCGCTCTTTCTCACTTTCTCGTCGCTCGCATTTATTCCACTTCTCTACTGACGCTCGCCTCCTCGCTCCTTTTGGCTCTTTTATTAGATGGCAGCCTCTTCTCACCCGTCTGCTTCCATTCTCGACCTCCTCTCTTCCGGCAACACTGTCCACGCAGACAACAACGCCAGCAACGCCGCCGAAAGGGAAGCCCGCAGAGACGCCGTCTCCAAGTACCGCTACTCAACGTCCAGCAACTTTGCCGTGCCGCAACTCCACCCGCCCGACAGCGGCACCGACGACGACGCCCGGTCTGCCTCTGCCGCCCCCGCGCTCACCGTCCCAGCCGCCGGCGTGACCGCGACTGCCTCGGGCTACCGCGGCAACCACTCGAGCAGCCCGTCCCTGGCCTCCGTCTCCGTGCCGTCCGCCGCGACGAAAGCGCCGAGGTCCGGCTCGCTGCTTGCCTTTGCTTCTGCCGCCATCGACCGGACGCAGGCTGCGCTGTCGTCGGATCTCAAGATCCGCCCCCGCCAGTCCGCCGGCCGTCTGTCCGATACGCCGGCCGCGCCCGCGTTTCCCACGTACTACGCGCTCGACCGGTCGCCCACGACCGCCTCCACCACCTCGTCGTCCGGCACCCCTCTCTCGAGCCAGAACGATCTCAAGAGCGACGCCGCCCCGCCTCCCAGCGTTCTGTCTGCCGCAAGCAGCGACGGCGTCTCTCCTCCGTCCGCGGACCCGCCACACGGCCAGCGCAAGCCATCGTCCTCGTCCGCGCACACCTTTGCGAAGCCCTACGACCAGGCCGACCCGACCTTTCCGCTGCCGATCCGCCTTCCCCGCACAGACAACAAGATGCACCAGACATCGTCGCGCCTGCTGCGCATGACGGACGACGACCGGCCGTTTACAAAGGTGGGTTCCAGAGATGCATCAGCCTGCATCACCTGCATCACCGACAACTAACGCGCCGCAGGACTTTAAAGACTTGTTTGCGACCCTCGTCGTCAGCTTGCTGCCCCTCTCGGCACACCGCGTCCGCCTGACAAAGGTCGAGCACACGTTCCTGTCCGAGGATGCCATCAACAACCTGGGCTCGCTCAAGTTTTCCCAGTCCAACCGGATGCCGGACCCAAAGGACCCGTCGCGCATCGTCACAACCACCACCACCACCACCTTCTCCATGGCCCGGGACATGGCCCGCTCAATATGCCAGCGCTTCCTCGAGGCCCGCTTCATCGAGTCGGCAGACGGCAAATACCAGCAGGTCTACACCCTCAAGGGCTCTGTCTGGCAGCTGACCCCCAAGGGCATCTCCATCCTCGACCGCTTCTGCTCGCGCAACGGCATCCAGCAGAGACAGGTCGGCGAGCTGATCGGCCACTCGCCCTCCCAGCTGGTCATCCTGGAGCGCGACAACAAGACCGACAAGCTCGTGAGCGACCGCGGCACAATTGAGGTCATTTTCCGCCGCTTCATTGGCGTCAACGGCCTCAACGTCAAGACCAGCGTCAACGCTGCCGACGCCGACTCGCTGAGCGACTACCGCGACGGCCTGACCGGCGTCAAGATGGCGAGCGAGCGCAAGGTGTCGGGCAAGACGTACAAGGACACGTTCACCGGCAAGGCCGCCGTCGACTGGCTGATGGACTGCTGCACCACCGTCGACCGCCGGGAAGCCACCGAAATCGCGGCGCTGTTTGCCGATCACGGCCTCATCGAGGCCATCCAGCACGACCGCGTTTTCCAGAGCCAGGTACCCACCGCGCACCTGTTCCAGCCCACCAAGAACGCCATCTTCCAGATGACGGCCAAGGGCCGGGACCTATTCAACGGCACCTCGTCGCGCGGCCGCTCGTCCGAGAGCGACGGCGGCGGCAACGCGCCGCGGCCGGGCATTGCGCGCGACTCCAACACCCAGCGCCTGGACAAGATTCTCAACGACGCCGCCCTGCGGCTCCTCTTCCGCGAAAACCTGCGCGAGACCCACTGCGAGGAGAACCTCTCCTTTTACCTCGACGTCGACGACTTTGTGCGCAACTGCCGCCAAGCCATCCGCCTGGCGCAAAAGAACCCCGGCGCCGCGAGCATGGACGGCATCAAGGAGACCATGGCCCAGGCGTACGGCATCTACAATGCGTTCCTGGCGCCCGGCTCGCCCTGTGAGCTCAACATTGACCACCAGCTGCGCAACAACCTGGCCACGCGCATGACCAAGGCCGTCGGCCAGGACGCCACCATGATTGACACCCTGCAAGAGGTCATGACGCTCTTTGAGGATGCCCAGAACGCCGTGTTCAAGCTCATGGCCAGCGATTCCGTGCCCAAGTTCCTCCGCCACCCCAAGTACGAGCACACGCTCCGCAACTACGATTTCGACGCCATTGTCGTCGGCTCCAACCGCATGCCGGAGCGCAGCCAGAGCCGCTCGAACCGCAAGTAATCGTTTGGCGTGTTTCGCCGCCCCTCCCCCCTTACCTATACCCTTTGGCCGTTACGATTCTCCATTCGTCGACTTCCGCGAGCGGCAGTCTTTGGCTTTGTCGATAATTCGGGCATCTGCTTTTCAGTTTTTTTCCTTCTTTTTCTTTTTTCCTTTCTTTCTCGTCTACTCAATTCGCCTGCATATACAGTTGTTTTTTGCACCTTTCCTTCCCGCATATACTTTTTCTCTCCGTTCACATCCGCTCTCCATTTTAGAAGTTGCTTCCTTGCCTGGAAGGGAGGTTTCCCGACGCAATTGCATAATCGTTTCGCGGCGTTTTACGGAGTATTATCCAGCATCAGAGGTAGAGAACCACGGAACGACGGGCGATGGACGGCACGGGGCGCGACGGGGGAGCAGGGCAGAACGCTCGACGGGGTCAAACATGGGAGATTGCATGGGAATTTTTTCTTTTGTTGGCAGAAAAAAAGGCTCTAGACAAAACCCAAGGCAGAGTTTTTTTCCCTCACACTCGTTGCGACGCCTTTTTCTGTTTTGTCTGAACCGCTTCGTTTTTCTTTTTCTTTTTTCTTTTCTCCATTTCTTGTGTTTTCTTTTTTCTACAGCCTTTGGCTTTGCATCCCTTGTGCAGAGTCTGGCTCATATACCCACATAGAGCTGAGTTGCGAGTTGGCTGCATGTAGGAGGAGAACCAGGGATCTGGGTGTTGCAAGGTAGATGCAAGACAAAAATTAGGAACCTCTCCGATCTGGCCCCGTCTCAGCCTTTACCCATCAACAAGAGCGGGTGACGTAATGCACATCCCATCAATCCATGTCCGCCTGGAGAAATCTGCGCCACTGCTGCCATTCCGGAACGGGGCCGGCCACGACCGGCTCGATCGTCTTGGCCGACGCCGTGTCCAGCTCTGCAAAAACAGTGGGCGCGTAATAGAGCCTGTGCTGGCGGGCGCGCGTGTCTGCGGCCACAGCGGGCGGCGGGTCGACGGGCGTGTCTACGTAAATGTCCTCGTAGTCGTCCTCGTTGTACACATAATCGGGATCCTCGGGATCCAGGTCCGGGTAGACGGGATGGCGCGTCGCCTCGTCCAGCTTGCCAAGGAGCTCAGCAAGCGAGTCGGCCTGTGCCTTTTCCATTGCGCTCGTTGCCGGGCTCGCGGCCGTGGTCTCTGGCAGCGAAAAAGGCAGGCAGGGAAAAGCAGCAACGGCTGGCCGGGCGTCTTGGAATGGCTGGTCGAGCGCCTTGGACGTGGCCTCTTCTGTGGGACGAGATTGTGCTGGTGGCAGGTTGGCCGACGCCCGGCGTTGTCCGCCAATGCGGAGCGGCGCAGGACACAGGCTTGGGTCGTGGGTGGGAGGCCGGGCGATGCCAAAAGGGCCGTGCATGCTGCTGCCGGTGCTCTTCCGGCGCGGCTCGCGGGCGGCCGCCTCGGATGCGCTCAGGACAAGGGGAGGCAGAAGCTGCCGAGCCAGCGAGTGTCTCTGCTCCTTTTGGGTGAGCGAAGCGTAGCAGGCGGGCTCGGCGTTGCTGCTGGAAGCGCCACTCATCTCGGCGGCGGCGACCTTGGGCAGCTGCAGCTGCAGCCTTGTGAGCGGGCTTGCGTTCATGGCGAAGCGGTCGTAGGGAATAGGCTGGGGGCCTGGGAGCGACGAGGCGGAAGACCGAGCCGGGGAGGGCAATGCTGCTGCCGCTGCCGAAGAGGCAGTGGATGCTGCCGAAACAGAGGACAAGGACGTGCATGGCGACGACGAGAGAGACGACAGATCGACTGCGATGCGCTCGTCGGACACTTTGCGTTGCAGGATGGGATGGGCTGGGCGTGGAGATTGCGTATTCTGCTGTGGAGGCAGGCCAACGGCCAAAGCTGAGGGAATTGCCATGGATGCCAGCGCGGACGAAAGCGAGACAGCTGGCGCGAGAGGAGACGGCGCAGAAACGGGCTGGGCTGCTGGAGCCGCAAACGCTGCGGGAACAGGCATGGCAGCCGGTACTGAGAGGAATGCCGGCACAGACTCGTTCTGCAAACGCGGTGAAGGGGAGTGTGTTGGCGCAGCGTGCGAACAGGACAGTGCATGTTGATGCTGATGGTGAGACGACGGCTGCTGCTGGCGATGTTGATGTTGGAGATAGTCGTGTGGCCGAGACGGCTGCTGAGGCATCGACTGCCTCTGCAGCCGTTGCTGCTGCTGCTGCTGCTGCTGTGGCGCCTGTTGTCGTTGCCCCAGAGGAGGCCGAAAGGCTCGGTACTGTTGCTGCTGCTGAGGGTAGACTCTGTACGGCATTGGCCTCGCAGCCCGAGCAGGCGATGCCGCCGAGAACGACACTGGGCGGTACCTGGCCACCGAGGGGGCGGCTGTCTCGCCGGTGGCTGGTAATATGGTGCCCACCGTCGTGCTGCTGGCACCGGCGCCGACACCTGCAGCCCGCGAACGTGACAGGTGGGCGCTGAGCTTCTGGACGACGGACTCGTGGGATTTCTCGAGTGTCTTTCGGACAAAGCCGGCCATCAGCCGGCTGCAGCGCAGGTCCACGTCCTCGCGGAGGTACAGGCCCGAGGCGGGTGCTCCCAGGGCGTCCAGGCCGAGCTCGACGGGCTGCTTGGGCTCGCCGGGCGCTGTGCCGCCCACTGTCCACCGGTCGCGGACGTCGACGCCGAGAGGCGCCCGGCAGTGGGTCTGGAGGCCGTCGGGCAGAGGGTGAAAGACACACGTGTAGGACACGTTGCCCGGCTTCTGCTTTGCGCTGCTGCCGTCGGAGGACGTGGGCGGCGGCTGGGAGGCCCAGGGCAGCGCCACTGCGTCGGTGAGCTGGTACCAGACGCAGCGTGCCTCGTCCGGGTCGGCGTCGCGGGGCGGGACGATCTGATAACGGTCCGTGACGAGCGGGTTGACGTCGATCATAGCCTCGTAGTCGTGCAGAAAGGCCACGACGGCCGCGCGACTTGTGTGCGCCGGAAGCGGCGTGATGGTGGTGAAGACACACCGTTTCGACAACGGCACGGCGAGGCGCGTGGCGGAGGCTGGAGACCTCATGGCGGACGGGAACAAGACAATGTATGGCGAGAGGTCGTGGTCGGGGCGACGAAAACAGGTGCAAAGACAGAAGCCGCGATGACGGAGAAGAAAGGCCGGACTACAGCCTGCACGCCGGGCACGCGGCCCTTTTCTCTTCACGGGCGGCGGTGCGATGAGAGTGCTTGACGCCAGTCGACTAGGCTGACGCCGGCCCGTATGTGGTGATATAAATAAACCCGTGTAAGCTCAACACGAGGTTCGCTGGGCCAGGCCGTGCCCCTGCCCTGCGTCTTGGCATGATCGGCGTTGCTTTCTTTTCTTTTCTTCTTCTTTTTTTTTTTCCTTTTTTCCTTTTCTTCTTTCTCTCTTCTCCTCTTTTTTCTTTTCTTCTTCTCGTCCTCCGCGGTTTCGGCTTGGTCAACAAAACCACTCACTCGTTCTCGCCCGCGTCAGAACGTGCTGTGTTGGCAGCTGTCGAGTGCTTTGAGGAGGCCAAAGACGCCTTGCTTTGCGGTAGGCGGAGGCATGACCGCCAGGATGCGTGGCAAAAGAGGAGAAAGGACGGCAAACGTCCAGAGGCGCGGAAGGCGACAGGTCGTGATTACAGGGAAGGCGCCGCCCAAAATAGATTGCTGCTCCTGCTCCTCTTTTTGGAGGCGTGGCAGGCGCGGACCATGTGCGCCTGCGGTGTCGAGTGCGTATGCTGTTTGGCCGCACGGGAGCCAGGAAGGCGCAGCCCCGACTGCCCTCAGCCTCTTTCCGTCGTATACGTGGCGTTCCGAAAACCAATTCCGAGGGAAGGTGCCACTGTAAAAGTTAAATCTCACCACCGAAGCCCTAAACTAAATCCTCCCCGTGAAACGACCAGAACATGCGCCCGTTGGACATGCCGCCTTGCGTCAGCCACGATGACCACGACGCGTGCGCGCATCAACTTCCACTGAAAACAACAATCCAACGAGAAGACGCAGAATCATGGCAGCCGTCAAGCGGCACAGTTCCTCTCTCGCCCTTGAAGCACGTGACCAGCTCTCAGAGCAATTCCAACACCCTGTATTGGCGATCTTGTCTCGTATTCTCGTAAAATTGTCGTCTCCGAAATGGCCCCATTTGATTATCCTTCTCGTATTGTGGCCTTGCCGTCAAGGCCGGGCCGACGCGGATATTAAGATACACCCAATACTGTGACTGCTCGTCTTGCGCTTTTATGCTTTATGCGCCTGCCTCTACGATATGCCCTGTATCCCTGTATCCCCGTATGTATCCCTGTCGCCCTGTCGCCCTGTCGCCCTGTCGCCCTAAATCTCCTTGCACCAGCGACTGAGCACCGCGCCCAGCCGCACGCCCGGCGCGGCCGCAATCTCCTCGAGAGCCACCTCGATGCGCCACATGCTGCGGCCCTCGAGGCCGCTCGTCACCAGCGCGCCGCTGGGCCGGCCGCGTCCGGCGGCGCCCATGCCCGCCGGGATCAGCAGACCCAGCGAGGCAAGACGCTCCCAGGCGCGTGACGAGATGCCCCGGCCCCAGACGCGCGCGCCACCGCCGACCACGGTCGTCGCACCGCCGCCGCTGCCCGGCGGCCGTCCCACCCGGCCGGTGCTCATTGCGCCCGCGCCGAGACCCGAGCCCGCCACAGACGCCTGCACGCGCTGCCGTCCCATGAGGGACACGTACTCGTCGTAGGCCATGGCAAAGTTGACCGTGTCGGTGCTGAGCACAATGTCGAGACGCGCCGCCGCGATCAGCAGGGACAGCTCGAGCTCCGAGAGCGCCGCCAGCAGATGCAGCTTGGAGTCCGGCGGCGCCAGCGGAAGCAGGTCGATCTCGTCCAGGGCCTTGGTCGTCGTGGCCGCGCTGTCCACGGCGACGGCCGCACGCGGGGGGCGACCCGCGCCGCGCCGCGCTGGCGCCTCGGTGGCTGGGCCTAACGGGCCGCCCAGCACGCTGTCGTCCACGGGCGGCAGCCGCAGCCGCGGCGCGGCCGACGACACCGCCGCCAGCGGCATCGCGCACGTGGTCCAGAACGCCGGGACAGACTTGGTGCTGTAAAAGTGGAAAGCGAGCTGGTCTTGAAAATGGACATCGTCCTTGGCCGTCTCAATCATGTGGGCCCACCACTGCCGGAACTCGGCGTGGCCTTGCGTCTCGTCAACGTCCATGCTATCGGCATCGACATCGCCGCTCGTCTCGTCGTCGTCGTTGTCATCCGCCACGAGCCCCAGCCGGCAAATGTCCCAGAAGGCGGCCAGGCTGCGCGCAAGCGGGAGGTAGACGTAGCGGTGGCTGAAGCGGCTCTTGACGCGTTTTTCGAGGCTCTCCACAACATCAATCTTGGTGGTCAGACCCAGCACAGCAATGGGCGCCTTCCGGGCCTGGGCAATATCAAACAGATTGTAGAGCAGCGTCTGCCGCACATGCGTGGCAAAGAGATCAAACTCGTCAATGATAAACACGACGGCCGTGGACGTGACGGCAGGCGCCGTGCCCGCCTCGCCGTCCTTGTCCTTGTCCGTGTCTTTGTCGACGGCCCCCGTGCCAATCGCGGCGGCCTGGATCTCAGACGGATGCGAGAGAAGCGCGAGCAGCGAGGCCAGCGTGTCTGCATAGCTGTTGGTCTTGCTGACGACGTCGTCCTCCACGGCCATTTCCTTGCCCAGCTGGCGCCAAATCTCGCGCAGAGCCAGCTTGTCGTCGGTGTGGATGAACCCGTTGAGCCGGACGACGTGGAACGCTCCGCTGTGCTCCGCTGCCAGATCGCTCACAATCGACTCGACCATCTGAAGACGTGTTAGCAGATGCAGTTTTGTGCAATAGGGGAGCTGAAAGGCACACTCACGGTTGTCTTGCCCGTGCCTCGGGCACCAATGACCATCATCGAGTTGCCCTCGCCGGCCACGACGGTCTGCTTGACCACCTGGTGGACCTTGTTGTACGCCTCGTCTTGGCCGTGCAGACGTACGCGGCGCCGGCCCGTGCACCGGCCGAGCAAAACGCGCTTCATCTTGGCCAGGTGGTGCGCAAAGTTGGCAATGTCCGGCGCCAAATCGCGGGTTGTCTCTGCAGCAGCCGCCGTCGCCTCCTGGAAGTCTGTGTCAGCCCCGGCTGCTGCTGTTTCGGCCTCGGAATTGCCTGCCTCTTTTCCCTCTGTTTTGCGGTTTGCACTTCTTTCGATTTCCTTTTGCGCGCAGTTCTTGCAAAACCAGTCGCCTTCGGGGATGATCGGCACATTGTAGCATTGCTGGTGCACAGCCAGGTTGCACGCCTCGCAAAACACAATCTCGTTGGGAGGCTCCGAGTCGGGCTTGTTGCAGATTGCGCATACGTCGTCGTCGTCATTGTCCTCCTCCTCCACAGCGTCCGCCTCTGGGGGCTGTTCTGGACTTTTTGCACGAGCGCGCTCCGATGTTGATTTTCCCCCTGGCCCGGGAATGGCCTTCTTCCTTGTTGGCGCAGGGGTTTTTGTACGCTTTTTCGTGGGCGTGCTTTCTCCTTGGGCATCCTCTGATGCTGTCGCCTTTGCTCTCCTTCTTGTCGAGGCGACCGGAGCAGCAGATGCCATCGTAGCCGACACAGAAGCAGCATCTTCCGCGACAGGAGGCGCCTCTGCGGCAGTCGAGGCAAAGGAGCCCACCATTTCTGGGGGCACGACGGCTGTCGCTTCGCCCGCCGCCGCCGGCTTAGCCCGGGGCCGGCTGCTCCTGCTGGCGCCGTTGGCGGCAGCGCTCCCGGCGCCCTCGAGGTATTTCTTGGGCGTGCTGCGCGCCCGGTCCCGGCGCGAAAGCGTGCCCTCGACGCCGCCTACCATCTTGCCCGTGCCGTCTATGGCGAGGTCCTCCAGCAGGTCGCGCCGTTTCTTCTTTGCCGCAGATGCAGTCTGCTTTTTCGAGGGCGTGTCGGGTGTCGGCGAGACGGACCCCACCAGCGTGTCTTCCATGTCCGATGCAGGCGCCGTCTGCCGTCCTGTCCCTGCTGTCGTGTCGCTGGCCACGTCGCCGGCTGCTATCACAACAGTGTCGTCTTCGGGAACGTCGTAGATCCTGTCGAGGTCGTCCTGGGCCACCGGCCGCGCACTGCGCTTGTTGATGAGCGACGCGAATGGCCGCAGCCGGTCGCCCGACGTACCACTGCGCGCCTTGTTGCCGGCGACGAGGCTCCCGAGGGCGCCCGTGATGGCCGACGCAACCGCTTGGACCGTCCGCGGTGTCTTGGGCGTCGCCGTAATGTCGGGGCCGGGAAACAGGGCGGCGTCGTCGCTGGCCACGTCCCCGCGCACGGTGCCGTTCCCGAGGCGCTGCCGCTTGACTGCGCCCATTCCGTAAGACACGCCGCCGCCGACAATGGGTGTGTTCTCGTCGACGACATCCTCCCCATCCTCGGACCGTGCGCGTTTCCTGCCAATTCCGCCCGGCATGGCTCCAGAGTCGATGGGACGCGCCTCGGTGTGTGTTCTATCGTTGTGTCGACGTGGCGTGTAGATGCATCACGCCCCATCAAGATGGCTGTTGTCGGCTCTTTGATGTGTCGTCCGTCGAGGCCAGTTGTTGATTGGTACAAAGTACCGCAAATTGGCTTGTGCCTGAGAAAAGCCGCCGGCCGACGCGTTGTCCCCAACTAGCAACAGCGGGAGCGGGCGCTGGCGGCAGGCGCTAACTACGAGTAGGCGCGCACGTTCCTGCCGGTTTAATTGAGTCACGTGCTTTCGCGTTTTCGGTCTGCTTTTTCAATGGGCGAGACGTGGGGTAAGCCGACTCTGTCGCGTCCAGTCCGCACGCCGGACGAAAGGACGAGAAAGCGTGCCGGCAGACACGATGTGCGCGCGCGCCAGATGCGAGCATGGACGCCTTTGTGACGAGACGAAAGAAGCGGAAGCTGGGGTCGCCTTCTCCGCCGCCTAGACCGGCGGCTGGGGCTCCTCCCGGACCGATGATCCCGGCCGACGACGAGGAGTCGACCGAGGTCAAGCTTGCCATGCTGGCCTCGCTGCTCGGCAACGACACGGGCAGCAGTACCGGCCTTGAACAGGACGTGCTGCTCAACCTGCTCCTCGCCCACGACGGGTCTGTGGCGGCTGCGTCCGAGGCCTTCTTCGCCCGGCCGGACAAGTGGATGGCCCAAAAAAGAGCCAAGGCGCTCGAAAGCGGCGTGGCCGGCCAGCAGACGTCTCTGCGCGGCGTCTTTGCCCAGGCGGCAGGGGCCGGCAGCGGCCGCCCCGGCTCGCCCGAGAAGAAGGAGGCGGGCTACGCGACGACGCTCTTGTCGAAGAGCGGCCGCACGCTGCACCTGTACGACCCGGCGGACGTCGAGGCGCACACGCCCTGCACGCTGGTCCACAACTTTCTGCCCGCCGACATGGCCAACGACCTGCTGCGGGAGATGCTTGCCGAGGCCGCGACATTTGGCGCGCCCTACACGTTCAAGCTGTTTGACCAGGTCGTGTCGAGCCCCCACACGTCGTGCCTCTACCTCGAATCGGCCGTCGACGCACGCGCAGCCGTGACACAGAGGTCTGCGGGCACAAGAAGCAGCGGCGGCGGAGGAGGCCCCCGTCCGAAAGGAAGGACCGGCCAGAGGCCCGACGACGGCACCTTTGTCTTGACGGCCAAGACCCACGAGGGCTACCGGTACAGCGGCGCGCGGCTGTCCGATATCCGCACCATCACACCGCACATGGCGCGCGCCCGTCCGCTTGTCGAGGACGCGGTAAACAAGGCCGTCCAGCGGCGCATGGCCACGCACTACCCAGGCGGCCGCAAACTGCGGTACCAGAACCCGAATCCCTGGCGGCCCAACGCGGCCTTTGTCAACTGCTACAGCGGCGGCCGGGAGAGCGTCGGCTGGCACAGCGACCGCCTGACATACCTGGGCCCGCGGGCCATCATCGGGTCCTTGTCCTTGGGCGTGGCACGCGAGTTCCGCGTGCGGCGCACCGTGCCGCGAGACCCGGCCAAGGACGACAAGGACAGGAAGCCGTCGAGAGACGATGCTGCAGGCCAGATCAGCATCCATCTGCCGCACAACTCGCTCCTCGTCATGCACGCGGAGATGCAGGAGGAGTGGAAACACTGCGTGGCGCCGGCGCCGTCCATCGATCCGCATCCCATTGCCGGCGTCAAGAGGATCAATATCACATATCGTGACTACCGCGCCGAGTTTCACCCCAACTGCACGCCACGCTGCACGTGCGGCATCCCTGCCGTTCTCCGTGTTGTCACAAAAAAGCTGGAAAACCATGGTCGCTACTTTTGGATGTGCCATGCCGGCAACATCCCAGACCGCGAGGGCTGCTCCTTTTTTCAGTGGGCCGAATTTACCGACGCCGGCGTCCCGGTCTGGAAGCAAAAAAACACGGACAAGGAAGCGGTAACAAAAAGAATCTTGGATAAAGGCAAACACAGTAACACAAATACAGAACAGCCTGCTTAGCAATGCAACCAAAGATGTTCCAAAAGACGCACGTCCAGGGTCATCTCTCCCCCGCCACGCGTGCAAAAAGAATATGCCAACTCAACGGCAACCAGAGACTAGGAAAACCAACCCGGCCAAGGCCATTTACCAGACCTCTTGCTGATGGTGCTGCTTCTGCTGCTGTTGCGGGAACCAGTGTACGGGCCTGCGCGGTCGTCGCAGTTCTCGCTCTTGAAGCTTTGTTCGGATGCGCCATGCGGAAGACTGTGCAGATTCGTCGTGTCCATCCCGACCAAGCGCCGAATATTGCGAGGTGCCGTATCGGGCACGGCCTGTCGTGGCCCGGACACTAGCCTTCCTGTTTTTCCTCGGGGCAAGAGGCAGCCTGGGGAGGGCGGGTCTGCGTCCAGCGGGATATTGGCAGAGGAAAGCGACAGGCGAGGTACCTGGGACGATGAGATGCGCTTCTGGCAGGCGGCCGATGACGACGCCAGCTGCTCAGCAGAGCACGATGTGTGCCGGTGTTCCTTCCGTACCTTGCGGGGCGGAATCCGCGGCAGGTAGTCTTGGGCAAGGGAGACGGTATTATTTTCTGGCCGGTTTTCGTCTGCCTGGTAACCATTCTTTTTGGCCGCCTGCTGAGGCTGGGCTGCCGCGCGGGGTGTGACTTCTTCGAGGCTCCCGTCAACAGTTGCATTTTCGGGAGTTCCAGGCCGCCATTTGTGTGGCTGTTCGCCGTCTCGCCGTGTGGGTGTCCTCCACGCCTCGGGCGATCTGTCTGTTCGGCGCAAGGCTCTCATCTCATTCGACGTTGCGATTCTTTTGGCCATTTCCTTGGCGGCAGCTGGACCCCAGTGTTTGGCAACAATGTCAACCAAAGGACTGCCGGCGGCCGGGGCCGGTGGCGGTGACCACAGAGACGACGAGTTTTGTTGCATGACCAGGGCCGTCACAGTAGTGTTGATGGTTGTTCGAACCTCCACGCATCCTCCGTCCCGGTCGGTGGGGTTTCTCCCGACATCTCGGCTGGGAAAGCCGGAATGAGAATATGTAAGCTGAACTTGCATGTATTCTTGGGACGTTGACCCGAGCTGGAGCTCCAAGTCTTCCAACAGCTGGTCCGACTTGGCGCTGTGAGACAGTGGGCGGTAGTCCTGGTGGCCGCTTTCTTGCCTTTTCTTTGTCGTGTCGAGGTGGACGTGGACCACGATGAGCCGGCGGGACCCCGGAAGAAGAGTGCTAGACACGATGCAAACCGTCAGCCCCAATGGCTGGCTCGGATTGAAAGACAACGTGCTTGGCAGTGCAAGGCTTACATGAGGCTCGGGCTTTTCCCAATGACTTCCAATATCTCGCTCTGGTAGGACGGGACGATCTTGATGTCCATGCCGGAGATGTATCCATATCGATAGAGTCCTTTCCAATGTCAGTCCAGACCCATGTCACCCATCACTTCCATTTGGATGTTGCCACTTCACAGCCAGCTAACCTTGGTCTTCATCGACTGAAAACGACGACGCCGATGCGTCTCGGTAGTCTTGCCGGAATCGATGGCTTCGAGACGAGCCCGTGTCCATCGGCTGCGTGACATGGGCAAACAGCTCAACGGCCACCCAAAAGCTATTCACATGTCCCTCGACTGTCCTGCGCTCGGGAGTGACCGACACAATGGGCACAAGGATCTGGGGGTCAGCTTCTGTCTGGGTGCCGGGCTCAGCCATGAGCTGGCTCAGCCTGCGATCAAGGACTCTCTGAGGCGGAGCCATCCGCCGATGGTGGAAAGGAGACGCCTGGGGCGCTGGACGACTGCCATAGGGCCTCTCGAACGGAATAACGGAGGACGCTCGAGGAAACGGCTCAGGCGGGAACAGGTCGGGACCTGTCAGCAAGATGTCGGATGCCGACAGAGGCCGGTCGCCAAATGCGTGCTCCTGGCGGGGATAGGCTGGGACGCTCGAGGGGGGGTTGTAAAAGGCTTGGCTGTGAAGATTGTACATGCTCGAGTGTTTGCCATAGTCGTCTGGCTGGCCTTGGTGCCAGCGCTCATGGCGTCCGACGTCGAAAGGGCGGTCAGGGCCTCGCTCATAGACATCGTTCCGGGAGCCATGGAACTGTTGGGGGTTCTGGCGGATGTCATTCAATCCAGAAAACCCCCCGTCGCCGCCCAGCCGCATTCTCTGCAAGTTGCTGGTGGCCTGATCTTCCTCAAAGATATCCCGGGCACTATGGCTCGACGACGGCCGCGAACGCTGAAGCCGGTCGTTTTCCTGGTCGTCTACTTCACAAGTCAGGACCCGAGTCTGCCGCCTGCAGCCTGTATCGAATTCAAACCGGCCTGGACACGACTGTCGACTCACCCAGATCATGATACGCATCTCTCAAATACTGCGATCGTACGGAAGCGAACTTGCCACCGGTCTCGTAGGCATTGTCTCTCGGGGCGCCCTCGCCGGCGTCACTGCTGGAGCTGAAGCTGTCCGTCTCGTTGAGCTGACGCCTGGTGATTCCGGCTGCGTATGCTGCAGACGCTGTGTGGAAGCGGCTTGCGCCGCCATCGAGCCCGGGGGCCATGGCCCATCTCTTTTTGGGGATGCTCAGGGGCCTTTGTGCGCCACCTCGCTCCTCCTGCGCGCAGTCGACGCTCCCGTCTGTAGCCGTGCTCGTTCTTCTGGCGGGCTTTTCTGCATCCTCTTCGCGGTCCTCGCCATTGTTCATGTCGCCAGACGGCCGAACAGGCAGATTCGACGCGCGTTTGACAATCCGCAGAGGGCCGAGGGGCCTTTCGTCCATCTCCATGGCGGAAACAGCCAAAGGCAGGACCAAGCCGCTGCTGTGCCGGGGGCCAAGAAAAATACAGCTTCTCGTCGAAAGCCACGAGTGGATGGTGACGGACGAGGCCCAACACAAGGAATCGGTCTTCTGCCTATTTGTTTGTTTACTTTTCCAAAAGCAGGCTTCGTTCAGGGCGGCAAGAGAGGGTGGCCAAGTGTTGCCGGTTGCGCTTGCGGTTTACAGGACTGCCGAGCACGGCACGGCCACGGAAGGAACGATGGAAAGCCAGACACATTGGAGCCCAAGCTGAGATTCAAGACGATTCAGGACTCTGTATGGATGCAAAGAAGACATGGCAAAGAACGCAAACAACGTAAAAGAAAAAGAACACGGCCGCGGAAATTCACCATCCTCAACGCCGTGCCATGGGAGTAAAAAAAAAAGGCATCCAAGTCTCACGACGCCTGCGCGCTCAGGGTTCGTTTGATATTGTCCTTGACAGCCTCAATGTCGTTGTCGTCCATACTCAGGAAGCGGATCTAAATGGGAAAGCAGGAAACCGTGTCAGCAGCTGTGCCGTCTTCTCGGCCGGCCTTTGTCAGGCCCCTCTTTCAATGCTTACCACGTCGTCTGCAGCGCCCGCGCTGCCATAGAGGACCGGGTCGGAGAGGCTCGTGTTGATGCCCTTCTTGACGCGCTCTTCCCAGACATGCTCCCAGTCCCACTCGCCCGGGTTTCGAGGCGGACCAGCCGCTGTTGCAGCGGCCCCGGTCGTGGCGTCGACACTGCCGCTGCCGCCGCCGCTGCCGCTGCCATTCTTCTTGGCCTGCTGCCGCCGGTGTGTCCGCCAGGCGTTCCAAGCGCCCGGGTTGCCCGCTGCCTCGAGCGGGATGGAGTCGAGGACAGCGGCGTCGTCAAAGGTGCTGCGAATGTAGCAGAGGACGTCGTA
Source organism: Sporothrix cf. nigrograna (assembly GCA_019925305.1). NCBI lineage: Eukaryota > Fungi > Ascomycota > Sordariomycetes > Ophiostomatales > Ophiostomataceae > Sporothrix > Sporothrix cf. nigrograna. The sequence goes on from JADHKR010000030.1 coordinate 127,670, forward strand.
GGTGGACACCTCGGGCGCGCGGGGCTTGGTCTGGACGTACGGCGGCGTGGCTGTAGCGTCAGAGCGTGCGCTGCCGACCGTGCCCCCACCCCCGGACCGCCCTGTCCCATGCTCCGATGAGTTGGGCGTGCTCCGGGCACTGCCGCCGGCCACAATGGACCGTGGCGGTGTCTGCGGTTGGTGAGGTGGCGGCGCCGGCGCCGGCGCACCTGCTGCTGTCTTTGACTGAACGCTCAGTCTCTTGTTGCGGTTTCCGCGGCCAAACCATGCGGGGAAGCCGTGCCGCAAGCTGAAGCCGCCCGGGGGCAGACGCTCCTCGTCGGTTGCGCTGACGGTACCGTTGTCCTGGATGTCGGTTGTGTAGGTGTATGTGGTGAGGGGTGTGATGAGAGGGTGGAATATGTCGGTGGAAAAGGTCACGAGCGGGGGCAGACTCGGGTAGGTGTCGGGAAACGAGATTTGGAGGCGCAAGACCGCCGGCGCATACGGTCCTGGCGAAAAGAAGCAGCATCGCCGTCAGCGCTCCGGCCAAACTCGGCAACACATAATGGCCGGCCTTCTTACCGTCACGGACAAAGATGACGCCAGACCACAGTGACGGGTCACCGGGAGTCAAGGTCATAAAAACGCCCTCGGGACACGCCTGCTTCAGGCCAGAGCTGCAGGCGGACGATTGTCAGTGCCGCGAAAAGAAGAAGGATCACGAGGCTCCGGCGGGGGGCGTACAACTCGGCGAGGAGGTTCTGCCGCCGCAAGGACGGCAGGTTGAGGAACTTGAAAGCCATTTCTGGCACAAAGACTCTTGTTTCGTGCGAAAACAGGCAGAAATGGCGCCCTGTGCGCCGTAACAATACCACCAGGTGGTGGGTGTTGCAGGACGTCGCCAGATTCATGCCTTAGTTGTCTCGAAACAGAAGGCGGTGATCAGGGCGGTGGCAGAATCTGCCGGCTATTTGACAAGCTTCGCCGTCATTCTGTCATTGAGGGGCAGCGGGGGAGGGGCCAGGCAAATGGCGCCCGTATTAATAGCTTTGGCGTTGTTCGTGGCAACGTTCATCCGTATGCGCACAATGAACGGAACGAGCTCCAGGCTACGATTCATCGACTGGGTCATGGTCATACAGCCAAATGCAAGGGAGCTTTGGGAGAAGTGCCATGTTCACGCAAGCCGTAAAAGCATCAAAGGACATGGAATATGCAGCAAACGACAGGATCAGCAGAACAGAACAAACGCAGCCTCAAGAGACGGCCTATGCAAGGCGCTTCTCAATCTTGGCCTTCTCCTCGTGCCTGATCTGAGCCAGGTCCTCCTTGGTCGAGTCGTAGCGCGCGGTCACCTGGTTGAAGGGGTTGTCCGGGCTCTTTTCAAACTCCTTGCGAATCTTGTCCTTGCGCTGGTTCAGCCGCAACCCCTTGGCCGTGCCGTCTGCATCCATTTCCGCCAGGCGGCGCTCCTCAAAGACGGCATACGCAGCCTTGAAGCGCCGCTCGGGGTGGCGGTCAATGCTGCCGGCGCCGCCGGAGCTGCTGTCGTCCAAAGACAAGGCGTCGAGCGCGTTGTCGATGCCTGTCGCGTTGAGTGCCGACAGCTTCTTGTCCACGGGGCCGGCATCGTCGAGCTGGGACAAGTCAAGGCCTCGTGATGGCGTGGAGGCCTTCTTGCCAGCGGTCTTGGCATTCTTGGGAGCCGCACGGCCGGGGGTGTTCTTCTCCTCCTCGGCCAGCAAGGCGTCGCGCTCGGCCTTTTTGCGTGCCTGCTCGGCTTTTTTGGCTGCCTCTGCCTCCCTGTTTCCGAAAAAAAAAGATTCGCCGGTCAGCAGCTGTCCCTGGAAGAGAAGGCGACGACAAATGAAAAGAGGGCGGCTGAGTACACAACGAGGCCGAGACAAACGCCGTAGACGGTGAAATCACAAAACGTAGCGAGGCGTCAGGGAGGAGGCTGTCACACCCAGCGGAAGCATCTCCCGACGTGCCGCTGGCCTCTGGACACTACCCGCCGGCCGTGTCCTGTGCATCCTGCATCCGCCCATCGGAACATGTGAATGTGCAAGGGGTGGAAATATGGGGTAGGAAGTAGGAGGCGCAGTGTCGAGGCGACTCACTTCTTTCCGGCTCCCTTGGCACCCTTTTGCCACTCTTCTGCTTCTGCAGCCGCTGCCCGAGCATCTGCCGCAGCCGCCTTCTGGGCTGCAGCCTCGGCCTTGCGTGCCTGGCCCTGCGCCTTCTTGCCGCCGTCACCGGCGCCCTTCTTGCCGCCTGCCATCGCCTGAGGGGGGTGTAGAGTGTGCTGCGTCGGGCGCTCTGGCTGCTCTGGGTGGGTGTGCGTGTACGGAACGGAGGGCGAGAAATGCGGTGAGCGACGTTGGCGGAAACTCGAGAAACACAAGTTTCGGCAAGAGATTGGTGGAGGTCGTGTGGCCTTCAGCCTGATTTTGTCGTCAGGTTAATAAATTGAGGTGTTCCGACTAACAATGCGGTTTCTTGCTTTTTTTTTGGCGCCCTCGCCCCTCCACACTTAGCTTTCAGGCCGGCGCCTTGCCTGGCGCGGCCGGTTTGCGGAACGGCCTTTCGCGCGAACCGTCGAATGTACGACCAAAGTCCGCTGGTGGCAGTGGCCGGGCTGCACCTTCCAGCCGTGGCATCTGATCACAGCCCTACACGGGCATACAAGGCCACGGCAGGTGCAAGAAGCAAATGGCACGCAGACACACTGCAGCGGGGAGTGTTCCGGTAGCAAGCACTGGGTGGCGAGGAAGCACAGCACGGAAGGCGCGGCTGCTTCCACCAAATGACAACGCAGAAGTGCATGTCCAGGGTGGGCAGAGCAACGCAGACAAGGCTCGGCCGGAGAGGGAAGGCGCAGAGGAGGGTATTAGCGTTGTACTTGCCGTAGCAGTTGCAGGGCACGCCTCTTTGTGACGAGAAAAGCGGGCGTCTTTCTTTTCAAAACACAGAGGTGGTACGCACAATAGGCACGTTTGCCCGACGCCGTGCGGCCTGCAGCCAATATAGTCCATTGCACAGCCGTTCCCCGAGTTACTCCTCTCTTTTTGTTCCCGTGTTATTTGAGTGACTCCCGAAAACGGCAGCTGTGGTGTGGAAAGAGGCAGAATAATTCAAAAGTTTTCATGCTTTACTACCAAACACACGACCAACCCTTTTTCAACCCTTTCTGGGTTGGCCATCTTTTCTTTTCTGATTTTTTTTAAAGAAGAAAAAAGGGGTTTCACTGCGAGTGGCACTTTATTATATTCCTGCAAAAAGAAAAACTCTATACCTTTTTGTATTACCTCTGGCTTTATTTTTGATTTGTGATTTTTGAATTCTGATTTTTGAAAAATTTACTCTTTTGTATTGCTCCGTAATATTCTCGCAATCTTCCCAGCCGAGTCGCTGAAAGCATACATCATCCGACTGAAAATAAACCTCATCCACATCCACAATAAACAAGGCTTTCGCCTTTCACTCGCTGCCTACATCATATATATATATACTCCTTCCATAACAACGCCGTTGGCTACGCCAGTCGTCTGCAAAAAAATAGTGGCTTTTCAGGGGATGTGTCTTTTGCTCTTTTAGATACAAGAACATATCTTCCAGAAAAAAGAGGGGTGTGATCGTTTGGATGCCCGCCTTATTTGACAAGATATCTGGGCTGTTTTCTGTTGCTCTCATCACCGCCTGTCGTTGTCTCCTGTCTATACCCAGCCACTCTATTTATGGACCATGTCAGCTTGGCTGGACAGAGCTTCTGTTTTATCCGACTTCCGACTTTGCACATTGTCGTATTTTCTGTAACTGGACATGGCCGTTTTCGGATGTTGCGGTGGCCGGCGAGCAGCTTTTGAGAGCATGCACCCTGCCTTTGCATCCTCCGATGCTGGGCGCATACATGCATGCTGCCAGTCATATTTTGAAAGAACGGCCGCCTTGAGACTGCAACGGACAGATACCCACCGGACTCCCCCTCCTAACGCTTGCACGTCACTCCAAAGAAGGACGTACGGCATATTTTCTCTGCATCTCAAAGGTGTCGTGCCAACGCTCCATCGCGTCATGCTCTTGCCAGGACGACCCTGTCCGGGCCAGAGATTGCTATCCGCCATCATGCCATGGCGTGGCAGGTTATCCGGTGTTGCCTGTCCGGTGTTGCCTGCACGCCGGCCTGTCCGCTTTGTCGCGACGGAAGCTAAACTCGGCATCTGGTGGACTGAGCTTGAAATGCCAAAAAAGATAAGCGGAACGGAAGTAAGCAACCACAGCTGAAATCAAAAGGAAAGCCTGGACCTACGCCAATTTTCGATCCAAACGAGACGCCGAAGAAAGAAATCGTTGCGTGAAAACAAACAAACAATAAAAAACAATAAAAAATTGCGGTGTAGGTGCCCGTGTTGAAAACCGGTGTGACAAGCGGTACGACTGTGCATCCCTGCACTTCTTTACTCTTTTCGTGTTGTCGCGGATGTGATCCGTACCATTGTTTTCATTTACGGCCATTACTGTTTTCCTCTGTTCGGGTTCTACCCTTGAACGACGGAAAGTCAGCACGCCCTACATGGGAGTCACTATAAAAATCCGGCCACCATATAAAGCCCCATGCCGAGGCGAAGACGCAAGGTCGGGGAGGGGAGTTAGGGGCCGGTTAAATGAGTCCCTCACCGACTGGCCAAGGGGCGTAATGGCATTCTGGCAAAAGATGTGAGACATATTTTCAGCGGCCCACGATATGGCCAAAGAAGAAATTTGTTCCCCCGTGGGAGCTGGGCAGCCTTTGAGCCCAACCAAAAAAGGCCTTTGACCTGTGCAACCGAAGCTGCCCCTTGTCGTTGGATTTCGACGCATATTGGTTGGCATGACACGAAACGGAGGAAGCAGCTTGCTTGGCCGGTGTACTTGACCGAGTCCGTGGGAGGTTCGTGTCGGGTGCTGTCTCTTCTCGGAGTCTATGCACCAGCAGGTTGCACGTACTGCATGCCGATGTACGACGTACCTCATATCGCAGTGGATGGCAGTCAGGGGAGCAGTGTCCGTTCATTTTCGACTGTCTTGCGAGCTCACGGGAGAGACCGTGTCTGCTTTGGCCCGGGGAAACACCCGACTTTGATGCCCCTGCAAGTCCCGGCGCGTGAAGGATGTCAAGAGTTTCGTACTGACAGGCTGACAGGAACGGGTGGAGCGCCGGTCAGGAAAAGGACTCAAAAAGGACGTCGTGGAAGATGTGCTCATGCTGACATATCAGGCTGGCAGGCTGGCAGGGTATGGTGTTGCAGTCGCGGAAAGCCTAGGCATTACTAGGTGGCTCGGGACGAGTCGAGCTGCTTAGACAAAGCTTATCACGAGGCAGCACTTGTTGCAACTTCTCGCTCGACCAGCCGTTTGGGGGGACAAGGCCCGTCCCATTTGCCCGAGCGTAGTGCTCACAGAGCAGCATGCGGCGGATATGCAAACATTTCGGCCTTGGCATTCTCACGCTCGTTTGCCCGTCGTTTGTCCGTCGTTTGCCCGTGCTCGTCTGCCCGTGCTCGTTCGCTGCGGCTTCCAAGTGACCTTTGCAAAAGATGCAAGTGGGGGCTCCACTAGCCAGAGGCAGTATTTGGTAGAAGCGACATTGCCCGTGGTGCATATGGAAACTGCAGCCGCTTCGCTGGCAGTTGCCGGCTTGGCCTTGATGCCGCCAGTGCAGAGGGAACAGAGATACCACAGACCGGACCGACCAACAGAGCAATGATGTCAGGCCCCCGTACTCCTTCATACATATACAGGCAGCCACGCGGCAGCGATGTAACGACGTTGGGCAGGTCTGTTTGGTTCGCTGCTGGTTTGCCCGATAACGCGATGAGGGAGTCGTGACGGTTTATGAACAGCCACCAATATTTCTCACGAAGATGGCTGACTCCAACCACCCGTTTCTCTCAAAAAACACCACATGACTCTTTTCAAAAGTGACAAGACGCATGCGGTGGGGGCGGAGGATTGAAGATTTGGAATTCGAACTTGGAACCGAAGAGCAATATACGGGCAGATCCCCCAGGTCGTGTGTCTTGTCTGCGGTGCTGTCCTTCCCGAGAGCCTTTGGTAGACCATCACTGATGCAATTCACGTATCTGCAAGTCTTGCTGTGTCTTGGTGAATGCAGTGAACAAGGAATGGAGGGACCGCAATGGTATGTGTAGCTGGACACATGTGCGCATTCACGCGGACACAATGTGAACAATGCGAGGGTGCATATTGCAGCCACTCTACCACTTGGGGCACGCGCTTTGTCTGCTGTCATTTTCTCAGCAGCCATTGAGACTGTGACCGAAATCCTGCTTTGGGCGTCGGCTGAAGCATGGTCCTGATATCACCATCTGTATGGAGTATGAACACGGCTTGTGGTTTGCCGCGGTGCAATCCGGGCTTTGGTGCGCCTGGCAATGGCATCCACGAAAAAAAAGGAGAGAGAGAGAGAGAGAGAGAGGGCCTCCGCCACCTACTCTGTCCAAGAGCAGACCTTCCCGGCAAAATCAAGGCTCTGGCAGCTTTGCGCTGATGCAGATGGCGCGGGGGAGAGGTGAGTCAGGTGGGCACTTGGGATGCATGTGGTTCCCTCTATGTAAAGCCGCCGTGCCCGAGCCTCGGCCTTGCAGCCATGATTGCCATTCAAGGCAAGTAGGGCCGACAATCCAATGCGTCTGTCGAGGGCTCGCCTGGCGGCCCAATCCGAGGCCCTGGACATGCCATGCACGGCCGTGGAGCCAGTGAGGCGCGGCGGCTATCCCGAGCGCTGCCATGGGTCCGTCTTGAGCGTGTATGATGGGCACGCAACGTCTACGGCACCGTTGAGAGAAAGCATGGCGTTGTTGACGTTGATCATCGCAGCCATTGCTGGGGTCTGCCAGGTTTTGCGACGGCCGGGCACACCACACGGCACACAGGACAGCACCCTTTCTACCCTTTCCGGGCGGAAAGGAAGCACTGCCAGGGCGCCGTCTTGCCAGCCGATTCGTGGGTAATTGCAAAGTGCCGTCCTGGCTGCTGCTATGCAGCTTTGGCTCCGGCTGAATTTCGGAACGGACAGGGCCAGCATACCTGCACAAGTACAAGCACTATCGTACTCGTGTCTGCGTTTTGCTTGCCGCGCCGGCCGATGCAGGGTTGGCCCAACTGGGAACGGCATCCCGAGCAAACCAGAGTTGCTCCGTGCCCGTCTGTAGATTGAAGCGTGCGACAAGCGATATGCGCGTACGACGTTTGCATTGTGCCTGGCCACCCAGATGGGGCTTGCCTCGTTCCGATTCGAAGCCTCGCAGAATTTCTGTGCATCACTGCAGCTCCGCGCGTGTGATAGCGTAAAAGGCACCATTGCCGCTCGCTCGTTTTGGCTTTGAGCTCCGTCCTCGGGCTCCGGATTCCGTAGTGTGTTATTTGCCGCCTCGTCCAATGGCATGCTCGCAGCGGGCTGGTGCTTGTTTCCGGGGAAGCCATCCGGGGTTTTGCTTTGCGGGCCTGGCCCCCCTTTTCCTTGATCGATTCGGCCAGCTAATTTCCAGCTGTCGGCCGCCTGCTTGCCACAGGGAAAGGGGCCGGCACGAGTACGTCGTAGTTTCAGCTCACCATGGCTGCGAGAGCTCCGGTTGGGATCCCATCGCGGGGCGAGAACCCTTGCACATGCGTTCGGCAACGACCCCTGCCTCGTTTTCTCGGTTCTCGCCTTTTCATTGTTCGTATTCTCGATTCTCTCATTGTCCATCCCCAGCCGCGCTGAGGGCAGATGGAGTACGACGTACACGAGTATGGCTGTTTGCGGGTCGCGGCGGTTTGCGCCGCGGAACTGTATTTCAAAGACGGTGTTTCCGCGGTCCATGTCGGGGTTGTGTTGCAGTGGATGGGTTCGTGGAAGAGTCTGTAGAATATCCGGTCTTCCGCTGGTCTCGGTCTCTCTTTCCCTGCCGGTCCATAACGCTTCTGGCAGTGGCAATCTCAGAAGGTGGTCGGATGGCACTTGCCCTAGACAAGGACAACACGTTATAGCCCCTTCTGTATTTGTTTTCTACTTGTAAGATTCGCATACGCCATTTGGACAGGCACGGCTCGGAAGCACGCTGCGTACAACAGAAGGAGCAGACGGGGAGCAGAGTTCCTGCCCGTGTGAAATGGCCCGAGCCCGTCATAACGAACTCGTCTCTTAAACCTTCCCCTTTGCCTCCAGTTTCGCCTCCGACAACAACCGCCAATGCGACCAGAATCATCCCATCGGAAGCCTCCCACGAACGAGGCTGCCCGCGAGAAAGGGGCTGGGTTTTGCCCTCATAAAACAAATTAAGAAATGCGGCGCCTTCCAAGGCTGTTCGTATCCATGCAATGGTCTCCACTGCCCTTGTATTTTTTTTCTCCTCTTGGGGTCGTCATGGCTCTGCTGGCCATTCGGCTTGTCCCCTTTCTGCAAGTGGGCCTTACCACACCAACGGTGCGACAGAAGTTGTTCTGCAGGTTTGTGGGCAACTCGAGACATTGCCACAGCGGCCTCGGCGTCGTTGGCCGTTTCTGGCCTGGCCTGGCCACCCTCTTGAATGAAGCACCGCGCGCTGCATTGTTCTGTCTCACCCGGGATATTTTCAGCTGGAGTTATGGCCAAGCCAAGCTCTTCTGCAACAACCCCCCGCGCTATGCCGGAGGAATAAATCTTTCAACGCGCAGCCGTCCGGCCGCAGACAACGCAGCAATCAAAGCATCGAACACGGCCAGCGCTCACCGTCTTTACACGATGTGTTGCAAGTCTTGTATACTCGTATGTACAAAGTACTCGTAACTAATTTAACTGACGGCACTAGGCAAAGCTCCCCGGGCTTCCGTGCGTCACTAACAAACAGCTTCGGTCTAGTGCAGACACCAGACAGGGCTTGTCGACCGGTTGCTGGTAGTGCGGACCGAGCGTCGGATTATGCGGTGAGCATGTCTTCTGGGGCCTTGTTTCGGCTGCGATATCTCACCGGTGATTGATTGAGCATGCTACTCCGTAGGTGCCGCCCAGCCGGACCGCACGTCTCATCCGACCCACGTTTGCTTTCTTCGAAGCTCTCGACCCATGACATGCAAGGATACCGCTCGATCTAGAGAACAGGACGTCGTATATGATGCAACGTACTCGTACCGTATATGTAGGATAATGGCTTCGCGGATACGGGCTTGCTGGACGTGCAAAAACAAAGACACCCCTGTCGACGTGCAGGCTCAACACGAGGCCAGGTATGGGGAAGAAGGTCTGCAAGTCAAAGCTGATGCTGCGTTGATTTTACCTGCCGGTTTTCAGGATGCTTTTGCGTTGTTTCTACATATCCAGCGTCTTCGTGCACAGTGCTCACATGATGCATCGTCAATGCGCCCCAGCCGAGTATCGGGGACGGCGGCGGTCATGTTTTTCTTGGTCCAGGACAACACAAACACGGCAGACAGACACTCCGGCTTCTTTGGCCAGCCAAGCACCTACGAGTACGTATCAAGGCAAAGGCTGGCATACTGTCGTAATGTTGATACTCTGTTTCAGGCCGCATAAACGAGCGCGTCATAAATCAAAACAATCTCTGTCGAACTGCGAATCCGTGCGACGGGCTGGCCCCCGAAATTACGACTCTCATCCAGCCAACCTGGCTCGGTCTGCGCGTCCGCAAGTTCGATTATTATTCGGTAATACTCGTATGGAGTCTTGAAACTTGGGCATTGTCGAGGCCTCGTACGGCATGGTGTTTCATCGGTGAATTTTGTGTTTATTTGCTTGCCTGGCTGCCACGAGGGCTTTGCCGGCAGCACTAATGTGCGTGTTCATACCGCTAGGCACATTTTATTATCATCTGCCACCTTCTACGAGTACGACGTAGGAGTTGTTTGAAAACAGGGCACGGCACGCACATGGTGACTGTCCGCTTTTGTCGTCGTGCGACAAATTAGCAGTCCAGCAACAAAACAGCATCCCAGAACGCAAATTACTGCTTGTAAAAGGGGGTGTGCCGATTTGCCGAAAGACGGCCTGCGATACTATGGCCAGTTTGCTTCTAGAAAGAAACCGTTACAGGCCAGCGTCTGCACAGGCCTTTTACCATCCTTGCTCTCTGGTCAGTTGCCGCCCAATTTAGTGGCCTTCTTTTTTTTCCGGCTTGCATTGTCTTGGACGTATTACAAAGTATTACGTCGTAGAGACGAGGCGGTGAGCTCAAACGGCTGCCGCGCTAAAGCCTGCCTCTTTGGTGCCATGCTCGGGTTGGAAGGCTGCATCTGACTTGGTTTGCCGATCAAGTAAAGGCGAAAAAAGAAAGTTGGAAGAGGCATACGAGTAGAAAACGAGTGGTGGAGGCCGACACGTGGAGGGCAGGATCACAACACTCGTCTCGGCGCAGTCTCACTGCCAAAGAAGGAATGTGGTAGCAGAGGTCTCGCCTGATAGGCCTTTTTTTATGACTGCCTGCACACACTTTATTTTCTTTAGCTCTTGGCTCGTCTAACAGGCACGGATAAGCTCACGTCGAAACGCGTGGCTACTGCTCGCGACCCTCCACCAGCACCAAAACGGCATCGAGCAGTTGATCGAGCAGAGATCGGGCTGCGGCCGAGTTGTGACAGTCCGCTTGCCTGCTCTCTTTTTAGCCTCTCGTATGCCAGCCTGGGCTCATCTTGTGTCCCTTTATCTCGCCTGCTGCACGTGTGCATCGTCATTTTGATCCACACGGATGTGTGCCCGCTGCTCCGGTGTTCAACTCTTGCCGAGCAGCGGTGTTGGACAGTGTTGCTGCTGCTGCTGCTGCTGCTGCTGCTGTGTGCGTGTCTTGGGTGTCTTGGTCTGACGTGACCGACAGGAAGACGCACCTTCCCATTCTTGCTCACAGCAATGTTGGGCATGCCGTGTGCGCGCTGCTTGGTGTTGTTAGGCGCCAACAGAGACGATCCTCGCCGAGAAATTCCCGCATCTGGCAATGGCAGAGTACTTGTACACAGAAGTATATGTAGCGACACGGCATGGGTGCGTGTGCCAGGGGTAAATGGCATCCTTCTGCACAGCCCACCCGATGACTGTCTGTCGTGCTTGCCTCGGACATTGCTCTTTGGACGGCGGTCGGAGGAAGGAGCAAACGCTCTGAAGAGGTTCTTTCGACCTTGCCGCCGCTCGCGCCTGCCAACCACATTGGCCCGTCCCTTCACGGCGCACTCCGATTCACCGTCGCTACACACCATTCGCCATCCAGCAACACCAACACCAACCGCCTGTCTTACATCCTTTTCCCGAAACATGCAAATACGGCCAATCGCTCTGCTGCTGCTGACTGGCAGTCGGCCTACCGTTTTGCGTCTGTCCCTGTTTTGTTGTGCATTTTCCTTTTTTCCTCTGCTTGGGTACAGTCAGCTCGACCTGGTCCTCGAGCCGATTCACCGCCCGTCCGAGTACAGGCATCATTTCCCATTGTTGGGTTCTTCAAGGCTGGCACCCTATATATTCCTGCACAACCGCACTCCCGTGGCCTCTTTTGATGCAGCTCGGTGCTCCGGTCCACTGAATTGGCGTGACAGGCTCCACCGCGCTGCTGCCGCAGAGGGGGATGTGCTGAGGTGTATATCAACACAGCGTTACGTTGGCCAGTCGGTCCCGGCTCGCGACGGCCCCTCGTGATGTATTCTGAGATACTAGTGACGGGCTTTATCACCGCAAGTCCGGGTATTGGCTCTTGTCGGGCTCCATCAACGTACCGTCTCTCGCTGGCAGGGACAGATGGTGTTGTGCAGCCAGGACCGGGCAATCGTGCGCCTGCTTCCCTGGGATTCCGGCTGCCACGAACATGACAGCACCAGCCGTTGGAAACCCAACAGGCCACTGCCGAAGACATCGGAGCGTGCCTTCAAGCCTTTCCTTCCGCCGGCCACAACTTACGAGCGAATGTGCTGTCCCGCAGCCAGGGTGCATCGATACGAGAGAGTCTTGCACTCGTATTAGTGGACACTGTCCAGGTCACGACAACAGACACGTCTCTGCGGCTCCATGCACGCTTTACCGCCGAAAGAGCTCTGCAACACCGCTTACCGACGGCCCATGGACGGTATCAAGTAAGGAAGAAAGTGCACATTTAAGCAGCACTGCTGCCCAGCTTTCTCGTCAAGCACAGGTGCGTACCCAACCCATGTAAAAAAAGATTCCTGAACTCCGTTTTTACCGTGCGTGATACTGATAAGTGACCTTACTCCGTACGATACATCCCACGCAGCCAGATGCCAAGTATCGGCCGACAAGACTGGAGCACACGAAACAAGAAACAGGAATGGAAATGTATCTCAGCACGCTCGGCTGACCAGACGATGCAGGGGTTGCCTCCGAACAAATGAATCCACACCGGTCGTGCTCGAAATTCGTACAATCTGCCCGGTTAAAATTCAAAAGTTCGCCGGTCAAATCACGGATACCCCCAAAAGCACAGCACGGCCGGAACGAAGATGAAAATGGCCACCCGGTATGACGCAGCCGTTCTCTCCTTTTCTTGTGAGACGACATGACGAACCTAGCGCCAGGGGTGTCGTGGTCGTTGTCACAATGCAAAAAGAGAGGGGGAGGGGGGAAGAGAAACATGGCTGTGTGTGCCAGCCTGGCCGCAACAACTCACTCTTGCGCAACGGCGTCTCGCTCGGAGCTGGCAGCAGGAAAAAGGCAACAGGTCACACGGCATCGATTGGATACCGCGGTCATTGCCTTGCTCCTTGCAGTTGCTCATGCTGCTCACGTTGCTCATTGCCAAGTATATGTACATACCAGCAACAGACCATGCCCATGGCAGCTTGAAACCCGGGGACTCTTCCACGCCGTGCTTGGCAATTTCCCTTTCTTCTCGCTCCCTGGCTGGCAGGCTTCACGAACTTGGAAGCAGAAGAACATCCCACGCACCACAGACGCGACCGCTTCGTTTTTAGAAGGCTCATCCTGGACCGGTGGGCCATTCGGCCTACTAGCGTACCAGGGAGCCATTTGGCTACGGGGCTGGGTGAGCCAACCTGTTGGACCCAGGCCCCGGAATTTTTTTTTTCAAGGGTATCACCGAGCGGTAGTCATTCATTGATTTATTTTTTGGGCTTGGACCCCGCTGAGCTTTTCTCAGCTAGGCCTCCCAAATGATCTACCTTTTGGCATTTTTGTCTGAGCCTGTTCATGGCTGTCACCGCTTGTTCCCCAGCTAGTGGCCCCCATGACGCCCAGGAAAAGGCAAGAAAAGAAAGCCTCTTTCAACGCACCCCCCCCCCCCCCTTTTCGCACCCTGCCTTTTGTCTTGGGCATTTTATTTCACTTGCAATGTGGTGGGAGCTTACCTTCAATGGGTCCGGTGACCTTGTGTCAGCCCTTTTTGAGCTGCGAAACAAATGCAAGCACATATATCCACTTCCTCCCTGCCCTTCCCATGGTCTCGGCTTCTGCCTTTCATATTGTTCAGTTCCTTTTCTTTTTCACCCTTCTTCTCCCCGACATTTCCTTCTGTTCGTTGACGTTATCTTGTCTGTTGTTGAGATAGCCGTACAACGGTTTGTTGGCAGACTCATCACAACCGCAACACGTACAAGTGTCCCGCTCTCTCACGATCCTCTTCTCCGTATTTATTTATTTTAGAGTTCTCTCACCCTTCAACCGTTTCACGCTTCCGTGACCTTTGCGTCACCATATGAAATTCACATTAGGCCGCAAGCTGCCCGGTCTTGCCCAACACACACGCACGGTCTGACAACGGTTTTCCATTGTGTCTTGTGTTCCAATTTGGCTTGTCTTCATTGAAGTACAACAGTTTGGCTCTCTTCTTTATAACCACCTACTGCCCCCCTCCCAAAAAGACCCTCTGCCTTTCCACGTGGATCACACACTTTTCATTCTTTTGAGTCCCCAAACCAAGCTTTGTTTTACGCCGCCGTCTCGTGTCCGGAACCAGCAACGATACGATGGCAGGAACCTCGGCCACCCCGCCCCTTCTGGGCGGGAGGCCGTCTATGGCCGCTGCCGAACGCAAAAAGACATTGCCGCCGTTTCCAACGAGACAGATGTTTGTTCTTGGTATGTCCCGGTCCGCAAAAGACTACAACCTGTTCACGTCCTGAAGGAGCATTGTGCTAATTTGACAAAAAAGCTCTCTGCCGTCTGTGCGAGCCAATTGCTTTCATGGGTATATTCCCATACATCTACTTTATGATCCAAGACTTCCACATCACCGAAGACGAGAAGCGAATCGCTTTCTATGCCGGGCTTGTCACGTCGGCCTTTACATTCGCCGAGTTTCTCACAGGCGTCTTCTGGGGCCGGCTCAGCGACCGTATCGGACGCAAGCCCGTCCTGCTGACCGGTCTGGCCGGCACTGCCCTGAGTGTCATCATGTTTGGCTTTGCTCAAAACCTGACCATGGCTTTGATCGCGCGTGCCTTGGGCGGCGTCCTCAATGGGTACGTGAGCTCGTCTTGATTTGTGGCTCTACGATCGTCAAACATTGCGTCCTTCCGCCTCGAACCGAGCTAACTCTTGACAGAAACATTGGCGTTATGCAAACCACGGTTGGTGAGCTTGTCAAGGCCAAGGAGCACCACGGTGAGTCCCATTGCTGCACTCCCAACCTATTGATGCTGCGCGCGGTAATTGCGAGAGTCTAACCAAATCGTCTTGGATTCAAGGCCGTGCCTTTTCTGTTATTCCTGCTGTGTGGTGCATTGGGTAAGACAATGGCCAAACATCTATTTTCATATGACTGGAACATAAAGTACTGACACGTCCGCAGCTCCATGATCGGGCCAGCCATCGGCGGCGCTCTGGCTAGGCCGTGCAAATTCTACCCCGGCATTTTCTTGCCCGGCAGCATCTGGGACAGATACCCGTACCTGCTCCCCAACCTTTTCAGCGCCTTTGCCGTCGTCGTTGGCCTTTTTGCCGGCATCCTCTTCCTCGAAGAGACGCACCCCATCAAGAAGCACGAGGTCGACCGTGGCATCGTCCTTGGCCAAAAGCTCGCCGCCTTCTTTTCCTGGAAAAAGAAGCCCGCCAAACCAAAGAGCCTGTGCATTCTGGAGGAGGAGGAGCCACTCCTTGACTCGGACGACCAGCTTCCGGGCTACCAGACGACCGAAGCATCGCCCAGCCTGCTCTCCAGCAACGAGGCTCATCTTCCAGAGGTCTCGCAAGGCCTCGAACCGCTCGACCCTGGTCCTGCTCCCAAGGCTGTGGAGGCCTCAAGCACGGCCAGCATCTTTACGAGGCCCATCATCCTCAACACCGTGTCATTTGGTGTCCTTGCTTTGTATGTTTTGCGGGCATACCCTGAATTTCTTTGTTCACAGCAAGCATGCTAACAACAGCACAGCCACACAATGACGTTTGACCAGCTTCTGCCAGTGTTCCTCAGCACAGCGCCGCCCGATGGCAGCGCCATTAAGCTTCCATTCAAGTTCTCTGGCGGATTCGGCTTCGACAACCAGACAGTTGGTGTTGTCATGGCCGTGCAGGGCTTCTACTCGCTGCTCTCAAACACGTTCCTCTTCCCGTGGGTGATTGGCCGGATTGGCCCTCTGCGGCTTTTCAAACTCGTGGCCATGCCCTACTTTATGCTTTACCTGGTCACGCCCTACCTCGTTCTGCTGCCAGACAGCATCCGCATGACGGCAGTCTACCTCGTCATTATCTGGAAGTGCACGTTCTCGACGTTGGCATACCCGAGCAACGCCCTAATTACGATGCACCTCGCGCCAACGCCCCTGACCCTCGGAACCGTGAATGGCATTTCCGCGTCTGCAGCCAGCCTCTGCCGCGCGTTCGGTCCAACCATTTCCGGTTTTCTGTATGCCATTGGCCAAGAGACGGGTTTCTCGGGCTTGCCGTGGTGGTGTGGAAGCTCGGTTGCCGTCTTTGGCGCCTTTGTTGCCATGCTGCTGACCATGCCGGCCGAGCGGCTGATGGAGGAGAAGGCTGACGATGTCGAGGCCGGGCCTCTCCTCGTGTCCGAGGACCAGCCCGCGACCGCCCGCACCGATGACGAGAACAACTGAACTGGCAATTTTTTTTTTTTGCATCCATTACGTTTGATTGCTCCCGGCCTTGCAAGCCCTTTGCGCCTCCATTCGACTTTTGGCATTTTTGCCTCGTCTTGTTTTCAACATTGTTTTGCATTTACGCATGGAGTATTGAGAGACCCCACGACTTGATTTCGGCTACGTTATGTCTTTGGCGGCATCTGGTTTCTTTGCTGTTTCTTTGCGTTCAGCACATTACAGCTTGCTTTGGTTTTCTGGTGTTGCTCGCGCTCTTTTTCTGTTTTCCCGGTGTAACAATGGGACGGGAATGGGTAAACACAACACGCATACACTTTTGTTGGAAACTTGACGGGAATTTCATGGGCAATGGCTGCTCGTTTTGAATCTTTTGCATTCATTCTGTTTTTTTTTCTTTCTTTTTTCCCCCCTTTAAACAGGACAGACTCTGCGTCTCTGTCCTGGATTCATGTTCTGGGTATTTTATTTTTAATTATTTTACCTCTGTAATTGAAACAAACATCTCCAACCCCCATCTCATTCTGGTTTCTGCTGTACTTATCGGAATTAGATCTCACCCGACCCAGCCATCTCGGCTTTTTCTGTCCTGTACTCGTCGACTCGACGTTTCTCTCCCCACAAGCTGACTGCTTCACCGAGATCATGCACGGCGCAGATCCGGCGGCTGTCTGTATGTCCGAGCCTCACGGCACACGAAGCAGCCGGGTCTCCACTTAAAACGTCTACTGGGATTCTCGAAGGTGGCTATGTACACAAGGCCCCCGGCGCTGTACCATGGCAGTTTGGATTTAAATGATAAGATGGCCTAGAAAGGTGCATTGTCTACGGGTACGTATACATATACTTGGATGTAGAGGGTGCTTCTGTTGAGCTCTGTTACAGCAAGTGTTTACTGAGCATGTCTCCGCTGTCTCAGTCGTTGTCGGTTCAATTCGGTATGCGCGCTCTGTTACTTCCCAAGCTACGATTGCCTGGCTCGAGCTAGGGCCGCAAAAGAGTGGGGGTGGGCGGTTGTCGATAGGAATACACGTAAAGAGAAAGGGGAATGGTTTGGGCTAGCATTATCAATGCTACACGCTGATTCGCCCAAGCCTCATCTCTTATCTCGAAGCAAAGCGTCGGCAGGCGGGAAGGGACAAGGACGAGAGAGATCAGGGCAGGCGGCGGATACGAAAAAAAGGCGTTTTTGGAATGAACGACGGGCCGTAGCTGGTCGTAACTGCCACAGCTTGCGCGGTACTTGCTCTGGGTCGGCACTTTCCCGAACAGGGCATATCATCGGGTTTATTTCACGCACCGTCGCCGCCTCTTTTTTTTTTTTTGTTTCTCTTAGAGCTTCCGCTCTGTCAAACCCCATGCTACCCCCCAAATCTAATCGGGGCCTTAAACTTTCCTGGCCGCTTTCTGCCTATTGTCTGCCCCGGAGCCTTCTGTATCTATGCCCATTCGTCGTGGCGGTTCATCGATCGTATCCCCCGCCGCGCCCGACTCTTTGCTTGCGCGTTTTGCTTCCTTCCCTATACTTTTTTGCGCCTCAAAGTCGCTCCTCCCTAATTCGTTCGCGATTTGTCTTTTGGAGCTTGGACAGGCAGCCACGACCACAGCCTCGAGCTCCTTCCTCGTGCAGGTGTATTTGAACACGCGCCCGTGCCACTTCCTCGCGACTCGTCTGCCTTCATTCTGCGCACGAGCAAGCTTTCTCCTCCGCAACCAGCACCGCTCGCGGAGGCACGACGGCGCATTGCCATCGACGACAGCCGTTCCGCGCATCGCCAACGTTGATTGCCAGTCGACGACGGGGATTGCCACAAGCATAATATGGGCCAGCCAGAGCCATCTGGCGGTGACGACGACGAGAAGACGACCAGCTAGGGAAAGAAAAAAAACAGGCTTTTGTTTTTGACTTTGGGCGTCCAGAGAGGCTTCTCTCTTTTTTGTCCTTTTTACCTTGCGTATGCGCTTCGTTTGCCGGGACTGAAGCACCGTGGACTCGTGCGCCGGGCCCCTTTGCACCACCCTGCTTTGCGATATCCCAGAGGATCCATTCCCCGGCGTCTTTTCACCTTGACAACAAGGCCTCGGCTTTGCCTTTTTCTTCCGCAGCCCTCCCGCTGTTTTACCGCACGCTTCCGTGACCAGCCATGCCGGCCCACGCGCCTCCGTCGCCCGGCGCCGTGCCAGCTGCCAAGCGGATTCGCCAGTCCTCTCCAGACCGCCAATCGCCGGAAAACGGAGCCGCCGTGGAAGCCGTCTCCGAAACGGCGGCTGCATCGCCAACAGATGACCATTCTTTGGGCGGCGCCGCGAACGGCGCGGCGAGCAACGGCCATGGACTCGGCTCCGGTGCTGGCTCCGGTGCCGGCGGCGGAAGCAGCAAGGCCAGCCAGAGCAGCAATTTCCGGAATGTCAGCGCTTGCAACCGCTGCCGCTTACGAAAGAACCGGTGCGACCAGCGCCTGCCGAGCTGTGTCAGCTGCGAAAAGGCCGGCGTGGCCTGTGTCGGATACGACCCGATCACGAAGAAGGAAATCCCCCGGAGGTACGTATCTCGAGCGGACATGGCACGCACGGTCTGTGGCTTCTCCGACTGACCCTGCTGCAGCTATGTCTACTATCTCGAAACACGAGTCGAGCAGCTCGAAGCGATCTTGCGCGAGAAGAACATTCCGTTCCCGCTGGCGGAAGAACTGGAGCACTCGAGCACAATGCGCTCCTTGACAGAGAGCGCTCGCGCCAGCGGATACACAGACCAGGCCAAAGCGGGCGCGTCAGCCAGCGGCCTCGACTTGGGTGGTGGGAGCGGCGGCGGCGGCGGCGGCGGCAGCGGCAGCACCGGCGAGAGCAGGGCCGACGGCCGCGGTGGCCGGCAGCAAAACAACGACGACGACGACGAAAACGAAAACGGAGCTGCCGCGGCAACCAGCCGGATCCAGAAACTCGTGGCTCGCGCCAACCTCACCCGGGACCAGGGCACGTCCAACCCGAGGCATTTGGGCACGACGGCGGGTGTTTCGTTTGCGCGTGTCGTGTTTGCCGCCGTGCAGTCGTCTGTGTCAGACCACAAATCCATCTCCGACAAAGGCGGCGTCCGTCCGTACAAGCCCATCGCCGGGAACGGCTCGGTCGGGGCCGGCACGTCGATGCGCGACTCCTTCTTCGGCCTCCATACAAAGCCCACCATCCACCCGGCCGTGTTCCCCGACCGCGAGCTGGGGCAGAAACTGGTCAGCTTGTACTTTGAGCACGCCAACCCGCAGATCCCCGTCCTCCACCGCGAGGACTTTATGCAAATGTTTGAGCAGGCGTATGCCACGGAGGGCCGCGTTCGGGGGCCGAAGGAGCTGTACATGCTGAACATGGTGTTTGCTATTGGCGGTGGCATCATCGTCGGCGACCACGGCAAGAACGAAGACGGCGACGGGGACGCCGGCGACAAGGACGACGAGGGCGGGAGCCACAACCGCGGCGGTGCTCGGAGCCGCTCAAAGCAGTGCCAGCCCGAGGAATACCATGCCAGCGCCATTGTGCACCTTGAGGCGTGCCTGAGCAACAGCGGAGGCGGCCTAGAAGAACTGCAGGCTGTCCTGCTGCTGGCCAACTTTGCCCTCTTGCGCCCGGTCCCGCCGGGCCTGTGGTATATTATCGGCGTGGCGGTCCGGCTGGCCGTCGATCTTGGGCTCTACTACGAGGACGGCAAGGATGTCGAGACGGGCCTGAGCGCGGCTGCGGCCGCAACGGAAGCGCTGGCCCGCGAGCGAGGTCGCCGCGAATACGTGCGGGATCTCCGGAGGCGCCTGTGGTGGTGCACGTACTCGTTTGACCGGCTTGTCAGCGTATGCGTGGGCCGACCGACAGGCGTGTCGGACCTCGTCATGACGACCGAGTTCCCCTCGCTGCTCGACGACCGCTACATTACGCCCAACGGCTTCCTGCGGACGGAGCACGACCCGTCCGAGCCCACGTACAAGCGCGTCGCCTACCACTACTTCCAGCTGCGCGTGCTGCAGTCGGAGATCATCCAGGTGCTCCAGTGCCAGCAAGCGCAGATCGCCCTGGCCGCCTCGACCGAGAGAAACCACCCTCTGCTGTCTGCTAACCTGCAGTCGCCGTTTTTGGCAAAGTTTGACTCCTTCCGGACATGGCGTATCGACATTGACCGGCGTCTCTACAAGTGGAAAACAACAATGCCGCCGAAGCCAGACAACGGCGTCGCCTTTTCGACCGAGTTCTTGGAGCTCAACTACTGGCAGTGCATCATTATGCTCTATCGCCAGAGTCTGAGCGTGCCCCCCATGTTTGAGGGCGAGTACAACACCTCCAAGGAGGTCAGCGACCGGGCGCCGTACCAGTCCGAGCTTCGCGAGGACGAGGACCGCGTGTACCTCAAGGTTGCCGAGGCCGGCCAGAGAATTTTGCGGCTGTACCGCCAACTGCACCTGATTGGCCTGGTCAACTACACGTATCTTGCAACGCACCACCTCTTCATGGCCGGCATCTCGTATCTCTATGCGATCTGGCACTCGCCGATTGTCCGCAGTCGATTGGTACGCACCTCTTCCTACGCTTCCCCAGGAAAAGATACATTATGGACTAACACTCTCACAGAGCATGGATGAGGTCGACTTTACAATCTTGGCGGCCACGTCCGTCTTCTCCGACTTGATCGACAAGTGTCCACCGGCCGAGGCCTGCCGCGACGCGTTTGACCGGACGGCAAAGGCCACCATCAAAATGGCAAACTCCACCGGCGGTTTCGGGCAGACTGCGTCTTTTCACTCGTACCACAACAGACGGCAGTCTCGTGGCGCTGCGGACGGCCAACGCTTGGACTGGGGGTTCTCTCCCAGCGACGTTTCGCCCGCCATGTCGACCGTATCGGCTGTGCCGACCGGCGGCGCCCACGCGAATGCTCAGGCTAGCACGGGAAATAACCACCGGCACCAGACGCGCCAGGCCACGGACTCTTCCCGCCCACGGCAATACCACCAGCAGCAGCAACAGCATCAGCAGCAGCAGCAACATCAACAGCACCAGCAGCAGCATCAGCAGCATCAACAGCAGCAGCACCACCAGCACCACCAGCACCACCAGCACCAGCAGCAGCGGTACGAACAGCCTGCGAACGATGGCTATATGCAAGCCCAACAGATGCACACAGCCGGGGACCCGTCGCGCCAGTATCGCACTTCCGGCGGGCAGGGCATGCCTGGCAACATCAAGATGGAGTCGGACAGCTTTTCGCTGATGCAGACGGCACCAAATGCACCTCGGAGCAACGCAAGCTCGTACGAGATGATTGGGACGCCGGACGGCTCAGCCGTTGATCAGTCGTCCATGCTGGCGTCGCCCATCATGGGCCAGCAACAGGCGATAACCCCGACCGGCCAGCAGCCGCCGCATTTGTCGCCGATGAACAGCGGCTCGATGCAGGGCACGCCGGTAACACCAACGGCACCGTCGTATCTCAATCCGATCCAGCAGCAGCAGCAGCAGCAGCAGAGACAACAGATTCATCAGCAACAAGGCAGTGGCTTCCCCCCCAACAGCCAAATTTTCGGGGATTTGCAAGGAATGGAGTTCCTCCAGGAGCTCAACGGCGGCAACGGCGAGGGCCAGGGCCCCATGATGAGTGCAGGCGGCCTTATGGGCGACCAGCACATGGACTTTGGACTCAACTTTGGCTGGGAGGGCATGCACCACGACTTTAACGACGGCCAGCAGCTCGACCTCTTTGACGGGTTCTTTTTCGGTGGCCAGCAAGGCGGCAGCGGGGCCGGCGCCAGTGGCAACCCAGGCGGAATGTGATGAGAGGCATTTTATGAATATGTATTGGACCGGTTTTTTCTTTTCTTCTCTTCTCTTTTCTTTTCTTTTCTTTTTTTTTCTTTCTTTTTTTTTTTCGTACGACGCACAACATGGCATATCCCCTTGTTCTATTTTGTTTTGATTTCTCTTTTTTGTTCTTATATCTTTCTGTACGGCATCGAGTCTGGTTTGTCTGGAAAGAAAAGGCTGGGTCGTTTCTCTTTTTGGCGGAGTACTGTACTCAAAAATAGCAGAACATGAATGTTGGCGTGGACCTTGAAAGGAAACAAAAATGGCCATTGAGAACAACATGAAAATCAGCACCGAAATCATCAGCCCGCTCGCTCAACTCCGTCTTCCTCAGTATGCAACCGTTAAAAAAAAGGCGACCCTACATTAGCAGCCACATCTCCCGGGGGAGGCCAAGGCTCAAAATCAAATCTCATAATCCAGGCCGGCCTGCCTGTACACGCCTCTCCCTATACCTTTATTATCCGCGCGAAGACCCTGTGCGGCTGCTACGGGCTCGCCTGGATCCACCCCGGGGCCGCCCGGACGAGTTCTCCTCAATCACAACAATGTCGTCGTCTCCGTCGTCGTCGTCGCTTTCAACGCGCGCCCGCCGCCGCCGGCCATCGTCTTCCTCCTCGACAACAATCTCGTCGTCGTCGCTGTCCACGGTCTCTGCAGTTGACTGGGCCGGCCGAACACCGCTTGTCCGTCGTATCCGCTCCTCCTCGACCACGACCCGCTGTGGCAGCGGCGGGTCAACGACGACGGGCCGCGCCCGGCTGCCGCGGACCTCCACCGTCTCGCGCCGGCTGTGGCGCCGACGGCGCCGATCACGGTGGGCCTGGCGTTGGGTGCGGCGCGACACGTAGCTCGAGGCGCCGCCAAAGCTGGACGTGTCGAGCACGCTGGCGCTGGCCATGAACAGGCCGCCGGCGGGGTTGCTGCCCCTGCCAAAGTTGAGGCAGGTGTAGAGAAGCGCAATAAACAGCAAGAAGCCGCCCACGGAGCCGAGCGTGATGCCGACCACGACGCCGGCCGTCGGGCCCGAGGTGGTTGCGGCGTACACCTGCGGGATCAGGCTGGTCTGGGCAGGCGCCCGGGAGGCGAGGACGGCCGAGGCGTCGTCGGCTAGCAGGGCTGTTGGCGTGCGAAGCTGGTGTTGGGGGAGCGCCGGCGGTGGAGGAAATGGGTTTCGTTTCTCGGGGCTGCCGCCGGGTCCTCCGGGTCCGTCGTCCCGCGCCAAGAGCACTGTCGGAGCCATCTCGCGCTCTTGCTGTCGTCAGGCTCGTTGGTCTGGCGTCCTCCCGTGTCAAGGCCAAGCGTGTGCGGTACGTGCTAGCTTCCGCAAGGCGGGCAGAGGCACGCCGGCCGAAGCCTGACAGGGCGGGACACGCGGCGTGTAACCTGGCGAGGAGCAGCCGTCGTCTTATCTCATGGAGGCACAAGACAGCGTCGTTTGCGCGCGGGGCAGACGCAACGCTGTGCGAGTCGAGGTTTGGCGCTTCTTGCGTCCACGACCGACGAAGACGCCGTTGCCCACGCAATGTCGCGAGTCTCGTGTCTCGGACACAGCCGAGGCGAAAGTCCTGTCCTTTCCACGACCTGTGCAGTGCCGTTGTCAGGGGCAGATACACAGTCGTAATGAGGGCAGTTGGCTGAGGCCGAGCGTCTGACAAATTATCGGAAAAAGCGAGAGAAAAAAAAACGATCAGGTGCAAGGCATTTCCAGCCTTTGGGTGTTGTCGCAACGGCGAGGGCCCCTCCCGTTGGGCCGTTGCGCCGTTGGCGGGAGCAACCAGCTGCATCGAAGTGGAGGCGCGCGTATCATTGGCGGGATGGTTGCTCCAAGCGTCACACCCCTGTCGGTGAGTGTCAACAGCCGTTCCACGCGACCAAAACAGCGATCATCGATAAGTCAGAAGAGGGACGATGACCAAATGTGCAAGAGGAGATCCAAAAGGACGAAGAGTCGGATATCGTCGCGTCGTGCATTATGAGATGTTCTGTGGTGCCATCTCGCCACAAAAAAAAAAAAAAAAAAAAAAAAAAAAGAAAGAAAGAAAGCAGCTCCCTATCTACGCAGTTCCCTCGCTCATCACACAAAGCCTCGCATGCGAAGGCCCGATCCCGTGGCTTTCCGGTCGCGCTTGTCCCCAGGCTCGTCGTTCTTTTTGCCGTCCTTGCGCTCCTTGCGCAGCAGATTCTGCACGCCGCCTGCGAACAATGTGTTAGCCGAGAGTGTGCCCAAAAAGATGCTCGGCGCCGTGCCATCCATGCAAGATACATACCGCGGCCATGGTATCGCTCCGCCTGGGGACTCGTGCTTCCCGGCGCCTCCTCGCCGCGAGGCCCGACGGCGGGTGGCGGTCCAGACGGCGTGGACGGGCGCCGGACGGCGGCGCCGGGCGCAGGAGCAGGAGCTTGCGAGCCGCCGCTGGCCGACGCCTGCGGGGCCCAGGATCCCGGCAATGTGGCATCAAACGACCCTGCGTCCGACGCAACGCGCTGCCTGTGGCGGTGCGGGACGCCCGCCCCGCTGGCGCTCCCAACACTGCCTCGCATCGCGGCCGGCTGCGTTCGATAGACGCCCGCAGCCTTGAGGTCCTGCTCTGTCACCAAAAACGGTCCTTGCGCGGCAGGGCCGTCGCTGGGCGTGGCCGCGGCTTGCTCGAGGCGCTCGGACTCGAGGAGCTTGTAGCGCTGCATGAGCCGCGCATAGTTCTTCTGGAGCTCGAGGTATTTGGCGCGGCTCGCGGCGAGCACGCTGTCGACCTGGGCGCGCACGTCGGCCATGCGGTAGTCGTCGTCGTCGCCTGGCGGATCCCGACAGAGGGCCTTGGACAGCTTGGTGTTGAGGACGGCGACCTGGTGCTCGTAGTATGTCCGCGTCCGGGCCAGCTCCGCTTCCCGCGCCTCCAGCTTCAGCTGCAGCATCTCCATGGTGCTCTCCAGCCGCGCAGCGCTCTCTCGTGCCTGCTCGAGCTGCGGCTCGAGCTTGCTGCTCTCGCGCTGCGCGGCTTCCAGCGCCTTGACCTCCTCCCGGAGCTTCTCCATCTCGGACGCCATGCCCTCCAGCATCTGCATGTCCTGCTTCGCTTTGAGCTCCCGCACCTCGGCTGCGCAGACGAGCGTGACGAGGCGCGCGCATTCCTTTTGGGAGATGCTCAGTTCTTGCTGCAGGGCCTTTTCGTCCTCGGTCCATTTCTTGTGTTCCTCGCGCAGCTTCTTAAGCTTGTTGGACAGGGACTCGCCCCAGCTCTTGGACATGTTGCGGCTCATGTCGGCTTCTTTCTTGACCTGGGCCTCTGTCTTCTTGGCCTCCTCGAGCCGCTGCTTGAGCGTCCGGTTGGCCAGAATCAAGCGCTGCGTCTCGGCCTCCGTCACGGCCTGCCGCACATTGCTCCGGCGCAGGGCACCAATGTGCGCGAAATGCTGCTGCACCATGTACCGCTCATAGTTGAGGTCGTTCTTGAGGAGGAGAATCTGCCGCCGCATTTCCACCATGGCCTCCTCGCTGGGCGCGACCTGCTTGCGAGCAGCAACGGCTTCGTCGGCCGAGGCGCTGTTCGGCTGGTGCAGCGGCGGCGACGACGGCGCGCCCGGCAGGGTATGGTGCAGCGACGACTTGGACGGCGACGACAGCTTTTCGCGCGCAGACTCGGGATGGCTGAGAGCGAGCGACTGCACGCTGTCGTTGGTTGGCGCCTGGTACAAGCCGGACGACACGATGCTGTCCTGCACACCTGTGCGCGACGTCGTCTGGGATAGCAGTGGGCCCAGTGTCGGGCTGTCTGTCGCGCTGTCGCGCCGGAGAGCACATTCGGACAGCTGGCTGCACTGCGATGTTCTCCGCACGGCGCCGCCGCCCGACGCGCCGCCGCCGCCCGCCGACAGCGAGGCAGCACCCGCCGATGCAGACAGCCGAGCACCATCCGGGGGGGCTTGGCCAGGGGCCGTTTCTTCGTCGGCGCTGTCGCTCCCCGGCAAGCCAGAGCTCCGCTGGCTCCTCTGAGGGAACGCCGGGCATTCGGCTTTGGGCAGATCGTGCTGGCCGATGCTGTCGTTCCGCAGAGAGCGCAATTCGTCCACCGAGATACACAGCGAGACGCACTCGGCAACGACGTCGGCCGTGGCGCTGCGCATCCACCGCCCGAAATCGGTCTTTTCGGACTCGATCGTCAGGCTGTAAAAGTTGGGGTGCAGCATGTGGCACTGGCGGTATTTCTCGGACCGGTCGCGGATCTCAGATGGCTGGACCTCAACGTCGTCGGTGTCTTGCGCATTTGCGTGGCGGAGGTAGCGCTGCGGCTTGCGGATGTAGTCCACAAAGTTGAGCGGGTAGAGACCGTACAGAATGTTAAAGTAGCCGAGCAGGTGCGGGATGGCGAGGCCGTCCGTGCCTGGCGAGAACGTGCACTTCTCCCAGGCCTGGTGGGTCGAGCTCTGCTCCGAGAGACTGGCTGTCGAGCCGAGGTCGTCGGCGATGGGCTGTTCGCGGTCCCAGAACAGGATGCGGGCGTAGATGTTGAAGAGCGTGGCGAGATACGGCACGATGGACCCGGGCATGCTTGGCAGCAGCATTGTCAGGCATGTCAATGCCAGGGACACCACCGTCGTCGACGTGTCGATCTGGAGGCACCGCAGGATGCTGTCGAACAGCGGTGACTTGATGACCAGGTAGAGATGAGGCGGCTGGCTGCGGACAAACTCGGACAGGAGGCCGAGGGCACGCGTGCGGTAGTATTTTTGGACAAAAAAGTCGTTTAATACGCAGAAAAAGGTCTGGCTCCGGCGTCAGCATACCATTCTCACACCAAGACAAGAACGCGGACAACGGCTCCGCCTGCTGCAGACTCACATGTGGCCTCCTCTTGCCAAGCAGCACCAGGACATCCTGGACGGGCCTCTCCCTGGACCAGCCCGAGCGGTAGCCTTCGGTGAGGACGACGTGGTACACGTCCATCCATTTCTGCAGCAGCCGCCGGCCGATGACGTACGGCACGGCGTCTCTGTTCACGTCTTGCGGACTGCTGCCGGCCTCCTCGCTGTCGTTGTCCTCGTCGTCGGGGACCAGAAACTCCCCGATATCGGACAGCACCTCGCCGGGAGGGCCCCGCTCGTCGTCCAGATGGTCGAGCACAGGCTCGATGAGCTTCTCCCACCACTGCACCAGATGTGCCGTTGACCGGATGGCAGGCCGCAGCTGCCGCAGCACGGCCAGAAAGGACGCATAGTGGATGGGCTGCTTGGCGTGGACGGCCTGCGCAAACGTTGCCAGCAGGTCCTCCTGCAGGCGGTCGCATGTGGCCTGGTCGTACTCTGCGTGCTTGTCCAGGTACGCGTCGAGCGTCCGGGTGAGCCCGTCGGGCAGAGGCAGCCTGGGCGAGGCCAGGAAGCTCTGGATGGCCTTGTGCAGGTCTCGGGTCGAGCTGCAGCAAGGTGCAGGATTAGCGGCTGCCGCGCTCCCAGGAGGCGTTTGGGACGACATACCCGGACACCGACATGGCTGGCGCTCTCGCACGTCGGTCTTGTGGGCCCGCGCCACGCTCGTGCCGGCCGGCTGGCCGTCGATCGTCTGGGTGTCTCGATGCTGCGGATGTCGCTTTCTCTGCGATCTCGGCTATCTCTGTTGTCTGCTATCTCTGCCTGAAGCAGACAGCGAGCACGTCGCTCCGAGGCCTGCCTCGATGCAAGCGGGAATGAAAGCAATCGTGTAAAGCAAGCGGCCGGGCGGAGGCCTTCCGGGTCTGCCGTCTCTGCGGGCCGGTCAAGCCCGCATCGACATGGGACGGTAGCGAGGAGGAGGCTTGGCCTTCCAGCGGTGGAACGCAGGCCGGTGGTTGGAAAAGGCCGCTGGACGGCGTCCGTACAGAAGAGCAGAATTCGGGTCGTCGGCGTCGGGGTCTGCGTGTTCGAGCCCGAATCCGGGTCTGGGTCTGGTCTCAGGGCAGTCGGCTGTTGCTGGCATTCTTGGGCTGGCTGGGGTGAGGAAAAATTAGCAGGCTTTTTTTCGATTTATTTTGCAATTTATTTTAATGCAAAGTCGTTTGCGCTCTGCCCATTGATCGTACGCTAACAGCGAGAGGTGCAGGTGACCGCAGCAACCCCGCAACCGCTGCTCTGTGGGTCGTGCCTTTACGGATGCGCAGGATAGAGCAGTTAATTATCAGACAGCGAGTATCTAGACCTTCAGTTGTATGTGACACAGCTGCAAAATTATGTATAGATACATACCCCCAAGTGGAGTCTCCCCAGGAAACTAGCCTTGGCCTCCTGCATGTATTAGTGCAGTATTTACAAGTGGCGGCAGACCATGCCGTCAGTGAGCCCACCGGACTGAGGGAAAGAGCAACCGTGAAGCTTGCAACAACGCGACGATTCTGCCCGCGTCCGAGAAGGCTCCTTGAACGGGGCCTCAACATCAGAATGGCCCCACGCGGTGCTCCTTTGACCGGCGTCCTGATGTCCCAGTCTGCATGCCTGGCGCACTCCGTGCTTGGTATGTACGTGTCGTATGCAGTTTCCCTGTACATACGAGTACTCGTGCAGCAAACAAAGCTGTGCTCCGGGAACAGCGTGATTCCCGTCTTGTGGCCACGTGCTCCTCAGAAGCTCCTTCCCTTCCAGTTGTGCGTTGCTCGATTCCCCTCACTGCCTTCCCATCCGACCACTCTCAAGGCAGCTTCCTGCCCTTTAAGTACGAACCCCGCCCTCCCAGCTGACTCGATTGGGACTCCCTTTCTTTACCTTTGTTTCCCCATCTTCTTTACTCGCCCTTCCAAATACAATCGTTCAAGATGGCTGCAAAAAGCTCTGCAGTGGCTGACGGGGAGCCGCTCTCGGTCCTCTTTGCCCTGCAGAACAACTTTGACCTCCTGGACTTTGCCGGTCCCTACGAGGTTCTTTCCTGGGCCCAGCACGACATCAAGGATGCCAGTAAGTGACAATGGCACTGCCGTTCGCGCGGCCACGGCGCAGGATGCTCTGCAGCGCGGCGTTGGGCTAACGCGCCATCTCGTGCAGGCACCAAGGCCTTTTCAATCACTGTTGCTGGCGCCGAGCCCAAGGTCATGTCGAACCAGGGCGTTGCTGTCGAGGCGCAGACCTCGTTCAAGGACGCGCTCAGTGACCTCGAGGAATACGACGTCCTCGTCATTGTCGGCGGGAATGTGAACAAAATTCTCGAGACGCGGGCTGAGCCCCTGGGCCTCATTGAAAAGTTCTCTGAGCTCCAAAAGAAAAACCCCATCCAGGAGCGCACGCTCCTTTCCATCTGCACCGGGTCTCTCTTCCTCGCCGATCTGGGCATTCTCGCCGGCCTGTCTGCCACGACACATCCCGACTTCCTCACCAAATTTGAGAACCTCTGCAGCCGGGCGGCCACGCGCAACCTGGACGAGCGCACCGATGTCATTGAAGATGCGCGCTACGTTGTCAACAACCTCCGCTTTGATCTTGGCGACGAGGACGACAACCCGTACGTCCGCCGCAAGTCGGACGCCCGCCGCCCTTCTGGCGCTAGGTATGTCGAATGCACGCTTTCATCCGCTTTGAAACAGTGACTAACCCCGCAACTCGCCTGAAGAAAGGGAAGCATCTCCCTCAAAGAATCCTCGCGTCGCGAGTCCATCGCCCGCCGCGCTGCTATGCGCCTCGGCGGCCTGCGTGTCATCACTGCCGGTGGCATCTCCTCTGGCATCGACGCCGCTCTCTACTCGGTCAGCGCCTTTGTCTCT
Organism: Sporothrix cf. nigrograna; assembly: GCA_019925305.1. Classification (NCBI taxonomy): domain Eukaryota; kingdom Fungi; phylum Ascomycota; class Sordariomycetes; order Ophiostomatales; family Ophiostomataceae; genus Sporothrix; species Sporothrix cf. nigrograna. The sequence goes on from JADHKR010000030.1 coordinate 157,246, forward strand.
GAGGAGTCTGCCAACGAGGTGGCCAGAATCATGCAGTGGACCTGGACCAAGGGCGTCGTTGTGGACGGCCTAGACGTCTGAGTGGCCTCACAGCAGGCGCCGCGGCATCCATCAGATGCCCGCGGCAGGGAAACACGCTCCTCTTGACTCGTGAACGACACGATGGACTCCAGGCCGGCAAAACAAAAGGAAAGTGAAAAAAAAGGAAACAAAATATGAAAAAAATATGTAATTGTATACATGAGCCATCAGTAGCTAGCTTTGAAGAAATTTAACTCAACACGCGCATTCGAGTACTCTCTCTGGGTCCATCTGTTTGTGTTTTGCGATTTGCGTACTCCGTACGGTAATATGAAGGGATCCACTCAGTGCATCATGACTCAGCAGGCCTGGCAGCCAGCCAATGGCAGCAGCGTCCAGGCACCTATCTATTTTCCCAAGAGCTCCTCCTTCAACACCCGCAATAAATACCTCCCTCGACCACCGACTGCATCGCAACGGATCCGCGAGACATCCCCGACAACACACCGGCAGCACGCGCTTGTCTATTTTCCTGGAGTCCCTACCGCGCAATACGTATCCGCACGCCCAGGCCATATCGACTTCAGCGCACTGCGAGCTGACAAAAGGCCGCAACGGACGACAAGGCTGCAGCAACGATCACAATGGCAAACGGGTTTGTTTGACACCCATCCCTGCGAAGAAACGAGCGCGTCCGAATTGCGTGCCTACGATGAAAAGACTGCAGCAGACAATGCAGCGTTTTCTGCCAGTCTTGTCATTGCCGGCACGCAACAGGAAGACGGGCCCGATGGACGAGAAAATGCTAATTCTCTTGGGTGCAGTTGGAGCATCTTCATCGGCCTCTTTGTCGTGGTGGCGATGAGTGTGGGCGCGTGGCTTTTCTCGCCAAAGGGCGAGAACCAAGTGTGCGTTTTTCATGTTGCATGCGATGACATACTTTTCGACCGGCGGCTGACCTCTCTCCAGGCTCTGGCGTTCGTCCCTCATCCTGGCATTTGCATGCTGCTATCTCATGTGGGCGATTACCTTTCTGGCACAGCTTCATCCTCTGATCGAGCCGCGGCGGTCAGATCTGCGGCAGGCCTTCATACACGAATGAGCAGACGGTACGCGACAGGAGATGAGCGAGACAAGACGGCGATGCGAGAACGAAGCAACCGGACATCCATGAGGCAGCCGTGGCGACACGGCCAACCAGCCTCAGCATATGTCACACACATATACACACTTGTTTTACAAAACCGGCGTTAATCTTGACTTTTGAGCGGCGGACCCACGTGCGCACGATTGCTGCGTCGTGGTATCGGATGGGCTGGAGGAAGAGGAGGCATCCCAGGCGACGAGCCGATCGCGCCTCTTGTGCAGTTTGCTGTATTTGGCCGGGGCCTTGCAGTCCCTTGTGTTTTGCATATGATAGACAAGTCACGCGGCAGCGCAGTGCCACCAAGCAATTTCTTTCAGTTCATGCTTCGTTTTCGCAAAAATAAAATTAAAAAAACGCGCGTATTCGTACACCAGCGGCCTCCACGTACGGCAGGCCCTTTCCCAGCAAATCGCATCAGCCAACAGCCAGTCTTCCGGCCCAGTCACGAACGGTGAGAACAGCAGCCCAAAGCGCCCTACCATCTTCGGCCACGCTGCTCTCGCCGGCACCATCCACATCGCCCAGCCCAACCACCCACAGCACAAGCCGGCCGATGGCCCAGCGGCTGAGGGCGCCAGCCATGGCCAGCAGCGCTGCGGTGCCGTATCCGCAGTCGAGCAGGATCCTGAGGGCTTCAATGTTGTTGACGACAACGGCCCAGCCGAGCGAGCGTGCGGCAGCCGGCACGTCGTAGTCCCAGATGACCATGAGAATGGGGAACAGCTTGGTGGACGAGCTGACCAGCAGCGCCGTCGACACCGAATTGGGCCGGTTGAACGTGTCGAGGATGCGCAGGCGCGCGAGAGGCGACAAGGGCGACGACGTGAGGAAGCGGATCGACAGGTGGAAGGCGAGGGTCGAGAGAGCGCAGAGGACGAGAAAGAAGACGTATTGCAAGACAATCGGCTGCTGCGCGAGACGGCCAATGTCGGCGGCCGATGCGGCGATGTCGGCCGGATTCTGCAGAAAGGAGGACGCGGCCGACGAGGACGACGAGAGAGACGAGGGCGCCAGAGACGAAAACGACGGCAGAGACAGCGCCAGGGAGGATGCGGAGAGGGAGGAAGCCAGCGACGACGCAAAGGACGCGCCGTCTGCCCCAGAACCAGCGCCAGCACCAGCAACGGCCGGATCCAGAAGTGCTGGCGGCGGCGGCGGTGGCGCGAGCGACGACAGCACGCTGGCTGCGCCGCTGCCCGGCTTGGCAGAGCCAAACAGGCCGACGGCGTCTTCTGGGTTGGACTGGCGCTCGATGCGCGCCCAGGTGAGGTAGACATCGAAGAGGAGCAAGAGGACGCCGAGGCGGATAATCGAGGGCTAGAGGGGCGTCAGGCAAGGACACAGGCAAGGACACGGGAACGGGAAAAGGGGGCCTTTTCCATTCAGAGGCCGACATACGTCAAACTGGTCTCGCTCGCGCATCAGCGTGTTGTGCAGCAGGTGGCGGTAGACCTGGGGCTTGATGAGGACAAGGTCGATGAAGATGATGACAAAGTCGTGCTCGACATATTTGTCGCAAAAGTGGCCGCAGTTGCGGCACACCGTCAGCCGGATGTTGTGGCCGCTCGACTTGTCCCCGGCGCCCGAGTACTCGGTCCAGAGCGTCTGCACCGGATACTGGCACTCGATGCAGATGGGCATCGCGGCGGTCACGGGCGGAGGACGGAGAGGGCCCGGGGGGAGGGCAGGTCGCAGAACGGTATCTCGTGGCGGCGGAACCGCGCGCAGTGCAAGGAGCTCAAGGGGCCATGGCCCAACGTCGGTCCTCTTGTCGCGATGGCTGCTGCACGTCGTCGGCGCGGATACGCTTGTTGGAGAGGAGGCGAGTTTGTTTGGAAAGCTCCGCGCCGCGGTATTCCAGTGGCTTACGTCATAAAATCTGTCCCGTTTAGCGCATACCCCGTTATTGGAGCACTTCACGCACCATCACATCACATCACCGCAGGGCAGTGCCATCGCTTGGAGAAAGCGATTCGCATTGAAACTCTACATCCATAAGCGACGTATATACAATGTCCAATGGGGGTATTAAAGTGCCGTCTATGCCAAAAACAAAAGAGACAAGATTGTGTTGCAGCAGGGCTGATACCCAACAAACGAGAAACAGAAGATCAGTGGCACAGCAAAGAAAACGAAAAACGAGGTGCAAATGCAAGCAAAAGAGACATATGAAACGCATAGGGAGCGTGCGCCGACAGAGCAGAGTGTCGTCACTCGGCCTTTTTGCCCTTGGCTGCCGCTGTCCGCCCAGCCCCGGCGACCGCACTCCGGCCACGCATCGAGCCCTCGCTGTCCGCCTGCCAGCCAGACGTCGCATTCGCATTTGCGCTGGCGCCCGCCAGGCCGCCTTCTTCCCGCGGGCCATCCTCCAGCTCAATCAGGTCGCCGAGGGACTCTTCCTGCTGGCGCCCAAGACGCGTGGCAAACGACGTCGAAGGCCCCGCGGTCGCCGCGCCCGGCGTGCCGGGGCGCCCCTTTGAAAAGGCCCCCCGTAGCCATGTTTCGATGGACGCGGCCGCCTTGTCAAGGCCATTGTCTTTTTGCGCCGTGACGCTCGCGTCGCGGCCGTCTTCAAACGAGCTCTCGACAATGCCCGGGGTCTCTTCGCCAAAGCCAAAGTGCGCCGTCTCGGAGCCCATGACGGACATGGACGGAAGGGTCTCAATGTTCAGGCCCGGGAGGTGCTTGGTCGCCCACTTGTTCAGCGAGTCGCGCGCAGGCCCCGGGGCGCGCACACTCCTGCTCATCGAGCCTACGCCGCCCGGCCGCCGCATCCACTCCGGCCGCGGGTCCGCTGGCGGCGGGCTCGCATTTTTGAGCGAGGAGGACGACATGGGCGACGTTGCTAATGCTGCGCGGTTCCCGAGAAGGCTCGGCCGCCGCGAGCCGCGGCCGGGGCTGTCGCGTTCTGGCAGAGACGCGTTGCTCAAGGCGATGTCGACGGATGCACGGGGGGTGGACACGGACGAGACCGAACCGCGGGTGCTCTTCTTCCGTCTCGGCGGAAAGTAGCCAAAGGATGCTCGGGACATGCGGACAATCTCGACGGGGTTCGGGTTCGGGTCGAGGATCACCCAACGGACATGGGTCCACGGGGGCTCGGCTGCGTCGTCCGTCGTCGCGGACTTTGTCGACGACGCCGCAGTGGGCGCCTTGCCGGGCCCGCCCGCCGAGATGGAGAAATAGTCGCCGTTGCTGCCGAGGCCGTTCGAGGCCTGGCTGTGTTTCAGGGACAGCGGCTGGGGCACGCTCCGCGGCGTGGGCGTCGCGGCCGCAAAGTCCGCGCCTTGCGGAAACAGAGACGGGTCGTCGCACGGCCTGCCCTTGACCTCGCAGGCGTCGACAGGAAGCGCCACCCACTTTCGGATCTGGATATTGTCCCGCGACCACAGCCCGTTGGCCTTGCGAAACACGTCGTCTTGGCATCGGTACTTGAGGACAATGCCAAAGTATGTGTCGGTGGGCAGCACGCGGTGGATGTAGGCAAGGCAGTCCTCCACCTCTTGCGACTCTGCCGCGGAGGCCGAGCTGCGCAGGTTCTCGTCTGAATTGCGCCGCTTGAACTTGCCCCGGACGTCGAGCCCGCCGTTGACGCCAGGGCGGCTCTCGAGGACCATGGCCGTTTTCTGGGCCTTGAGCGCGGTCTCGCGCGCGGCGGTCTGGCCAGCGGCCACATCCTCGATCCGCGGCCGCGACGATGCCTTGTCTGGCGGTGCCGGGCCCCACGTCGCGGGCAGCGTCCGTGTGTTTGCACGCCCGGCGCTCCGGCTGCGCGTCCCGCCTCCGATGCTGCTTCCGCTTCCACTCCCGTTCCGACTCGCCGTGCTCCCGCTCCCTGCCAGAAGCGTCGTTGCAAAGTCCTGGATCGAGGCCCAGTTAGGGACCCATGAAGACGACGCCGAGGGCGACTGCAGACCGCCGAATGTGTTCCCGAATCCCCCGTTCCGCGGTTCGGTCTGCGAGTTGGAGGAAGAGCGGCTCGCCGCCGTGGGACTCAAAAGACCCCCGGCAGGCGATGTTGTCGTCGACTGCGACGGATGTGTCGGTAATGCGCCGCCGGCGACGCCATTGGGTCGGCGATTGCGTGGCCGAGCCGCCGCAGGCTCGCAGTCGGGGGCGTTCACGCCCGAGGACGAGAACATTGGCAAGACGCAACAAGGTCGTCCAGGTGCCGGCAGCGAGCCCGAGGATCGAGGATCGCCCTGTAATCTCAGATTGAGCGCACGGTGGTCGGCCGGCCCGGCATCTGGAGAGCCTGCGCCGTCTCTGTGCTATGGCCGTTGGGTGCAGATGGCTCTGTGATGCGATGCGTCGAGGAAAGAAGACCGAAGCAGCCGAGCAGCGGACGAGGAGGGGCAGCAGCGATGGTCAAGGAACGCCGGGAAACAGGGAAATCCGGATAAATGCCGCGGGGCAGGCCGGCTAGACGAGCTGCGAAGCCGCCCGGTTCAACGGTCGCTCGCGGCGTCGGTCGTCCGACGAGGGCGTGGTCGTAAAAAGGTTGGAGGAGGATGACACGGTGCAATAGCGCGAGGCCGGGGAGGCTGGAGGAGGCTGGGCGGGTATGTTTTTTAAGCAAGCACGGTCGGGTGCAAAGAGCCAAGAATGGACGGCAGCAAGAGATATGCCGAGAAACAAAGGCAGCGTGCGGTCAAGGCTGGGAAAAGGTCAGCGCGGTGAAAGGGCAAGTTGGTGAAGAATGGCCGATGAATTGTGGTGATAGCGGCCAACGGATGCTTGTCCTAGAAAGGGAGGAGCGCGAGGGCAGCACTGCCGTGCCTTGGAAAGAGCGACCATGCAATCCTCCGAGTATTATTACACCACCGTCATTGGCGCTGGCAGCGTTAGCGGGCTTGGGGCAGCTGCGCCTGCAAAGAGCTAATTAAAGTGGTCCTGGAGCGGAGCACCTCCTGAGGCATTGCAAAGTGCCATTCAACTTGACGGACATTTTGACGTCAACAATGCAGGGACCAAGATGTAGACGCTGTTGAGCTTGATGGTTTTGAGTTGGCCTGTTTTCTTCTCGAGTTTGACTGAACGGGAAGCAATGTAGAATTATTTTTGATTTAATGACCCAAACATTTTGTGGATATTTTCTTAATCTATTTCCTTAATAATTTGAGATAAATGATTGTAATGTTTTCCAACGGGATCGTGACAACCCAATGCACAATTGCCGTGTCTATCATATATAATACCTACAAATGCACTGTAAGCACAAGATTATCCCACAAGAAATAACAGACATCAGATCAACCGTGTCCTCAAACGCCATATGCACCCAGCAATCCAGTCGCCAGAAATATCGAAATTCAGACACAAAAGCAACACGCCGCCCCGTCATGTCTGGCCACGGGCCACGTCAAACACGGCTTCTCGGAACCCTGCGATGACGCCGTTGGCCAGGTAGACTGTCCCGTCGTCCAGCGCCCGGCCCACGCTGCCGTCGCCCATGCTGCAGACCGCGACATAAAGCTCCACAGAGTTGCGGTACAGCACCAGGAACGACGCCGTCGCCATGCTCAACACGGCCTCCGGCACGCGGTACTTGCGCTCCATGTCAATGGCCCAGCGAGCCAGGTTTGCGACAAGGGGAATCAACAGCAGGACGAGGGCATAGATCTTGGTGACCAGCCAGTGCGTGGCAATGTGCGGCAGAGAGCGCTGCTTGCAGTGCACTTTGCGGGGGTTGCCGGCTGCCGACGCCGCGCCAGGCGGCATCACGGAGCCGCACAGGCCCAGGCCGTTCAACTGTTCGAGAGACATGCTGGAGGCAGGAAACGTGAGTTCGGTGACGTTCAGCAGGCCCTCGGGTGCGGCGCGGCGCAGCTGGCTGATCTCGCCGTCATGGAGATCGCTGGGCAGGCCACGCAGCAGATGCGCAATGCTCTCGACGTAGATCTGGCGCTCCAGCTCGGGGACGCGGTCGGGATCGCCTGCTTCGCGCAGGGCACTCTGGAGATTCCGGAAGCCTAAGGAGGCAGAGCATACGATTAGCCGCCGTGTTAAAAAGGCGTGGCGTGTGAAGTGGTAAGCGTGCACCGGGGCTCACCATTCTGGGCGTATTTCCACTTCACATCCGATGCTGCTGGTTCCAGCGGGCACTGGCGAGGCCTTGACGCGAGGACAAGGCCCATGTCGGCGGCGTCTTTGCCGCTGCCCCGTCGGCTGCTCGGGCCCGCCGAAGTCGATGGCCGGGATGGCGGCGGCGAGGAGCACGCAGACGATGAACAAGACAGGTCGGGCGAGGATGGCGCGTCGGACGCCAGCGTTGACGTCGACTCGGACCGGAAAAACATGCCCTGCATGCTGACCGTGCGCCGCAGCGACGGGATCTTGGATATGCGCGACTGGATGGACGTGGGCAGCACCGCGATCAGAAGCGACGGCATGTCGTCGACGGCCTGGAGCGGAGGAGAAGATGCGGCTGCCGGTGACGGAACCATGGTCTGCGAGCAGATCAAAGCCGGCAAAGAATCGCAGTGCGAGCAGGGTGTCAAGGACGGAGGAATGAAACAAGCGAGTTGCCGGCAATGGACGTGCATAAAAAGGCTGCATCCGAAAGAAGCCGTTATCGCCCGCAATGACGAAACTCGGCGCGCGGCGTCGATCTGCCTTCTCCCCCGATGTGTCTGGCGTTGCAAACAGGCAAACCAAAACAAAGCAGCAAGCGCAAACGCTCTCTGCCTGCGAGGCCGTGGTGGGGACTGAATTCCATCGACGAAAACAGAGACACTGAATTCAAGAAAATGTTATCTCTGGTTTCTGCTGAGCATGTGAAAATGGAGGGGTGGAGCCCGTTGGCGTGGATTAGTCAGATCTCGCGACACCGCAAGTGATGCAATTGAGAATGCCATTCAGGAGTCAGGAGTTGAGAAGAACGATAAAGTGCACGATAAACAGGATCGAGCAGGCCGTGAACAAACTGGAAAAAGAAACCAAAACCGAAAAAAAAGACACAAAGCGCACACATGTACCTTTTCCAGCAGCTCCAAAAAAAGTCTATATATACAGAGAAAGTGGTATCGCGTGGCAGATCAACGTCTCCGTTTCCAGTATATGTCCCCAGGATATGGTAACGAGCCGCCCGTAGTCGTACAAGGTGCTGCCTTGAGGCGGCATCCGTCAAAAATATCGTCATCATATGCTCGTGCGGCGAGCGTCTGCGCGTCAGAGACAGCGTCTCTACCAAGAGCTGCCTTGGCCGTTTCCACGGCGCCCTCTACCGCCAGAGAAGCCGCCCGAGCGGTCGTCGTTCCGGCTGCCACGAGAGCCGCGGGAACCGCCGCTTCTGCCGAAGCCCCGGTCTCTGTTGAAGCCGCCACCGCCACCACCCCTGCTGAAGCCGCCGCTATCCCGGCCGTTTCTCTGGCCGTACGGACGGGACTCGATGCGCTTGCTCGAGAACTGTCTCTCAAAGTCGTCGCCATCGTTGCTGAAGCGGTCCTGGAAGTTGTTGTCGTTTCTGCTGTCTCTGTCCTCGCTCTCGGACGCCGACATGATGTTCATGCCGCGGACTCTCAGCAGGCCCCGCTTTGCAGCCATAACGCGGCTGATGGCAGGCGGCTTGTCCATTCCCCAGCCGTGGATGGCCAGGCTGTTGGCATTGTCGCAGGTCGTCTGGATGTCGCGTCCCACCGCGGCGCCACCAAAGAGAGACATGTACGTGTCGTTTAAGAGACCGCGGGGCATTTTCTGGGCCGCCTCCTTGACGGAGCGGATGGTCTGCGGCTCGTCTCCGCCATCGGCGGCCGTCATGTCGTGATCCGCGCTGATGAGGCCGGTCGCCCGCTTGATCGGAAGGTCTGTGAGAATGCGGCGTGCAGAGTGGAGCTCGTTCTCTGCGATGAGCAGCCAGCCCTGGCCTCCCTTGTCCGCACGGCCTGTCCGCCCAAGACGGTGGATGTACTGCTCCCGGTTCGGAGGCACGCCCACCTGGATGACGTGCGTCACATTGGGAAAGTCCATGCCGCGGGCCGTGACATCCGACGAAAAAAGGATCGCCGACCTGGAGTTCTTGAACGTGTCCGCGGCCGTGGTCCGCGCCGACTGCGTGAGCTTGGAGTGGATGTGGAACAGTCGAGGTAGGGGGCCGCCCTCGTCGCGAATCCGGCGGAACACCATTTGTGCCAGCTGCACAAAGTTGGTCGTCGGCAAAAACACAATCGCCTTGAACGGCCGCTGCTCCTCGCCCTCTCTGCTGGCCGCGACCTCCCGCTGCACCAGCTCGAGCAGCGTCGGGAAGAGGTTCTCGTACCCGTTGACCGACACAACGTGCTGGGGCACCTTTTCGTGCGTCAGCGTGTCCTCGGGTCGGATCGTCTGCACAAACTCAAAGTTCTTCCGGTCCACGTAGGTGCGCGCCAGCGACACCACGTTCTGGGGAATGGTGGCCGAAAACAGGAGCGTCTGGCGGGGCACCTCGTTGCGGTTCGGCAGATGCCGCAGGATCTCGCCCAGCTCCCGGTCAAAGCCAACATCGAGCATGCGGTCCGCCTCGTCCAGCACCAGCGCAGACAGCCGTGGCGCTGCAATGCCCGTGTCCGAGCTCAGGATGTCGTTCAGCCGGCCAGGCGTTGCCACGAGCAGGTGGCAGCCCTCGCGTCTCGTCTTGTAAAGCATCGAGTTCTTGTGGGTGCCACCGACGGCCGTCTGCACGATGATGCCTGTGCTGCGAAGCAGCTTGCGCGCCTCCTCGCCAATCTGCTCGGCGAGTTCTCGTGTTGGCGACAGGATGATCGCGCGGATGTCGGAGGGAGCGGCGCGCGTTCGGCTCGGGGACGCGAGGTCGGGCTGGTCTTGAATAATTCGCTGCACGACGGGAATCAAAAAAGCAAGTGTCTTTCCCGTGCCGGTCTTTGCCTGAGCGACGCTGTGGACATGGGTTAGCAGATAAAGGAGGCACACAGCGCTGGGCGAGCACATACAGATCCTTGCCGGAGAGAGCGGGCGTGATCGTCATGGACTGCACGGGCGTCATCGTCTCGTACTTCATGTCCTTGACAAGCGCCTTGATGAGGTTCCCGTGCACGCCAATCTTTGACAGGTCTTCGAACCGCGTGATCAAACCGCTGTCACCCGTGTCCGCCTCGCTTTGGGCAGGGGCTTCCGAGGTGGCGGTGCCGGCCGTGGAGTAGCCGCGGTCCAGCAGCGTCTTCTGCGACAGAGCCTGGAGAAGACGGCTTCGCACAGACGTCGTCTGGGCCAGGCCCGTGGACCGCACCGCGACGTTGCGGAGGTTGGCAGCAATGGAGGCGCTGGAAATGGCTGCCCGGGGCAGCCGGGCTGCGCGCAGCACAGCGGTCCGAAACATGGCGCCGGAATTGCAGTTACCAGGAATCGGCAACGCAGGCAGTTTGGAGAGATGGCGAAGAAGCAAGTGGGCGCGATGCGATATTCCGACTGACAATGTTGGCGGTTGTCGGTTGGTGAGCCTCAAAAAAGGCTATGGGGTTCGGAATGGAACGATTCGTCCCAAAGCACCATTGTCAGAAAATTTTCGAATAGGCAATTCCCTTATCGATAAGAAGAGAGCGACAGGAAGGCGCGAACGAGAGCAAGTAGCTATGGTCATGTGACGCCATTTACTGTATTATGTAATCTTGTTTTAGGGCCATAACAGTTGCCCCAGGCGCTATGACAGCGTGTTTACAAACACGCGTTCCCCGCGCCTGCCACAATTGCGCCTTGTTTACATGACCGCAGGAGTTTTGCTTTCTCCAGTGTCAACGCCGACTGCTCCGACTCGACGCGACACATCTCGCCGGCGACACGCATATTTCGACGAGACAACACCGTCTTTGCAAATATGAGAGTTACAGAAGTCATTATCGACGTACGTGATGATTGCTCTGCCTGCCTGCGGACCGAAAGATGCCAAAAAGGCAAAAAACTGCTGACACAGACGCATCAAATAGGGCTTCAAGTCGTATGCCGTTCGAACGGTTATTTCAGGATGGTGGGTTTCTCTGTGATAATGCGATCTGGGAAGCCGAATGCTGATTTTGTGTGTTTTTGACGCAGGGACGAGAGCTTCAACTCGATCACAGGCCTGAACGGCAGTGGCAAGTCCAACATTCTGGATGCCATCTGCTTTGTTCTGGGCATAACAAACATGTCGACTGTTCGCGCGCAGAACCTGCAAGTATGTGCAATGCAAATGCGCTTTGGCGGGACTGCGGACAATGTGCGGCTGCAGGCTGCTGACACTCCTCGCTCTAGGATCTCATATACAAGCGCGGCCAGGCAGGTGTGACGAAAGCCAGCGTCAGCATCGTTTTTGACAACCGGGATAAGAAGAAGTCGCCCATCGGCTTCGAGGAGTACGCCACAATCAGCGTCACGCGGCAGATCGTGCTGGGAGGCACGTCAAAGTACCTGATCAATGGCCACCGCGCCCAGCAGCAGACGGTGCAGAACCTGTTCCAGTCTGTGCAGCTCAACATCAACAACCCGAACTTCCTCATCATGCAGGGCCGCATCACCAAGGTCCTGAACATGAAAGCCGTGGAGATCCTCGCCATGATCGAGGAAGCTGCCGGTACACGCATGTTTGAAGACCGGAGGGACAAGGCCCTGAAGACAATGGCCAAGAAGGAGATGAAGCTGCAGGAGATCACAGAGCTTTTGCGCGACGAGATCGAACCGAAACTCGAGAAGCTGCGCACAGAGAAGCGCGCTTTTCTCGACTTCCAGCAGACTCAGAACGACCTTGAACGCCTGACACGGCTTGTTGTCGCACACGACTATGTCCGCTGCCAAGAGAAACTTCAGCAATCTTCTGCTGACCTCGAGGCGAAGAAAAAACGCCAGCGTGACCTCGAAGAGTCAGCAGTGCGCCTCAAGAGCGAGATCTCGCACCTGGAGGAGGACGCAAACCGCATCCGCACGCAGCGCGAGAAGGAGATGAAAAAGGGCGCCAAGGCGCAGGCACTAGAGGAGACGGTGAAGAAGCACGCCAACGAGCTCGTGCGTCTCACCACCGTCATGGACTTGAAGCGCTCAAGCATGGCCGAGGAGAAGGAACGGCGCGTGGCGGGCGAGAAGAGTGTCGCCGAGCTTGAGGCCTCACTCAAAGACAAGACCAGAGCACTCGAGAAGATTCGCACCAAGTTCAACATGGCCAAAGACGACCTGGAGAAGCAGAGCCTCGAGGCTGAGACTAAAGAAGAGCTACTTCAAACGCTCCAGACCGGTGTCGCCTCCAAGGACGGCCAGGAAAACGGCTACCAGGGCCAGCTGCAAGACGCAAGAAATCGCGTCACGGCAGCTATCACTGAGCAAGAGCAGGCCAAGATCAAGATTGCGCATCTCGAGAAACGCGTCAAGGAGGAGGCGCCGCGCGCAAAAAAGGCCAAGGAGCAGAACGCCGACCTTTTGAAGGACCTGGAAGGCCTCAAGCTGCAGTCTCAAGAGCTGGAAAAGGAGCTTAGCAAGCTTGGCTTCAGCCCGGGTGCCGAGAAAGAACTGTACAAGGAGGAATCCGCTCTCCAGCAAACCATCCGTGGCCTTCGCCAGCAATCGGACACGCTCAAGCGCAAGGTGGCCAACATCGACTTCAACTACTCCGACCCAGTGCCCAAGTTTGACCGATCCAAGGTCAAGGGTCTCGTGGCCCAGCTGTTCAGTCTGGACGAAAAACACACAGACGCCGGCACCGCCTTGGAGATCTGCGCCGGTGGTCGTTTGTACAACGTGGTTGTCGACACTGAGATCACGGGCACTCAGCTTCTTCAGGGCGGCAAGCTCCGCAAGAGAGTGACCATCATTCCCCTCAACAAAATATCGGCATTCCGAGCGCAGGCAGAGACAGTGGCCACTGCCCAAAGCATCGCCCCCGGTAAAGTTAACCTTGCACTTTCCCTTGTTGGCTACGACAATGAGGTCTCTGCGGCCATGGAATACGTGTTTGGCAACACGCTCATCTGCGCCGACGCCGAGACTGCCAAGAAGGTCACATTTGACCCCAATGTCCGCATGCGTAGCATCACCCTGGAGGGTGATGCCTACGATCCCTCGGGCACACTTTCTGGCGGCAGCGCACCAACCTCAAGCGGCGTCCTGGTTACGCTGCAGAAGCTCAACGAGATCAACGGCAAGCTCAAGGAGGCGGAGACGGCGCTGGCGAGCCTGCAAGCCACCATTGCCCGCGAAAAGACAAAACTCGACCAAGCACACCATGTCAAGCGCGAGCTCGATCTCAAGACCCACGAGATCAAGCTGGCAGAAGAGCAAATCAGCGGCAACTCGTCATCGTCCATTATCCAGGAGGTCGAAAACATGAAGGAGCAGATAACACAGCTCAAGGCCGATTCTGCAGAGGCCAAGGTGCGGCAGGCGGAGGCCAGCGCCGATGTGAAGCGCATCGAAAAGGATATGAAGGACTTTGACAACAACAAAGACGGCAAGTTGATTGAGCTGCAAGCGTCTTTGGACAAGCTTCGGGCTCTTCTTGCCAAGAACACAACCGCAATGAAGGCGCTTCAGAAGGAGCTTCAGGGCGCTCAGCTGGACTCGGAGCAGGTCTCGGGTGACCTCGCGGCAGCGCGGGAACAGCTCCAGGAAATCGACCTTGCAATGAAGTCGCAGCAAGAAGAGATCAGCGAGCTGGAAACGCAGCAGGCGGCGGTCAAGGACCTGCACGCGACCGCCCAGGCGCAGCTGGAGGATGAGCGTGCCAAGCTGAGCATCTACGACGACGAGCTGCGGGCGCTCGACCAGGCAACTCGGAGCAAGAACGCGCGCATTGCGGAAGAAAGCCTCGAGATGCAAAAGCTTGGCCATACGATTGAACGGTTCCACAAAGACAAGCAGACGGCCGTGAAGCTCGCCGAGGACATGGAGGCAGACCACGAATGGATTGCCGATGAAAAGGACAAGTTTGGCCGGCCAGGCACGCCGTACGACTTCCACCGCCAGAACATTGGGGAGAGCAAGGCAACGCTTCGCAACCTCACGGAGCGCTTCCAGGGCATGAAGAAGAAGATCAACCCCAAAGTCATGAACATGATTGACAGCGTGGAGAAGAAGGAGGTGGGCCTCAAGCACATGATGAAGACGGTCATTCGCGACAAGCGCAAAATTGAAGAGACGATTGTCAGTCTCGACGACTACAAGAAGAAGGCGCTGCACAAGACCTGGAGCAAGGTCAATGCCGATTTTGGCCAAATCTTCTCTGAGCTGCTGCCCGGCGGCAGTTTTGCCAAGCTGGACCCGCCCGAGGGCAAGACAATCAGCGACGGCCTTGAGGTCAAGGTATGCCTGGGCAAGGTGTGGAAGCAGAGCCTGACGGAGCTCAGCGGCGGCCAGCGGTCCCTGATTGCCCTTTCGTTGATCATGGCACTGCTGCAATTCAAGCCTGCTCCCATGTACATTCTCGACGAGGTGGATGCCGCGCTGGATCTGTCGCATACGCAGAATATTGGCCGCCTCATCAAGACACGCTTCAAGGGCTCTCAGTTTATTGTCGTCAGTCTAAAGGACGGCATGTTCCAGAACGCCAACCGCATCTTCCGGACACGGTTCAGCGAGGGCACCAGTATGGTGCAGGCCTTGACACCGGCTGACCTCCGGTAATGAATGGCCTTTGAGTCCGGTCGGCGTCTGGTTTGGTACGATTTTGGTCTTGGGTCTCTGTGTGCATGCAATTTATGGTGGACATTTTGGTTGCTGGGTTGCTAGACTTTGGTGTATTATGTTTTTCTGCATACCTTTTGTTCTCAATGGGGTCGCTGCTGGCGGAGAAGGCGTTTCTCTTTTTTTAGCATATCCTCTCTCACGTTAATGAAACGTTTGCTTCATGTGTAACAGTGAACTTGCAAGGCGTAGCAGAGATCCAAATGTCGTGATAATTGTGAAAGAGAGATATATATATATATATATATATGCACACCACGCATCAGATTATATGCCACAGTAAAGTGAGTCTATCTTTTGAATCGTATCGTACATCGACGGTCTTTTCATATAACATGAAGAGACATGCCCGTCTCGAGTGTCAGCTCTGCCAATTCGGGCTTGTCCAGAAGCTCAAATACAGGCTCTAGTTGTATGCCGCGAGAAATATTGCTCTCTGTTTCCTGTCGCACGTTGAACTTGGCTTCGTCAAGGAGTGACTGAGAGCCACATAGGGGCTTGAAGGAGACGCGAGTCCATCTGCAGACGACGGTCAGTATCAGTATCTGTAGAAGCCGAGCGAAACTAGATTTGCTTACGTATGATCCTCGCTGATCTCTGTGCCATGAACTATCGTCGCCTGTTAGAGAAGTTTATATATATATATATATATTTTAAAAAAACATACCGATGACATTTGCTTGCAGCTGATGATCTGGCTGCTCGGGTACCTGCGTGTTGTTAAGACGTACAGAGCGCTTGCCGCCGGCGATGGCTGGGTCAATCCGAAGCAAGCCTAGACGGTTGCTGACACCCAGGTAGAGCTGGAGCGAGCGTGGCAGCTCGGCTGACAGATCCAGGGCACGAATCGTGCTGTTGCCGACACGCACATGGCCGTACTTTGGAGCAGCCTGCGGTCTGGTGTCTTTTGTATCGGGAAGAGCCAGTGGCAGCACAACCTCGACTTCCGGCACCGCCCGCCGGCCACGGGCCAGCTTGGCGGCGAGCCGGTCCCACCGTCCCGGCCAGCCGGGCTCCTGCCAGGGATAGCGCACGACGACGTACAGCTCGCTCATGGAAGCCGCCCTCTCTGCGCGGTCGTCGGTGCGCATCCGGCTCTGGGCCCGACGCACCTTGTAGAGGTCCGGCCGCCACAGCTCAATCTCGAGCGAGCCGAGCATGGGGAACTGCCGCCGGGAGATTGCGTCCCAGGACTCGAGCGCATCGTCGTGGTTGCCGTGGTGGCGCTCCGCTTCCTCCTCCTCGTCCTCGTCTGCTGCTATTCTGTCGGGGCCAGCCACAGCACCGGCCCGGACCGGAAACGGCGACTGGAGCTGGGCAAAGGTGAAGACGTGGTCAAACTCTGTGCCCGTGGGCAGGATGCGGGCGCGGGACACTCGGATGCCGGCGCACGACTGGATGGGGTGTACCCAGAGGCTTTCAACGTGGGCAGCGGCAGCGAGGCCGCCACCACTGCTGCGGCCGTTTGCTTTGGGTGCCTCGGCTCGGTCGGGGCCCTTTGCGCCGCCGTTGTCGAGGCCCAGTTTGGAATGTGTCTCCTTTAAAAAGTCCGTCGGCCGCGGCGCCACCGGCGGATAGACCCAGAGCATGGGCAGCACAAAGCCGAAAAGCGTAGCCAGCAGGATGCCCACAGTGCTGGGGTCGGAGAGCGTCCCGTAGAGGGTGCCCAGTGCGTCCGAGGCCGGCCGGGCGCCGCCGGTCGTTTCCATTGCCGCGCGGTGCGTCCCAGAGGGCTTTCTTGGAGGCGTGGTGGTTGACGGGAGATGTAGCCCTTCTTGCTCCTCGGATGGGACTATCTTGCGGTGGCCTAATATGACGTTGGATTAAAGGAGTTGCCGCATTGGTTGTTGTCTCGGTTGCGCCTTCCTTTACAGCCTTGTTGCGATGCTTGATGCAAGGGCCTGCTAGCGAATGTAAATACGGCAACTGCAGCCTTTGGGGCACAGCCGTGGTGGAGGAGGCAGGTGGTAAAATTAATAACGTATGAAAACAGGACGGCGATGACAGGTTGTTTAAAAGTCTGCATCGACATCCGTGTCACACACAGCTACGAAAACGTGGTCCGCGCAGCTTGCTAGAGCTTTGAAACACTGTTTCTTGACCCGACTCCTGAAATGGGTTGATGTTTGAAACGGCCGTGCCGTATTAGTTAATATCACGTGATCATGCCTCACCGACACATTAGCCAGGGACGGGGGATTACACTTTGCGCTTTGCTTCTTTCCTGGATTTGATTTTGCCCATATTTTTCTCGCCTTCGTTGAGGCTGCAGACAACCTGTCCGGAGACATTCTTGGGCATAATATCGGTGAGGGGTTCCGTGACAATGGATCTGTATGCGTACTGTGGCACGGAGTGGCTGGATTGTCTACGACGTGTCGCAGGAAATGCTTTGAAATAACCACGCAGAGGCAACGCCAAGGCAGGATACGGAGTCAAACATCAGCTGATTTCGACTGTTTTTGGTATTATGCTGATTTATTATGCACCCCACCGGCTGCGGACTCTACGACATTTTGATATCACGACATATATCGCGACGTTTATATCCAGACCGATGCGGTGAAGTCTCCGTTGCGGAACGGGCAAGAGAGACTTGCGAAAGGGCTGTTTGGTAATCTTGCCACATGCTCCGTTCCGAGTGCTTCATGCGGCATACTATGTACAGAGCAATACATATACAGAGTATGATTACTGGGTACGACGTACGTCTTTGAGAAACACATGTCCTCTGCCGTGATATTCTCACTCTACGACTCGTGCTCCGTAGATGCTAGTACCAATAGACGTGCGAGAACCTCATTTGAATCTGCAGTAGCATTGGCGCCTGGGCAGATGCATGCCCCGTTCCATGGTCAACCACCATGTGGTCTTCGTTGGGGGGATGGCGCTGCTTCCGCACCACCAGGGTCGCATTTGGTGGATTCTGTCCACTTGGTATCCTGCATGCTCTTTCCCCTTCTTCTTCTTTTATTTTTCCAAGTTGTTCTGCGCTTTTTTTTCCTTGTGTTGGCAAGGTGTTTGCTCCTTTAGGCGCGCTGCAGCTTGGTCCGTTTTCAGCGTCACGGTGCAATTTCCTCTGCAGGCCTGTTCTTAACACCTCTGTTATTCCGCCCAGGCCATACGAATGTGTATCGTATGTATTGCTCGTCCGAGTACGAATAAGAATATTATGCCTGCCAAATATATGTGACTGCCGTTTTTCGCTTCGAGAAGCCGCCCTTAGACCGAGGATAGTCTCGATTTTGTTTTGATAACCTGTATTACGAGTACATGTATATGTACACATAGTTATTGCATGGTTCTTGTCATTGACTGCCAGCGTCGTATTTCCAGCCTCACAGCCTTGCGGAATAGGGTCTTGCTCGCTGTTCCTTCTTCCGTATTTACCAGTTCCTCAGTCAACTGTTGGTCCTTTGACTCGTATGTATATGTAGGGTGATTGGGGGTGATCTGCACAGAGTACCTTCTCCTCATTGAGTACGCTCTTCTCCGCTCTTCGCGTCCTTTTCTTCTTTTATCCGTGTTATGTCTACGGCGTACTTTACGAGTACTTGAGTACACTTTTGCTCAGGTCCAGTAATGTACTCGTATATGTAAAGATATATCTCGTCTTGCAGCCATCCAACGGCTCGAGCCGTTACGGCCATGGCCATACACTCACTCTCTGTTTGCAAGTTTTTTTCCTATCCTTGTTTTTCTACACTGCCTACCCCATTGTTCCCCATGAAATATCTTCCTTGTCCGGAAGATAGCATGATCGCATCTGCCACCGTATTTCAGCGAGTAAAAAAGATATTCTGGTCTTTGAGCGCCAGCGGAGAGAATACAGCCAGCAGGGGCTTGGGCGAGTGCCTAACGCTGTTTGTGCTAGCTGCAGTGCATGCAAGGGATGGGAGAAGACAGAAAGAAGACTCAAGAAGGCAAAGTACCGATACCTGTACCGTGCAAGTAGTGGTCTGAACCGTGCCGGTATCCCCAAACACAGACTGGACAGCCCGGCATCTGCCCGCTGTTAGAGTGTGAACGAAGGGAAGATGCAGAAGAGTGGCGGCGGCGGCGACTTTCCGCTGTCGCAGACGGGGCGGAAACAGTGTGGCTGTTTTGGTGATGGAGTCGCTCGTCAAGCTTTCCAGACTTTCCACGAATACATACGGGTAATATGTCGTCTGGACACAATGATACGGGCCAGGCATTCTTCCTTTTCGGCCACGTCTCCGCGCATTCAGCCGCTGGGTTTCACGGCAAGCCCCAGCCAATACGTTCAGCTCCGTTGGTACTTTTGACAGAGAACGTCACTCCTGTGGCGTCTGCCACGGATTAGGGCCGGCTTGGCCCAAGCCTCCAGAAGCTAATAATCCTGTGCAGATTGACAGATTCTGGGGCCTGACTTGGTCGATCACAGCGCCGTGCGCTTTCATTTGCTGAAGAAGTGGTTTTCGATGGAGCAACCTGCTTCTGGAGTCACTTGCTTCTGCGGCGTCGGGACACGAAAAGACTGGTACTTTCTAACCGGATCCATATTATCTGATTTCTGGCTTAACAGCTTGACACTGTTTCCTTGGCCATGTGCATCCAAATGGCTCGTACGAGTAGCTTTCTTGCCCGACGTTGTCATCCAGCTCCTGGAAGCATAGGGGACCGTTGCTCCGAGCAGACACGGCAATTCGACTTTCAGCTGGTTACTCGACGCCCAGTCCTCCATATAACGACGTAAGATATTTACCTCTGCGGCTGATGCTCCCCGATTTTGAGACGGAATCAATACCAAAACACCCGGCCGAATTGTGGCTGTCGGGGACCCATGGCGAGCTGGACGCAGAGTCTCGCGCTTGCGTCGCCTGCGCCCTTTTCACGGCGTTGTCCTATTTCCATACTGTTTATCGCCGAGGCTGCACGTTGCTCGGGGGTTCTTTTTTTAATGCGGGCTTTCTTGGGTCTCTCTCTCTCCCTCCCTCCCTCTGTGTGTGTGTGTCTTTGGCGGTTCCTTTCCAAAACAGCTGACCGTCTGCCCAACAAACATACTTTGTATACGAGAATGCAAAGGTGAAGTCTCTCTCTTACAAGTATGTACACTCACTGCCTTGACTCCTGCTGTCATTGGCGGACTGCACCTGTAAATGGTGGCCATTTGATACCGACCCTTGTCGTCAGGTCCCCCAATTGGTCATGCCAGGCCAGAGCTCAGCTTTCCCCAATACGTAGCATGCCTTGGATGTGCCTCCAGATGTAGCCCCAGCAGCTGCCGTCTCTTCCGTGTCGCCGAGAATCTTCGTCCATCGTGCCCGACGTGCGAGTAAACAAAGCTTTGGCGCAAGCATTTCTGCGCCGTGCGAGCCGCCATTCTCCATCGTCCGTCCTGCTCCTGTCTGCATCTTGGTTCGTCCATGTCTCTTCTTTTTAGCTGTTTTACTTGTCCTTAGTTTCCAAGACAGCACTCGATCGCACTACTTCGTATGCGTATTTTGTCCACCCTGCAAGCTCCACACTCATCAGTGCCCCCCGCGAGCCTGGATTCGATGGCTCGGAGAAGACGCCTATGTACATATACGTGCTCTGCGGCGTGCGCACGGAATCCGGAGGACGCCTGGAAGCATGTCGTATATGTACTCGTAATTACCACAACAGCTGTCAAGTGCAAATGGAAATACGCAAAGCCTCGTTGGCCGTCGTGCAAAAAAAGAGACAAAGGCGTGGCCTCCTCCATCCCGTGCCAAGCCACGACGCATTGCCGTACTCTGTTCATTATCTTGCGTCCTCCCTGTGGAGGCTCTGTCTTGATCCGGCATGCTCGTAGAGCCCGTGGCATGGAGCGAGGGTCTGGCCGTTGGGGACGGCGTGGGCCCTCCTACGGCCGCTTTCTACGTCTCTTCGCCGGACCCATACTGCTTTCTGCATGTGCGTCTTGTGCGTCCGTTGGCCGAGGAAGGGGTGTCTGCCGTTGATCGTGCCGGGATGTTACGCCATTTGCATCCAGAAAATTCGAAAGGCACCACAAAAACCAAAGACCGACACGGATACCAATACGAGTACGAGTCCAGGGTTCCGAAGGAGGTGAGAGGGGAACGGAGAATAGGAGTGAGAAGAAAAAAAGAAAAAAAAAAAAAGAAAGGAAAGACAAGAGGGAAATAAGAACAAGAAAATACGAGTCCAAAGTATTACTTTGTACGCGTGGTGAACTGAAAGTGCAGCGTACGTCGTACCTCTGCGAGACAGGGTTCTCTCTTTGAGCCATGTGTTTCACCTCCTCTCGCTCGCCATATGCCACTTCCATTCCTATCATGCCGAAGAAGATCAAAAGGCCCCAGTAAAATTAAAGGGACGTGCGGATCGCCAGGAGCTTCAATGGCCCACGGACTCTGCGAGTTCGAGAGACATCGAGGGCAGCGGTGACGGGAAGAGCTGGAGATGGTGCCGCTGAGCCGCCGGGCTTTGTCTCGTCTTTCCGTCTCGTCTTTCCGTCTCGTCTTCCATGTCGCACGTTAACGTCGTATGCCCCAGATCCGTCCGAGCTTCCACGTCCGAGCTTCCCCCAGCGCCCAGGCTGCAGCTGCATCTTTTCCGGCTGGCGGCAAGATTACAAGTATCGTCCTTCGTACTCGTATTTCTACGCTCTTTAGTACGACGTGATACGACGTATGCAGTCCACTTGCTTTTCTTCTTCAATGTCGCGCATGTGGTCCCTTCACCTGAAGCCGTTAGCTGCACCATGTTAGCGCATGTCAGAGCAGTTCGGGTTCGTCGTCCTTTGTCTGGCATTAGCTCTTGGAACACGCGTTTTGATTTAATAATACGTCGTAGACAATTATGGCAGGACGGCCTCGAACGCTCCGAGAGCCCCTGTCGTACTCGTACGTTGCATCCTATGGAAGCACATGGTATATGTACATAATATATTATCGCCGGCCCTGATCCTCACGAGAACGACGCATTACTCCGTTCGAGATGCTCGTCCGGGACAAAAGGGGAAAAGTTCTGGCACGGTGGCGTTGGACGCCATGAGCACTCCCTGCCCGTGCCAGTCGCTTTTTGGCTAGGGAGGTCCTTTTAGTCCCTGCCTATTTACACTCGTCGCCGGCCAGACACAACCGGGCAAGCGCCCGGCGCTGTCAGATACGCCCAGCTGGCCGTCAAGAAAGTACTCCGTACTCCGTAGACACATGCCTTCTGCTCCACACCCTTTCTGCCCTCCGAACCAGCACGGTGGTGTTCACCAATCCAGCGTATGGGGATCGAAGCGCTTGGCTACGTCGTAGTCCCGACGCCTCGTACGTTTGCGAGACACCCATGAAGGAGGAGTGCGAGTATCGTATGCATCACATTTCGGACCCAAATCTCTAAGGTGGCCGTCTGGCTAGACCAGATGCAGTATTTCGAAAGGCAGACGGACAGACGGACACGCAATGGTCTTTTTGCTGGAACGTGTCTCTGGCAGACACGGACATCTCGCTTGCCGTGGAGCTCATATACGCGGTCCTGGGCATTGTCGTAGAAAGTGTCTCTGTACCAGACTTGTTCTTGATGCCAGGGCAGGCGCGGCCGGCGATGATGAATGCCCGCGGCTCCTTCCGCCCCCCCTCCTTCCCCCTTCCACGGCTCTGCCAGGTTGCTCCTGCCTTGCACGCCGCCCTCGCGTTGGGAAGGACGTCTCTGCTTCTTTGACCTCCTCGCAACAGCTTCAACAGCTTCAACCCGCACACAACACCCACGCCCACGCTTCTCCGTGCATTCGCCGGCTTTCTTCCCGATCCATCGCCGTGGCCACCTCCAGGCTGCGACGTCACCGTCTGATCCGCGTCGATCTCGCCAGCTCCCGTTTCCATCAACAAGCATCACCTTTTCTCCCTTTGTCCCCCCCCCTCCCCCTAGAAGCGGCCACGGCCCCTTTTCCCACCTTTCCGACTGCCCAGCTTTCCTCCGGCTCCATAACATATGCTACGGTGGACCAACCCAGGCTTGTAACAGTATTGCTGTGTTCCCTGCTCCGGTCAGAAACGACAGTCTTCAACACTAGCCACCACACAAAGCCCCCCCCCCATTTGCTGGAATGGCATGAGCCAGAAAGGCTCTGGCGGGCGATTCGATTAAGCTTCTACAGATAGGCAGGGCGCCACGTCTTACCTCCAAGACGCTTCTAGAGGCACACGTCTTTGGCTCCCAGCTACCTCCCGGCTTGCCTGGATCTGGTCTGGCCTGCTGGCGCCTTTCATCTTCAACTCTGCCCGGCCTTTTTCTTCCTCTTCTTTTCTCGTCTTGCTTTCTTTCGTCCGCCTCTTTTCGTTTCTTCGCGGTGCATTGGCCCGCTGCTCCGAACTCACGACCGGCCTGCGTCGACGGCGCCAACGCCCAGCACCGACGTCTCTGCATCTTCCATCTTCCGTGGTGCTCCCCTGAGCCCAGCCCCTCTCGCCGGCAACGTCGTACTCTTTACGGAGCTTCCAATTACAGTGTTCAATACTGTACAAAGTAAGCATTCATCCCGTGCTCTGTGCCTTGCCTATTTGTACGACGCAGCAGACAGAAGTGTCTTGAGAGGCGAGGCTCATAGTATCTTACTGCCCGTGGCTTTCTGGCTTGCCGTCCTCCGGCAGGCTTTTTTTTTGGGGGGGGGGGGGGAGGGGGGTCATCTCGGAGGCTTCTTCTGATGCCGCCAGACCCAAGCTTCTTCTGATGCTGCCGGACCCAAGCCATCGCCGAGCGCGTCCCGTACCAGACAGACGCCATCATCTGCAGCAACTGACTGTCTTGCTTTTGGCCTCCAGTCCTTCGATCCAAGACAAACGCTGTCCCTGCCGCGACGTAGCCTTCGACGGGGCGCTCACCAGCTGGTAAGCCGTGCGGCTCTCTCCTTTCCACACCTCCGGCCGTTCTTGTTCTCCCCTATGGCGTGTCCTGCTCGCGGTCCTTTCCACAAATCAGGGACATACGACGCTCTTGTACGACGCTCCTCGAGGCCGGCCCCGAGCAGCTCTGAACACTGCGCGCCATCACCTTCACAGCCTCGATGAATACGACACGACGCCTTGGACCACATGAGACGCTACCCTTCACACCTTACACCTCCGAAGCTCATCCACACCCCTCCCCACTTCAACTTCCGGCCTTCTTCCCACACCCTTCGTTCTGATCGTTTTTACTCTCCCTCTCTCCACTTCCTTCTTAACCTTGGCTTCTCGAGCTTCTCGAGCGGGCAGATCAACCCCGTCAAAGGGCGGAACGAACACGACGGCCAGAGAGCAAAGCTTTCGGATTGGCATAAGGCTATGGGAAGTGGAAAATTGCTGCCGTGTGAGCCATTGTCCCAACCACCGCAGGTTTCCAACCGTTGCCATTGTTCTCTGCCTCACTTTTTGGTCGTTGCCCCCGACGTATACGGCAGCCCCTTCCTTCTTCCCATTCGGATTCCCGCTTCTCTTCTTTCTCTCTCAACCCTACCTACACTCCCCTTGACTCGTTTCGTGTGGCCCTTGCAAGCCCTCGACAATCTTTGCCCTCTTCGCCCGCGTGCTAACGGACAGCAAGCAGAGTTCCCAAACAACATCAATGGAGTTTGCACAACCGCGGTAGCGTCCTCTCTCGACGGGCCTCGCACTGCGTCCTTTCTTGCCAAGGCTGCTTTTTGCCGTCCCCTCGCCCCAGGCATCCTTGATTGCGGGCTCTCCGTAAGCTCGTGAGCTTTCGAGCCGTGTGCTCATCGCCAGCCTCACCGGCCTCGAAGACACGCCCACCCGCCGGCGCCCGCGGACTCGCTCCTTTGCCGGCCTACTGTCTCTACCGATTTTCTTTTTGCATTTTCTCTCTTCTCTCGTTTGCTCTGTTTGCAAGAAGAGCATGCCGTCCAGGACGAGCATTCATGCCCGTTGTGCCGTCCCTCTTCTGGTCGCTGCTGCAACACGTACGCGCTGCCACTCGTCCTGCCGTCATACCTCGTCTGCAGGCCGGTGTTGCCCTATTCGTCACATTCCTCTTCCGCCATGAGTGACTACTATCACCAGTTCCTGGCCTCGATGTCGGGCGTTGCGCCAACCCCCCTCGACATGCAGCAGCAACAGCAGCAACAGCAGCAACAGCAGCAACAGCAGCAACAGCAGCAACAGCTGCTGCCACTCCACCACCCTCACCAGATGGTCCAGCACCCGCCGCCGCCGCCGCCGCCACCTCCACAGCATATGCCACATGAAATGCTGCCCCTCTCTCTCCCGCCTCATCTGCACCAGCAGCCCGCCATGGCCATGGGCATGGCCATGGGCCCAGGACCTGGGCCGGGGCCAAGCCAATACCAGAGCCTTGGATTCTATACTGGATTTGCAGAGCCAGTCCTGTTCAACTCTCAGAAGTCGCAACGGAATCGACGGAAATCAGTGCCTGGAACGGACCATGTTAAGCATCGACGAACGAGATCAGGCTGTTTTACATGCCGAAGTAGGCGCATCAAGTGTGACGAGAAACGACCCATTTGCGAGCGTAAGTGCACCTGCTTCCTCCGCTTCTGCCTTCTCATGGGCTGCTATCTCCTCTCTCATGCCCAGCTTGAAAACTTGTGACGTGGACACGGAGCATTGACCAAGGACCGCTGTATTTGAATTTTCACAGGCTGCAAAAAGGGGAAAAGAGACTGTTCTTACCCTGACCCGCCATCGGGCAGGCAGGCAGGTGCTTCTGCAGGGCAGCCGTCTTCGCAGGACGCATCAAACAATAGCCAGCACGCCAGCCCCGTCACGTCGAATGAAGAAGAGGACGACGAAGTCGACCAGGATGCCAAGCTTGACACAATCGTCGACGACGAACAAGAGGCAGAGGACTATGCCTCGGACGCACCCGGTAAAGAAGGCGACGGCGCGTCCGCCTCCCAGCACTTTACCGTTACGCTCAACGAAAAGGTGCGGCCGCCGCTGCGAAAGTCGAGCTCGGCGTCTCTTTTGCAGATGAAACGGCTCGCCACAGCGGGAGCACACGGAGGCGCGGCAAGGCGGACGAGGCACGGCTCAGAGACGCCATCACTCGAGGGGAAAGGCTCTTCGCCGGCCACGTCGACGTGCACCGCGGGAAGCGCTCCGCACACGGCGTACTCGGCCGGGTCGACCGAGAACTACCATTACGCCTCCTCGTCCACGATCGCCAGCGTCACCGCGGCGGACTGGAGCCACCTGCCACAGGATCTGCGCTTCTTTCTCGGCTACTTTATGGACAACATCACCTATTTCCACTACTGCATGCCGACCGACTCGGACAACTTCATCCGGGGCACCCTGCCCGCCCTCGCGGTGCGCAACGAGCCGCTGCTGTATGCTCTTGTCGCGTTTTCGGCGTATCACTACATTCTCCGCGACCCAGCTGCCAAGCTGCAGCAGTTTTTGCAGTACTACGACCAGAGCGTGAAGCTTCTTCTTCGCATCTTGAAGCGCAAGGAGAAGCACACAATCGGCACGCTCCTCACCGTCCTGCAGCTCGCAACCATTGAAGAGTATCTTGGCGACTGGGTCAATCTGATGGGCCACCAAAAGGCGGCCTTGGAGATGCTGACGGAGATCTACACCCCCGAGACGGCCGCCCAGACACCGACAAGCCGCACGGTGCTTCACTGGTACAGCCGTTTCGACGTCTTTGTGGGCATCATGGGTGGCTTCAAGACGGCCCTCTCCCGCGACTGGTTCACCAGCATCGTCGACCACTACCAGAGCTGCATCGCCAGCGAGCCCGACAGTCTTGCGTACAGGGTCGAGGACTGCTCTGCACGGCTGCGGCTCATCTCGCTTGACATGTCCCTGCTCTTTGCACGCGCAAAAGAAGACGATGGCGACGAGACCTCTGACAAAAACAAAACGCCTGGCGCCGGGGGCGGCTTGGCGGCGTTTCCGTCGTTTGCACCCGACGAGGCGTTTATGCGCGAGCATGCGCGCATTCTGGGTGCGCTGCACGCCTGGAAGCACAGCCTCGACGCCATTGTGCACGTCGACGAGGGCCATCCGGACAAGATGGAAGACGGCGCCCACAGGCCGCACCATCCGCTGCTGGTGACGGATTTCGGCCACGCACAGCCGGTCGGCGAAGACGACATTGTCGACCCGTACCAGCCGGGTGTTTTGTATTACGGGCCGCTGTTTGCCGTGACCATCATGACGTGCGAATGGGAGTCGATTGTTGCCATGCACGAGATGCAGGCGGCCCAGCTGGCCATGGCCGCCATGGGCGCTCCGCCACCGCCACAGCCCAGCGCAGGCCTCTCGCCGCCGTCCGAGGGGACGTATTCGCCAGAAGGCATGCGTCTTGCTGCCGACAGGCGTCTGGGGGGTCATACGAATAACATGTCTTTGCCAAAGTCTCTGCCCGGGGGCGTGACTCCCCCAGAAGGCATATCGCCCCACGAGGGCATGTTCATCGCAGAAGGCCTGGCGACGGCGGCCGTCATGGCCGGCAACCGTGGTGCAAATTCCGCCGAGCTGGCCGCGATGCAAGCTGCAGCCGTCAAAGCCGGTGCTGCTGATCCTGGTTTTTCAGCAACGACCAACGGACCGCTTGATGCGGCTCCCGGTGCGCCAGGCCCCGGGGCACAGGCACAGGGGATGGGCGCGCAAATGTCAGCTGGCCTTGCCGGGCTGGCGAAGCGTGCGTACGCGATTTGCCGCATCTTTGAAACCCTGGAGATGTGGCCGGCCAGCCCGCCGGGGTGCCTGATCATCTCGCAAGCCATGATTGCCATTGCCGCCTTGTTTCTTCCGCGAGACAGCCGTCACCACATGTGGATCAGGCGCAAGTTTGCCTTGATCGAGACAATGGGGTAGGTCATAAAAGGCTGGTGGGCGTGCAGTCCGTGCAGCTGCCTTTGATTTCCCGTTCTGTTACCTCGGAGCTCCTACTCCATTCGCAGCATTGTTTTGGCTTGCCATCCCGTACATTTGCTCTTGCGTCGTTGCGGTTGTTGCCGGCCCATTCTAACCGTTCACCTACAGATACATTTTCCCACTGACGATGCGCAAGCGCATGGCGGAGCTCTTCAACGACCCGTCCTGCGTGAATTGGTGGCTCCCGAACAACGAGGGCTTCAGCCCGATTCTCCAGAGCGTGCGGGCCTTTGCCGACGAGCGCAACGTCACCGCGGTGTCGGCCCAGACGGAAAACCTGCGGGAGATTCGCCACATTTTCGCCAAGCTCCAGATCGGAGAGGGCGGAGCAGGCGGAGCAGGCGGCGGTGGAGGTGCCGCGCCAGCCGCAGGTGACTCTGATGCTGGAAGCCGGGCCGGCATCTCGACAAAGCCGAGCAGGGGCGGGACAGGTCCAAAACGGGGAAAGGGCAAGAGACTGGGCGCCTAGACGGGCGTCTAGACGGGGCGTTTCGTGCCGTTCTCCTTGAGGTTTGGATTGCTGGTGCTAGCCTCGCATGGCCCTTTTATTTTCTGATATTGTCTTTTTCGCTTCTTGCATCTTCTTTACCGCGCCGTTCTGATGGGGCGCGCTCTATCTGACGGCCTTGGATAACCAGTATCATTTATACCCACAAGACATTTTGATCGTGCAGACCGTCTGGCAGACTGGGCCTGCTATATCCAGATTGATACCGTCATAACATGATGCAAGTCAGAAATCGTGGCTGAGATATGTCCTACACAAACCTCGCCCAACTCGCCTCGCGGTGCCTGTAAGCGCAGTCCTACAAAAGAAGAAACGGATAATACAGGGAAGAAAGAAGAAGCCGTATGACGGCGATGGATGACAACGAAAAAGAATGCACAAAAGCACAAGCACAACCCAACCCGCTCCATGGCCGCAAAGAGCGCCCAAATCCAGTCTCCAGATCTGTGAATTGATAAAAAAACAAAGCCTATGAAGACTCCTAGTCGTCTGCGTCTGGCTTGCCCTCCGGCTGACCCTTGCCCTCGGCCTTGTGCTCGTCCTCGCCGATCGCCTCGTCGGTGCTCGCTTCGGCGGCTGTCTCTGTGGTCTCGGGCTCTTTGGCAGAGGGCTCAGCATCGCCTTCTGCTGCCGAGGTGGGCGTGTCTTCTGCTGGTGTGGTCTCGGCGGCCGGCGCTGCGTCCTCAGTGGCTGCCTCTGTTGCTGCCTCTGTTGCCGCCTCTGTTGCCGCTGCCTCGTCTGGTGCCTCGTTTTGTGCCTCCTCTGGCGCCTCCGTAGCGGTGGCCGCGACAGCACTCGGGGCGTCCCCAGGCGCATTTTCTCTTGTGCCTGCTGCTGTTCTGAGTCCGCTGGCATCGACAAGCTCGCCCGAAACAATGACAGTAACCGGTTCTGCCGACGCCTCCCGAGCTTGCTGCTCTTGCACGACAGCTGCTGAGGCTTCTGTCACCTCTGGCGCGCTTTCCGTGGCCGCCGAGGCTCGCCCGTCCGCTGCTTGCTCAGTTGTCTCTGGCTCGGTCGATTGAACGAGACTCTGACCGTCCTGGCCGCTCTGGTCATGCTCGACAATAATCGGCACAGAGGCGGTCGAGGTGTCTGGGTCTTCAGAGGAAATTTCTTGCTCCTGCACTCGTGGTGGCGCGAGGGCGTGGAGGCCTCGTGCGGACGCGGGTGTGTGATGGCTGCTTTGCAGTGCGAACGTTGGACCGCCAACAGACAGAGACACCGTCGCCGCCGCCGCCCCCGACGCACCGGGCTCCTCGTCCTGCTCGATCACGGTCGTCACGGCACTTCCCGTGGATGGACTGCTGCGGATGTGCCGCCGTGTGTTTGTGCGCCCAACCGAGTGCGGGTTCTCGTGGTCGCCTACCAGCAGCTCCGCCGCGAGGCCCGTGCCGCTTGCCCCGCTGCTTGCAGGGCCCGAGCCCATACGGTGAGATGCGCGGTCACCGGCCGGCCCCGACGGCACAGTATTGAAATTGAGGCTCTTCTTGTCGGCAATGGAGGACACGGGGATGAGACCCGGTTGTGGCGCTGTGCCAGCGGCCGCGCCGTGGCCGCTGTTTGCACCCGCGTCGGGCCCGGGCGCAGACGCAACAATGGCCGGCGCCAGCGTGGCGGCCGCGTCGAGACCCTCGGCCTCCGGCGGCAGCTTGTAGTTCTCGGCGGGAAGAAGGTCGTACATGTCGCAGACGGTCTTGAAAAAGACGTAGAGGCCGGTCTGGCTTTCGATGGACCAAAAGACGCCGCGGTGCTGGAACCAGGCATGGGCAAAAATGCGGTGCAGGCGGCGGAACACATTGATCAGGTTCTTGACCGCGGCGTTCTTATCGTGCTGGTCGGCGAACACAAAACGGCTCGGGAAGATCTTGGGGTTGGTGACGACGTTGGCCGCCCAGTCGAGCGTGTGGCAGCAGTAGTCGATGGCGCAGCAGGAGCGCGGCTGCTCGTGCACGGCGCACAAGAACTGCCACTCGGAGGCACGCATTTCGGGGCAGGTGACGGCGCTGCAGGCCGGCGTGTCAAAGAGGAAGCCGACGATCAGGCTGTTGCACTGCGAGACGAGGAACCGGCAGAGCTCGTAGAGCCACAGCGTGCGGTCGGTGCCGGCGGGCGCCTGGGCCAGCAAGAGGGCGGTCTCGCGCGTGATGGGCAGCGTGTTGCTGGCGGTGTGGTGGTAGTGGAGGGCAGCCAGGTGCTCCTGAAGCTGGAAAGCCGAGTCGAGCTAGAAGGAAAAAAGAAAAAGAAAAAAAAAGAAAAAAAAAGTCAGCATCATCTGTGTCATACGCCGAGGCCCGTCTCGCGTCCCTCCTACCTCGTTCAGCGGCACCAGCGGCGGTCCCACGGCAAAGTCGGCGGCGCGCGTGCCCGGGTGGATGCGGCGCTTGGAGTTGGCATCGAGGATCGTCTGCTCCAGCTGCTGCTCCATCTGCTGCTGTGCCAGCGTGGCACCCGACGCAGCCGGGGACTTGGGCCCGATCTGGATCTCGGCGGCCGGCGGCGGGCTGGGCAGCCGCGGCGAGCTCGGCGGGATCGCCATGTTTTGGGTCTGGCTGGCTTCCGTCGCGTGCCGGCAGGGAGCGTTGGCCGTCTGCCGCGATCACTTGGCTGTGTTCCTCTCGATCGTTTTTCTTGTTTTTTTCCGGGGTATTTCTGCTTCTTGTTGCGAGACGGCCAATGCTTGCTTTGCTGGGTGCTGAGTGAATCCTGCTGACAACCAACAATGTCTGTCCTAGATCGTGTGCGCCAGTGTGCGCGCGGTTGTGTGAGGTCGTGTGCGGTCGGGGTTCGAGGGGTGAGGCGTTGTCGTGATGTTTGAGCTTTTGCAAGCGCTGGCCGTGTTTTTCCCCGTGGTCCTCCTTCCCTTCTGCCTTGCGTTGGCCAGGGGCTGGCTATGGCAGCTGGGCACCGACGACGCTGATTGGACAGCTGCTGGGAGCTCCCGCTCCGCGCCATGACTAACCGGGCAAGCTTTGAAAGCCTACTGGAACGCGCTGTATTGGCGGGGCCTAGCAGCGCTAACTGATCTCGCCGTCGATGTCATCAGTAAAAATGCACACGACGAAACGCAAGCAGACGCCCAAACGTCTCCATACCACGAGACGTAGCGCCAGTTTTGCATTTCCCTTGACGGGCCTTTCAGTCTGAGATTTTTCTTGCTGCTGCCTGAGAATGGACTCGGACGACGACCTACCGCCTGTCCTCGTGGACACGGCCGTGGACGGCAAAGACGAGGAAAACACGGGACCAAAGGTGCCGTTGACGATTGTAACAGGTGCGTGAGGCAAGAACAAAGGCCCTGGAAGCATTGGCAATCTGTGGTGTGCCCGAGACAGCTGTGTTCTAACGTCCCTAGGCTATCTCGGCGCCGGCAAGACGACGCTGCTGAACTACATCCTGACAGCCCAACATGGCAAGAAGATTGCAGTGATTATGAACGGTGGGCGAACCCAAGTTGCCTGTCCCTGTCTTGTGCTTGCCTGTTCCGAAGCAGCGTGCTGACGAGCTTCACGGTCAGAGTTTGGCGACTGTAAGTGACCGTCGGCCAAAAGGAGACCCGTCCACCCGTCCATCGTTTGATCCTGACAGATCCCAGCTCTGGACATTGAAAAGTCCTTGACAATCAACCGCAATGGCGAGTCTGTCGAGGAGTGGCTTGACGTGGGCAACGGCTGCATCTGCTGTTCTGTCAAGTGCGTGGCACCTCCATTTCTCACCTCTGTTGTTCCTGCTGACAACAACGCCCCAATGCAGAGATACCGGCGTCAACGCCATCGAGTCTTTGATGGCCAAAAAGGGGAAATTCGACTACATCCTTCTCGAGACGACGGGCCTTGCTGACCCGGGCAACCTCGCACCGCTCTTCTGGATGGACGACGGCCTGGGAAGCACGCTATTTCTGGACGGCATCGTGACGCTTGTCGACGCCAAGAACATTCTTCGGAGCCTCGACGAGCCTGACCATGACCATGGCGGCCAGACGGGCGAGGAGAGCCACGCCGACGAGCACGGGCCCCTCATGACGACGGCGCATGTGCAGATATCGCACGCCGACGTGGTCGTCATCAACAAGGCGGACCTTGTCAGCAAGGAGGAGCTGGCTCGCGTCCGTGCGCGCATCGAGTCCATCAACGGGCTTGCGCGCATCCACGTCACGTCCCAGAGCGCCGTCCCGCAGCTCGAGGGCGTCCTGCTCGACCTGCACGCGTACGAGACGGCCGAAGCCGTTGAGCGTGCCGCGCATGCAAACTACCATAGCCATCTCGATCCAGTGAGCCCCGAGTCTCTCTCTCTCTTTCTCTCTCTTTTTTTTTTTCTTTTTTTTCTTTTTTTTTGCTGTCTGATTTTATTATTGTTCCTTTTCGAACCACCTCATTCTTGTGTGCCCCATAGCTAACAGCCTAGGCAATCTCTACGCAGGCCATCGACCTGGGCATCCTTGACCCAGCACAGGTCTCAAAAGTCGACGAGTGGCTGCGGTCCGTGCTGTGGGAAGGCCGGCTGCCGGACCCAGCGGATGGCCCAACGCGCGGCGATGGAAGCAGCCGCACAGGCTTTGAGATCCACCGTGCCAAGGGCCGCTTGGTGTTGCAAGACGGAACCGTCAAGGTTGTGCAGGGCGTGCGGGAGCTGTTTGAAATCTTTGACGCACCAGCTTCCTCGCCGGCCGAAGAAGCGGCTGCGGCAGACAGCCAACAAGCGCCGGCGGCCGAGTCAAGCAAACTGATTCTCATTGGGAGACGGCTCGGTGACTTTGGCTTCAAGGAGAGCATCCTGGGTGCGCTGGGCCGCAGCTGACCTCTTCATACTCGTAATGAGACGTTCATTGAGCTCCGTGTACGTTAGATGCATACATATGCTCCATAGCGATATCCAGCATGTCAAGCGAAAGAGCCCGCAACGGACGCCAATGTCAAACAATGGGAAACCGTCACATGTCGTCGATCTGGCCCAGCACTGTTTACGAGTATTGTGCGGCTGACCTCGTCAGCTGCAGGGGGGTTTTTAGATTAAAATGTGTGCAAAAATTAATGTCAAAAAGCAAAACCAAGGCGGAGGTGGGTGGGGCGTTTTCTGCTGCAGCCCGCAGTTAGTGGCAGATTTCAGGTCAGTATGCATCTAGACAGGACACTAATAAAGAACGCTAGTTGCCAAAGCGATCTCTTTTTGTGGGCTCCTGCTCGCTGGTCTTTGTTGACTGCTTTTTGCGAACCTCTCGCTCTCGTCTGCCAGCGTTTTGAGGAATCCCACGACGCCGACGACCTACCAGCACATCCGCACAACCCCTGTATCGCCCTTGCCTCCATCCACGCGCTCAGCCGCCACGGCGCTCATCGGCTGCCCGCCCCCGTATCCATACTGTGACGGCCCAGCGCACGGCAATTGCCTTTGCTTTTGGGCACACGGATTCGCCTCTCCCTTGCATCACGAGCTTCACCTGGACATCGCCACGGCCTGCAACGATTGCTCTGTCAGCCTCGCGAGCATCTCCACCGCGTCGACAGCCAACGGCGGTCCATCCAAAACCAGCACCAGCGCAACCCACTCACCGACCGCCCAGCATGAACCGACCAGGTACGAAACACCTCGAGAAACGACAATGCCGTGGAGTGGGGGCAAAGCTGCACCCCGGGAGGCCTTGCATATGCAAGCAGCACGGCCAGGGGACAAGAACCGCAGACGGGCTCAAGAGGATGCTGTGCGGAAGACACTTGGTCGTCTGATCGGGTGCGCGCATGCGCCGGGGCGCATCGAGGACGGGACCGAGAGACAGTTGCATTGCGGAGCACCCAACACGTCCACAGTGTTTGCCGCCGCTGCTATGCGTCCTGCGTCTTTCTTGATCCTCCAGTATCTGCCAACGGACTGTGCCTCGGCCTGCAGCTTTGCTCCCCCTACCACGCCCGCTCTGCCGCTCCGTCGTCTGGGCCGCTGCCGCGTCTTGGCTTGCTAACAGCTGTCTCATACAGGGGGCGTTCCCCAGTCACTCCGCGGCTTACCGAGCGGCTTCAATGGCCAGCAGCAGCCGCCTCAACAGGCGCGATCGGTGTCCAGTCGACTGCCCAATGGCAATATGGGTAAGCACGAGCATCCGCACGCGGCGGCAGAACAAGGAGAGCGTCTGGTTCGGGATCGGACTGGACAGGCAACAGCCAACGCTAACCACGTCTCCCCGTGAACAGGCAACAACAATGCGTCCGGCCGGGCATTCGGGTCCGGTGTGCCCCTCGCCGGCTCGGGCGGTGCGGGCCTCGGCGGGCCAGCCGGTCTTCAAAACCAGGCCCGGCCGCAGCAGCAGATGGGCGGCAACATCAGCTTTGCTCAGAGTTTAGGCGGCTCGCAGCCAGCCACGCCCTTGGATCTCTCGTATGTGTTTTTCTTTCCGTGTTTATGTGTTGTCTTTCGTTTTGATGTTGCTGTCCAGCTCTGAAAGGGAGAGCTTTTGTTTTTTTTTTTTTTTTTTTTTTTTTTTTTTTTTTTTTTTTGTCCCGCTGTTTTCCCTTCTCACCGTGACCTCACCTCGTACTTTTTGGCCTCGAGCATCCTCACTCCACTTCACTGCTCACGTTGTTCCTTCACTCGCTTCCCCTGTCCTTCTTCCCGTCCCATTCATGGCCATGCGGGTTTAGTCATCACGCATGCCTCTTATATTTCCACCCATATCCATCATCATTGTCCTTTTCATCTTTGCCTCTGCATCCACCACGCAACAAAAATGTACATCCTCGACCCCGAGACGTTTTCGGGGCCCGTCAGACTACAAAGGCCTTGCAGGTCCCCTTCCTCGCGGCGCATTGCCAGCTCGTCGACTTTAAAGGCCATGGCCTACGCCGCTGCTCTCAAGGGGTACCTCCGCCTTGCTTCTGTCTCTTCTTTTGTCTTCTCCCGCCTGTGTCTTTTCGTTGCTGTCTTCTTTTGATGCCCCTTTCGCCGACGCATACGCTGACTCTATGTGTAGGGAGTTCCCGTCGCTGTCAAACAGCTCACAGCTAGCAAATGCAGGACAGGCATCGTTATGGTCCACCGGAGGCACACGGAACATTGCGGCTCAAGCATTACAGCGCGGCTCAAATACGCCGCTGTCGTCGCAGCAGGCTCAGCAAGAGGACATCTTTGGTTCTGGAGCACGAATGCAGCCCAACCAGGGTTCCTTTCGGTTCGGCAGCCAGGCAAACATGGGCCAGGCGAGCATCGGGCAGGCGAGCATCGGCCAGCCTGTGCCATCAACCCAGCCAGGCGCCATTGACGACTTCCCACCACTCAACCGGACGGCCGCTGCCGGCGAGATTGGCCAGGACCGCACAGCGAGCCTCATGTCGAGCCTCGGTTACGGTACGCAAGCGTCGACAGCCTCGCCGAACCCGCAGGCAGGCCGCAGCATGGGCAACGGGCTGCTCAATGCTCTGTCGGCCAATGCTGGCTCGCGTGTCAGCAGCGGCAGTGACGTACGGTCGCCAGTCGGCACGCGGCCGCAGGAGACGAGAAGCCTGGCCGCCGACGAGGAGGCGGCACGGCAAAAAC
The DNA here is from genome assembly GCA_019925305.1 of Sporothrix cf. nigrograna. NCBI lineage: Eukaryota > Fungi > Ascomycota > Sordariomycetes > Ophiostomatales > Ophiostomataceae > Sporothrix > Sporothrix cf. nigrograna. The sequence goes on from JADHKR010000030.1 coordinate 192,920, forward strand.
AGGACAACGATGTCGCGTCTGCTTCCGCAGCTGCAGCGTCTGCCGCCCAATCGCCAATAGGAGAGGCTGGCGGGCGCCTGCGGGCCGGCGACGGCCGCAACCCGTCTATAGGCACAATCGGCGGCGGTGGCGGCGGCGGCGGCGATGCGGCATCCTCCCAGAGAGAGGAGAGCGAGGCGGCCGTGAACGCCGTGCAGGACCCCTTGGCCAACATGGCCCCGATCGACCGGTGGGGCATGAAGGGCCTGCGGTCTTTGCTAAACAACCCCGAGTACAGTGCTGTGATTTCGGGCTTTGGCTTGGATCTCAACAGCCTGGGCGTCGACCTGAACTCGAACGAGTGAGTGGAACCAACCACAGAGACTTTTGTTTTTTTTATGGCCTCTAACAACACATAGGCTCTTGTCCACGCAGACGTACTCGCTGTTTGACGGCGCTGCACCGCGGCCAGCGATACCCAAGTTCCGCCTGCCCGAGTGCTACAAGGTATCCAACGTCGGCGCCATTGAAAACAAAATCTCGAGCTTCAACGAGGAGACTTTGATGTGGATCTTTTACTCGTGTCCAAACGACATCAAGCAGCAACTTGCTGCCATTGAACTGTAAGCATCAGAGGACAGGATACACCCACAACACGACAACTAACGTCGCCTCTCTAGCAACAACCGCAACTGGCGCTGGCACAAGCGGCAGCAGGTATGGCTCACAAAGGACGACCTCATGATGCCGCAAGTCCTGAGCATGAACCATGAAAGAGGTTATTACATTGTCTGGGACACCACAACATGGCGTAAGGAACGGGTAGGTCGAACGCTCTGCTGCTGTCGTCTGATTTACTGTGCTTTTTGCTAATGCTCGAAGACGGCCCGCGAGATCACGCTCAACTACAGCGACTTGGACAATGCGCCGGTTGCAGCCGGCGCCGCCGTCTAACCCGGCGAGCAGTGTCCCGTGTTTATCGCACTGCCACAATGTCCTACAAGACACTCCTTGTGTAGGAGGAGGCGTTTTACAAAAACGGGGGGGCTTTCTCACCGGCTGGCTCTTCCAGTCTTTGGTTCCTTTTTCGGTTTTGTCTGGGGCGGGGCCTGGGTTGCGTCTTCTTTGCTTCTTCTCTTTTCGAACGTCACTTAATCGTCATCTTATTGACCTTGCCGTCATTGGGCTGCCGCCCTTGCGCCTTGCAGTGTTTTAAACGGCTGCGGAGCGGAAGCCATGCCTTGTACTGCAGCCGTGCTCGCAATGCATGCTGGGCCTCGCCCTGTGGTTCAATCAGCCTGACCTTGTGACTTGTAGAAAGCAGTTGGCAAATCCAGAAGATATGATAAGACGGAGGCGTAGTCCACACAAAGAGCCAACGGTGTGTTTCCATATTGTCGTGGGAAAGCATGGTATGTAAAGAACAAGATAGAAGCAGCGGCGGGGAAAAAGTCTCGACTGTGTGGCTATTGCAGCTTTGCTCAAGGAAGCACAAAGAGGACGCGGGAAAATATGATCATGCGACGATAAAGGCCAGTATTGAGGAAAACAAACACAACGGAAACGTAACAAAAAAGGCAAAGAGAGTGTGTGGGAGAAAACAGCCCTCCTCCTTGCCCGCAAAAAGAGGGGGGCTTCAGAAATCCAAAATTCCACAAGGTTGGTTTCTTTTGATTCCTTTCCTCCGGTGCCCTCTAATCCGATGACCTGTCCTTTCCTCCTCGGTACAAAAAAAAATGCCCTCCTCCTCAGCCTTCTGAGGTCATAAAAGACTCGGCTCCTAGTGCCAAGAGCTGTTGAACCCTTCTTCCAGCGTCCGCTCCTCCAAGGTGCGGATAAAGTCGCGGTTGCCGCCGCCACGCCCAGAGCTTCCGCCGGCGCTCATACCAGCGTTGCCGGCCATGCCGCTGGCTCCCATACCACCGCCCGCACCCATGCCGCTGGGTCCGGGGCCCATTTGTGTGGCCCGGCTGCCTCTCCGGACGGGTCGGCCAGACGCATCAAGGCTCATGCCGTCGGCTGGCGGAGGGTAATAGGCAGGGCTGGGCTGCAGGCGGATAGGTTGCGTTGGATCAAGGTGGCTGGCGACTCGCTGGATCGCCGCCGGAATGCCGCTCATTTGCTGCTCCATTGTCGACGCGCGCTGCCGACGGGCACCTGCTGCAGCGCTGGGCTGCTGCTGCTGCTGCTGCTGCGGGTGCTGGTTGTGGTAGGGGTTCTGGGACTGCGCCATGGAGCTTCCGTAGCCACCGGCCGACGCCATTTGCGGTTGTGCCTGCGGTGCCAAGCCCATGGATCCGTACGGGTTCGGAGGTGCCGCGCCGTATGGCGGAGGCTGCTGTGGCGCGACGTGGCTGTTGCCTGGCACATACATACTGCCGGTATTGTAGAGGGGCAGGCCTTGCTGATTGTGTTGGGCTTGTGAAGGCGGCTGTTGCTGCTGCTGCTGCTGGTAAGAGCTGTTCATTGCATATGCGTTCTGGGCGGCTGTGTTTGCCTGGGCCTGCGCAGCCTGGGCGCGCTGCTTGCAGATAGCCTCCGCTTGCTGCTGTTGCTGCGTTCCGGGAGCCGGGGACCGGTTCAGTGAGCTGGATTTGAGGTTCATAGGGGGAACGAATGGGCCAGTGAACTTTTGCTGCGTGATAAAGGGGTGCAGCTTCGCCTGCTGTGGCGACCATCTTTCGAGAGGGTTGATGGTCAGCAGGCCGCGAACAAAGTCGATAAAGGCAATGCGGTTATTCATTTCTGACAGAGGTTAGTAGGGGCATTGCCGACCAAAAAAAAAAAAAAAAAAAAACTCACCTCGGTCGATTTCGCTTTGCTTCATGTTCTTCCTAGGCATCGGATACGTCTTGATGATTTCTGGGAGTGTCGTGGCTTGAAAGTAGCGCTTGCTGGGCTGCTCTTTCGACCCATGCTCTCTCGAGTACTGCTCCATGGACTTGAGCTGAAAGGTTCGGCGACCAAACTCATCGGCGCGTCGCTCAAAGAACTCGCCGGCCTGCTTGCCCATCTCAATCATCCAGTTTGGCGGGTTGCCCAGCATCTCGACAATGCGCATGACCTGGTTGTACTCGGACGAGCCAGGGAACAGCGGCAGGCCAAGGAAGAGCTCGACGACGATACAGCCGAGAGACCACATGTCGATGGCGGACGAGTACGGGAGACCCAGCAGGACCTCGGGGGAGCGGTAGAAGCGCGACTGGATATAGGTGTAGACGGTCTGCCGTTCGTCGCAGGCGGAACCGAAATCGATAATCTTGATGATTGGGCTTTCGAGATTTTTTAGCAAAATGTTCTCGGGCTTCAAGTCACAGTGGATGAGGCGAGCCTTGTTGAGGAGGGCCAAGCCGTTGAGGAGCTGCTGTGCAAAGACGCGGACGAGGGTGGTGCTCAAACCCCTGAACTGGTTCTGCTTAATCAGCTCATACAGGTTGACACTCAACAGCTCGAACACGAGGCACAGGTGCTGGCGATGGATAAATGTGTCCTTGAGACGCAAAAGGTGGTGGTCGTCATTCTTGTCCAGTTTTGTATTGAGCTGTTGGGGAGTAAAGCGTGTTAGATAACGATCGGCTCGTTTTCTGCGGCTCGTCTTCTGATCGGGCAAAGAAGTGTCGGGGACAAGGGACATACCAGGTCCAAGACAGACACCTCCATCATGCTTTGGTTGAAGTAGGCCGTCTTGTTTTTGATAACCTTGACGGCGACGACTTCTTGGGTCTTTAAATTTTGGCACTTGACGACCTGGCCGAATGTGCCTTGGCCGAGGACATCCAGAATGAGATAGCGGTTCCTGCGTTGGGAGAGATTAGCAGGGACAGTCAGGAGAAAAGCCTTGCAAAGCCCTGCAAAGTCGGACTCACTTGTGCCCAGCTTCCTCCGAGCCGAGAATGTCGTTGACGTAGAGAATGTAGTCGCTGTCCTCGTTGTCAAACCCGTCATTTTTCAGCCCCTTGCTCGGTTTTGTGAGTACTCTTCGAGGATTACGCGACGATTCATATTTGAAGTGAGGATTGCAGATCCGGTAGGTAGCGGGCAGGTGGACGGTCAATGCTTGCAGAGGCTATCAAGGCGGAGCGTTAGCAGCCAAGCAACAAGCAACAAAGCGACGCTGGGACGTTTCTAGTATGCGAGCTCGTGCGAAAAAGAAAAGATGAACCTACACTGATAAAGCCACCCTCGGGGTTGGCTCGCCGGAACGCCGGCTGGGAGTTGACCGTGGGCCGCAGATCGCCAATGGTACGGAGCTTTTTGAACTCGGGGACGGGCCCTGGCGGCGGCTTGCCGGCAGAGTTGTGGTTGCCGCCGCTGTTGTTGCCGAGATTCATGCCGGGCAGCTGGGGCCTCCGTGGTGACTTGTGGTCGCCAAAGGGACCGTCCAGGGGCGAAAGGCCGCCGGATGCCGGTGAGTAGAGCTCGCTTCCGGGTGGGAGCAAGTTGAGCATTGGCGGCTGCTGCTGCTGCTGTTGCTGTTGCTGTTGCTGCTGCTGCTGCGACTGCTGCTGCGACTGCTGCTGGGACGGGCCCTGCGATGGCTGCCGGCCGCCACCGTAGTACGGGCTCTGGGGGTGGTACGGACTGCTCTGTGGTGCGTAGCTGTCCTGCGGCCGGGCGGGCGACTGGCGCTGGGGCGCCTGCTGCGTGCTGGCTGGTGTGTACTGGGCCGCAGAGGACGAGGCCGTCCCGGACTTGGGGGCGTAGGGCGTGTAAGGAGACGTGGGCGAGAGCACTTCCATGGGCGAGTAGCGCTGAGCAGCCTGAGACGGCTCGTGGGGCGAGTGCAGGCCAGACGACCGGCCGCCAGCCAGTGCGCCGCTGCCCGACAGGCTGTGGTGGTGGTGGGGACGGATGGGATATTTGACGCCCGCATACGGGTCGTGGTGCACGCCGGCGGCGGCGGCGGCGGCAGCGGCGGCGGCGGCAGCGTCGTGCATGGGGATGTCGCCGTTGTTATCGCGAAGCGTGTGGGCGGACGGCGGCGCGGTGGTGACCATGGGCGAGCCGGGCAGGTTCTGCGCGTTGATGCTGGCGATGCCGCTGCCGGAATAGTGCTGCGCCGGCGGGGGCGCCTGCTGCTGCTGCGACTGGCCGCCGCCGCTGTATTCCCGGCCAACGTGGCTGGAGCTGCCGTTGTTGTATCGCCGCGAGCCCCCGCCGGACGCATCGGAGTACGCAGACCACTGATCCATGGTGGTCGGTTGGCGGCGGGCGATTGCAGGGAGCTGCTGGCAGGCACGGGGGCGGTCGCCGGACGGGGTTTGAGGATGGCGAGGCGGCAAGGCGGCGAGGACGGCGAGGACGGCGAGGACGCCGGACGGGTCTGGCGCGGAGTGACGATGCGTTTCTTGGCGGCTTCAGCTTCGGGCCGGCGTCGAGCAGCGTTCGATGCGGTGCCGGGCGCGTCTCGTCGAGTCCGAGCGAGGCGTCAAGACGCCAAAGGGGAAACCGGCCGTCGGATCGCTGTGTCGGATCGTTGTGTCGGGTCGTTGTGTCGATGCGTTGGGCGGCCAAAAGGAGGGAGCTCAGAAGCTGAAACCCGCAAGCTTGCTAGCGATGCAGAAAATAAAGAAAAAAGGGGAGGGGAGGAGCCACAGGGGAACGAGGGGAGGGCCGGACACAGCAATGTGCTGGCAGCCCAACAGGCGCTGGAGAGCAGGTGGATGGGCCCGCTGGATGGGCCAAAAGGGGCGTTGTGCCGCGAGCGCTGCGGTGGAGGAGGAGAGGAGGAGGAAGAAGAGAAGAGAGCAGTGGGGGGATGGTTGAGAAAAAAGCAATGGTGATGTTTGGGTTCGTCCCCTTGGCGCTTTCCGCTCTTGCAATTTTTTTTCCCTTGGTTCGCTCCTTCCTCCTGGATGATGTTTTGGGCGCGTTTTTGCAAACTGCCTGTATCTTTCGGCCTTTGGCTCTGGCGCTTGTCAGGACAGACCGTTCGAGGGGTGTGGAGAAGGGGGGGATTACGAAGTAGTCGTATTACGGAGCAGCAGGAGCAAAGAACACAAAGGGCGCAAAGGAGGGGAACGGTCGCTGCTGCTGCTGCTGCTGCCGCGGGCGCGCACCAGGGCGCACCAGCAGGCAAGAGCGATGGGCTCCAGCGATCCGCAGGCGCTATCTTACAGAGCAAAACATGTCGGGCTGCCACCGTCGCGCGCCGGCACTACGCCAATTCCGTCTTGTCTTGCCTGGCAAAGCCTGAGTCAACTGGGACAGCACTCGTCAGCAGCCATGCAGACAAAAGCAGCAGAGTCCGATGCAAAGCCTCGTCAGGGCTTTGAAAAGAGGCGGATAGGAAGAGACGGCTGGCCGAAAAGGAAGCTGCACACTGTAACACCGTGCGCTGGGGCAGGAGCGAGGTGCTCGCACAGCACTGGCGCGGGCAACGGCAGGGAAGGAGCAGACGTCATCCCACTTTGCTCCTTGCTGGCTGGGCTTCCAAAACAGAGCGTCGCAAGACGCGTGTCGGCAGGCCGCTCGTCCTCTGTGCCCTGTGCAGTCGTTTCGGGCACGGCGAGCGCGTGGATTGGCCATATGCCAGCGGCGAGCGTCGCACGCAGATGCTCTGTGCTTTTCTCTCTGGCTGCATGCCATGGCGCGGATCGTGAGAAGTGAGGTCCCTCTTTCCTTTTTCGATGCGTTAACCGCCCGTCGCGGGCCGCAACGGCCAATCAGAACCCGCACAGACAACGAGCCACAACCTCAACAGCCACAGGCGCTCTCGTCCTTGATGCCCAAAAGATGAAGCGACCGAGGAAGGACGTGCGTGTTGGGTGGGGAGATGAGTGATGCCATTGATCGAGACAATTGGGCTCGTTTTTGTCGAGCAATCCATCGGCATCTCCACCGCTATCACCGGTGTCGTGTATGTGTCCGTGGGTCATCGATGGCCAAATTTTGCAGAAACGGACTGTTATAGCAGTTTGTCGAGCCATTTCAGCAGTCTTGAGCCCGGTTGATCGCCTACATGTACGCTTGAATGGCCAACTGCACTGCGACCGTCCAAGAGGGCGGAGAGGGATGTCCACGGGAATGCGCCAATGCTATTGGCCAAGAGGCGCTGGAGGGAATTCCGTATCACAACCCAGAGAACCGGTGGCCCGATGCTTGGAGCCGCAGCGTTTTGGCAGTGTTTTTGGCTCCTCGGATCTTCGCTCGAACGGGCGTTCCCGGACAGGAAGCATCCGTCCGGGGAGGGCGAAGTCACTATGGCCGACGAGTGAGCTGTATAAGTGAGCTGTATATACAAATTGCATTCAGCTCGGCCTGGCTTGATGCTCGAAAAACATCACGGCAAATGTCGATGCACGGCGCAGCCGGGCAGCCATGACGGCAGCATCGTGTGATACATCATGGCAGGCCAAGGCCCGAAAACCGAAAATATCTGCTGGTGATTATTTTACTGAAAATCAAAACTTAAACCAGAGTCAGATAAAAATAAAAGAACGGTACAGAACGAGTCAACCGAGCAGACGGTTCACTCGACACGAGAGAAACGGCGGCCAGACAGAAGACGATTGAGGAAAATTAATCGCATGTCTGTATTTTGTGTCTTCGTAGATTTACGAGTACTCGTACGAGTAAGGCTCCCAGTGTGTAAAGGCGGGCACAGTATTATTACGGCCCGGTTCTACAGGGGTCGCTCCAGCGTGAATGCCCGCTGCGAACCGCCGCTGCAAAACTCACGGTGGCAGTTTAACGCAACCTCTTTGTGCTTCTTCCTTTCCCCACGACAAGCACAATACACAGCAGCGATGCCTCGATCGGACGAGGCAGAGTCGTTCTTTTTTGCCGTCTACAGCGCCGTCCAGCAGGTGCCGTACGGCAGAGTGACCAGCTACGGGCACATTGCCGCGCTCATTGGGATGCGTAGGTGTCGCCCACATGTCGCCCATACGGCGCCAAAAAACATCGGGATATGCAAAGGAAAAGGAACGCGGCGGCGGCTGACCCCAGACAGCACAGCGGCCCCGGCAGGTCGGCGTCTGCCTCAAGCACCTGCCAGAAGAGGGACAGGTGCCGGAAGGCAGGCTGGCGCGCTTCCACACCGGCACGGTGCCGTGGCAGCGCATCATCAGTGCCAAAGGCGTCGTCTCGCCGCGCGGCCCGGCAGCAGGCGGCACCGGCGCACGGAACCGGCAGGCCGCTGCGCTGCGTGCGGAGGGCGTCGAGGTCATGGCGGACGCGCTGGGCGAGCTCTCCGTGGACCTGGACCGGTTTGGTTGGTTTCCAAGACAGCTGCCATCCGAGGCGGCAAGACAAGCAGGACGACAAGCAGGGCGACAAGGCGAGGATGACGAGGCGGCCGAGGCCACGCAAGAGGACAGCGACTGAGGCAGGAGGGTGTCTATGACACGCGGTCCAAGCTACGTTTGGGAATCGTCCGGATGTCACGCGGCGGATAGGGACACATGCGCAGGGCAGATTCATATTGTATTATCGTAGTTTATCGTTGTATCGTGCACTCATTCTACAAGCGTCTGGGCAGCAGTCAGTCTTTGAACCGGACAACGATGAGGGCAGGCAGGAACAAAAGCAAAAGGCCACAAGCAAGACAGCTGTCAGATAGCGGTTGGACTATGTATCCACATGTAATTCAGAACAGGTCTGTGAAAAGTGTTTTCTCATCATAAAGGTCGAGCAGAGGAGGCGAGAACAAGAGAGATGCAGCAAAAAAAAAAAAAGAAACGTACCCTTTGTTGTGGCGTGAGAGACGCAAAGGTCTCTCACGCGGCGCCTCCTCGTTTCTGCCGCTTGGCAGCAGGACCGAAGAAGGCGTCCATTGTCTTCTGCTTTGGATCGAACCGCGCGCTACCGATGCCGCCCCGGGTCTTTTTCAGCCCTTCGAGATGCTCCGTGCAGTTCACTTGCAGGACCTGCATCTGGACGGCATTGGCATCGCCGTCCGTCTCCCTGCCCGGCTCGGGATTGGTGGCGAGCAGGACGAGATAGCCCGTGTTGCTCCACGGAACGTGGAGCTGCGTCCGTTTCCCGTCAGGCAGGCCACGGCCAGCAACGGGGGCCGCCGGCTGCAGCCGCGCAAGCTCTGTCGGCGCGAAGCGCAGCAGCAGCGTCGACAGGACCACGTTGAGGATCAAGCCGTGCGCGACGACCACGACAGCACGCCGGCCGTCTTCGTCGGAGCCCACGCCGTCGCACAAGAGCGGGCGCAGATGGCCGTCGACAAAGCGCTGGGCCCGCACGCTCATCTCGTCCCATGACTCGGCATCAGCAAAGGCATTTCGGCCAGTGCTTTTGCTGCCCGCGGGGCCGGCCGAGGCCCCGAACCGCACGCCCTCGCCCGAGCGGAAGTCCCGCTCACGCAGGTCTGCTGACACAATGACCGTGCCCGCCGGCTCTGGCCCCCGGCTCGCCTCGGCATCGACAGCGTGCTTGTCGTCTGCGCCGCGCTTGCGTTGGGCGTCCAGGACAGCCGAGGCCGTCGCGGACGCGCGCTGCAAGTCCGACGAGTAGATGTGCGTCACGACAACGCGCGCCGGCGCGTCTGCCGAGACCGCCGAGACAGCCGAGCCGGCCGGGCCAGCCAGGGCAGGCAGCGCAGCAAGGTGTGCGCCGAGACGACGCGTCTGCAAAACGCCATGGGCAGTCAAAGCCGAGTCGCGCGAGCCGGCACTGCAGGAGCGTGAGTTTGCGAGAGAACACAGGCCCCACGGAAACGAGCTCTTTCGCACTGACTAGAGACCGGCCACGTTATCGACAGACTCGCCGTGGCGGACGAGAATGAGACGCATGTCGGCGCTGTCGGGAAAACGCTGAAGACAAACCCCAGGAGAACATGGAGACCGTCGCTGTTCACTCGCGAGCGGGCTCTTCCATCGCCAAGAGGCGACCGGCCTTTGGCTGTCGCGCGGTTTGGTTTTCGAAATGGCAAAGAAACCGGGAAAAAAGTAAGGAGAAAAAAATTCAATGGGAGATTTTTGGAGCTCATGAAATAGTAGAAAATAGTCAGGCGGTGAGTTGCGGCAGAATATAAAACGTCAAAGCTCAACGGATCGGTGGAGCTTGAACGCCTGGCCAATCACAATGAGCTTCTCGTTTTGCGGCCACTGCACCTCGAGGTCTTGCTGAGCACAAGGGCACGGCATGTCAGCTCAGGCGTTTGAGCTCGGAGCGTCGCCTATGGATAGGATGATGGAGCGGTTCTCTACGGATGCCATGCCAAAGTACAATAAAATAGCACGTATTTTTTGAAGAAGAGAAAGGCTTACACGGAACCGGGACAGCCAGTTGGGGGGGCTGAAGACTGCCCCCCCATGGGGTAGTGAATCTGGACATGATGTTCTGGATGATGACAACGTCTATGCTGCCTTTGATGCCCCGGCCAGTACGTCTGATGGGTGATGGTGGAGTGGATGCACGATATGTTCCAAGCAGTTCCAGGCTTGCGCACGAGGGGATGTCCGTGACAGAAGCCGTCCGACAAGTCGCGAGAGCAACATATTACAGCCCAACTTCATTTTGCGTCTTCCTGGCGGGCACCCCCCCTTTTACAAGTGAAAAAGACGAGAAGACCATAGAGAAGACTAGAGAAGATTGAGACACTCTCGATAAAACGAGGCGCGCTCAAACGACACATGGCAGCTCCGAGAGCAGCGAGACACCAAGCATTTGCGTCTTTGCCGAGCACGGCCAGCGGTCCGAGCCTGACAAGCTCGGCACGGACGTACTGCTGTAGTCGCTTGGCCGCGGCGATTGTGATTCTACGAGTCTTGGACGGACGCGATGCTGCTGCGCTCTTGCGGAAGCCCATAAAAGCAAAAAACGTGCTCGGACGAAACCGTGCTCAGACGCGAGCTTCTCAGACGCGCTTTTCAGACGCGAACTTTGATTGTCTGCAAACGCGGCAGCCAGACGAGACGCGCAGGTACTTGCAATGTGCAAGTTGCCGGACCGAGACAAGGAATTTCGATGCGCCCATTTTTGACCTGCAGCCCGCCTAGATAAAGCAGCGGAAGAGGGTTGGATTGGTAGAGATAGGGCGTCGAGGGATAACACGGAAGCCGAGATGGTAATGCCAGGGATAGATGAGAGATGGTGAGAAGGGAAAAAAAGGGAGATAAAAGGGAGGCACCGTACTTATGAGAGGAGAAAAAGAAGAGAAGGAAGAAAGAGGATCAGAGCCAAACATTGGCAGAGAGAACTTGAGAGAAAGACCAACAATCCTGAACACGGACACCAGCGACGGGAGTACGTGCGCCCGTTTACGCGGCGGTGATGGTGCATTTCTCGGTACGACGTTGCTATGAAACAGGGCCAAGAATGAAGGCTGAAAGGCGAGCACAGCTGGCATCTGTGCTGTCTGCAGATAAGCTTTATGGCGAGAGGGATCCGGGCTCCTCTGGCTCTCTACGACGCAAGTGCCGTCGTCAGCATGTTCGAGCAGTCTGCAGTCACTTTGAAGAAGCATACCGTTGGGGCAGGCTGCCTTTTACTGTAAGATACTCGTATATGTATGTACGAGTACGAGAGTCGTTCCCACTGTGCTCTTCCAGTAGCGACGTTCTGCACAATGTTCTGCATGGTGTCCTGCTCAGCTGTGAATACCAGCCCTGCCGTCTGAATGTGTGGGATTTGGGTGTAACGCGCCAGGATTAAAGTTCAGGCAAGCAACGCGACATTGCGTCAGAAAATTGATATGGTTCTCTGGACCCACTCCCTGGCTGGCCCCATAAAATGTCAAACGTGGCAAATCAGAGTACACGAATGCCACAAACGTGCCCCTGTATCGCAACTCGGGCTTCGGTCGAGGATATTAAGACATTCAATTGGTCAAACGTTGTCTCTCAATCTCTCATACTCGTACAAGGTCTGAGTGTGTGGTATCGCATCTTTAAGCCGTAATAATACTTCGTATCGTACATAGACTTCGTTTGCAGCGCAGATCCAAATCGAGACTAGTGCCAAGCCCAACCAATAAACCGGACAAGTGGAAAGGTGCAAACAAGAAAACAATGTGCGGAAAGTTCACTTTCTTTTTTCCCATTCCCACCGCCCCCCCCACAATCCCCTTGACATGCAGAGAAGTCGCCTCTGCGATACGAGGACTTGCGCTGTTTGGTGTTAGTTCGGTCAGCCTGCTGAATATTGGTTCCTGGTCTGCACTGGTCTTCTTTTTCCCCCTTCCTTTTTTCCCTTTTCCATTTTTCCCTTTTCCTTTTCATGTATACGAGTACCGGGTACCTTTGCGACGCGTTGTGTGGAAATACACTGGGCCTCGAGAGCTTCAGCCGCCCTCTCGGCCCAGCATGCATGCCTTGATTTGCATGTCTCAACCCTAGACAGGGAGACTTTTCCTCTGCGTGTGTGGCCTTCTTTGTCCTCGGCCCTCGCACTGCAAAAATGATGCGAGCAGAACAGCAGCAGTGAACAGTTTCTTCTTTAATGTCCTCTGTCCTCGTCGTGCCGTTTCCTCCTGCAGCGGAATCAATCTAGTTCTCTCTCTTTGCTCGGCCTCCGTGCTGTGCCGTCCATGTAATATCTGTCGTCCCATTCAGACCTCTTGGCAGCTGTGCTCGGGTCAGCCTCACTCTTTATCGCTCTCCTCCCCCGCCTCCTATTCCGGTCCTGCCTGTTGGCTCGCTCGTCTCGCGCCCGTCTCTGCTTATCTCGATCCTTTTTCTGAGCGCATCGCCGCCGTCTCCGTCTCTGCTCTTTTCTTTTCTCGCGCATCCCCGGCCCCTCTCCGAGACCGCCAGCATGACGGCCGTGTACGAGAAGCTCAAGTTCACCGGGTCGCGAACCTTTAAGGCTTTGCTCGCGCTGGCAGCAGTATGGACGCTCGCGTTCACGCTGTTCTTTAACGGCGATGTCTTGGCCGGCAAGGACGTTCCCGGCAACGGGGCCGTGCTCAAAGACCTCCAGAAGGGCGATGCGAACACGACGACGACGACGACGACAGAAATCCCGGAAGCCGTGCCCTCGACAGACCTGGCGGACGACTTCGCGGACGACGCCTTCGCCGGCTCGCGCCAGCAGCACGACACGCTCATCTCGTACGTCTACGCCGAGTCCGCCTTTGGCCGCGTCAACCTCGATTATTTCGTCAAGCTGGGCCTTCACAAGGAGGCAGACTTTGTCTTTATCTTCAACGGCGAGTCGACGGCGCCCGACATGATCCCCGACTGGGACAACATCAAGGTTGTGCGCCGCAACAACACGTGCTACGACATGGGCGCCGTGGGCGAGGTGATGCGGACCGACGACCTGTGGAGGAGGTACAAGAAGTTTATCAGCATCAACTCCAGCATCCGGGGGCCGTTTCTCCCCTACTGGTCCAGTGACTGCTGGAGCGACTTGTACTTGAACAAGATTTCCGACCGTACCAAGGTGTGTGCTCTCCTTTTTTCTTTTCTTTTTTTCTTTTTTTCTTTCTTTTCCCTCTCCCTCCCTCCCTCCCTCCCTCCCTCTCCAGCCCCGTCTGACCTTCCAGTACGTCGGCCTCAGCGCCAATTGTTTCCCGCGCAGCCACGTCCAGTCCATGATCTTTGCCACCGACGACATTGGCATGGCGATTCTCCTCGACCCCGACCACAACACGGCGGGCGTTGCCGACAGATACGGCTCCGCCGACGACCCGGTTGGCCTCAGTGGCTGCTACTCAAACCACCGCGCGGCCGTGCACTCGGAAATCGGCATGGCCACGCTCATCATCAACGCGGGCTACGACGTCGACGTCATGATGGCTGCGTTCCACCAGGAGGACGGGCTCGAGGCCTTTTGCAAAAAGACGGGCACGGGCGACGTGCTGTACGACAACAAGTACTTTGGCTTCAACCTCCATCCCTACGAGACCATTTTCTTCAAGACCAACCGCAAGATCGACCCGATCGCCATTACGCGGCTGACCGAGTGGCACCTAAAGCAGAACGTGACGTCGCTGGAGCTGTGTGCAGCAAAGTGAGGCCCAGCCTCTCGTTCTTTGTCCTTGTCGTTTCTGCATCATTCTGTGCTTTTGTTGGGCGATCTGGTGGGCTGGTTTCTTTGGCGTTTTATGAATGTCCCTCGGCCTTTACGTTCTCATGCAGCATACCTCTCTTTCTTATGATAAAGCAGGCGTTTTCGGATGGCTGGACCGGGCACAAAAATCAAATTCAAACCGTCAATGTCCATTTGAAGCAAAGCCGTCGAACACGGCGTCTTGCTGGCTCATGTGCACCTTTGTCGGTGTTTCGCCAATGTCTAGAAACGAATCCTGCGGCGTTGCAGAGAACACGCCTGCTCGTTTGACCAAGACCTCTCGGCAATAGTCCGCACTGCCTGTGCTGGGCGAGACGGTCCGTTGAGCCTCTTGGCTCTTCAGACAACCCCCAATGGTCGGTGCAGAGCATCGGGAGGCTTCGAAGCATGACGACTGGATGGCTTTTGGAAGGTCTAGGGCCCTTGTCCGCGTCTGTCCAACGCCCTGTGTATTGCTGCGCAAGCCGTGTCGTGCTTTTCAGGGAAGATGCAGCTGTCAACTGTTGTCGAAGGCGCCCGGTCTCTGCAACACGAACAAGAAGGCAGTAACACGTATTTTGTTTGTCTGTCAAGAGCGCAGCAGCCGTTGTGCGCATCCCAAATGCCCGCCGCGAACGAGCAAAGGAGGTGTATCGGACGGTCCGTCCAATTGTTGTTCTTCGACGGTCAAGGGCATGCTCTGCTGAGAGACTTGTATCGGTGCCGTGTCGTACACTACAAATTACCGCGTGACTATATCTCCCTATACACCGCCCCGACACATCAGCCCGCAACTCGTGTGCATCTTGAGTCCAACACCTACGCGGGACTTGAGGAGCCGTTGGCGTCGCGCGCAGCCTTGGGTTCATTGCAGCAGCTGGTCGAGGTGATGCATTGTCGTTATCTGCTCGGTCCGCTTCTGTCTCCAAGCAACGGGCATGCCAGAAGCAGCGGAGGGTCCCGGCTTGTCGCTTATAGGCCCGAGGGTGTCTGCTACACTCGTCGAGTATGAGCCGAGGCGACATCCAAAATGGACTATACTTCCGCTTGGAGGCTCCAGGCCGCGCCTTCCAGATTCCTGGGTTTCTTTGTCGAGAAAGGCAAGGCCGTCACCTTGAGCCCGTCTTTGCTCCTTCCAGTCATCACTGGCCCTCTCTAGAAGAACGCCAAGTCACGTCGAGTCTCATGATCGTTTTCTTGACATCCACGCCTGCACGCCGCCGTTTGCGATGCACCGCGTCACGTTATCAGCACGTTTCCGCGGATGTCCCAGTCTATATACGCGACGGCAGAGGCCGGAAACACGCATCAACAGCCACGGCCCGGGTGTTGCGCAACAATGGCACAGATGGTGTGCTGCAAACGGCCTCTCCGTGACTTGATTTTGGGGTACATGGCGTAACTGCCCGGGAAGACGCAACGGGCTGCCAGTGCATCGCCGTTGCGCAGCTCGCGTGGCTCGCCGGGATGGACGGCCGGAAGGACCCCCCACTGACCGTCCGGGGCTGATATTGTTTGCGGCACCGGCCGTGCTGGCCAGCTCTTTCTCAGTCTCGACGCTCGGACAGTCTGGCGAGCCCGGCGTCGACACGCCCAATTCTACGTGTGCACGTCCGGGAACGACGCGGAGACGTCAAGTCTGTCTGCCATGCCAAGGGCCAATGTCGCCCGCTGCAAGCCTGTGGCGGGGGCCGGGGAAATGAGGCGAACAGGCCCGTCCCGGAGCAGCAAAACTCTCCCGGGGCCAGCCAGGTAGCAAGTCAGCAACAGCAGGGGCCCGCTGTCCGATTCGAGAATGCTTGTCGTGGGCGCGTGGGATGGGCGTGGCTTGAAGTAGTATCGCGGATATACGAAATGGACGGCCGAATGACGAATCGAGCAAACGACGAATTGACGAATCGGCAAACCTGCCAATCAGAGCCCCGGCAAAGTCGACACAGGCCCCCGGCAACGCCAACACGCCAACGGCGGCCTATCACGTCCCCGGCATTGGACAGCCAGCAGATACCGAGGGGTGTTTGTAGTGCTGGCCGTTGCTTGTTGGGTTCTTGTCGTTTTCCTGGCTTGCTCTGCGGCAGACAAAAGCCGGGATTACTGTCCGGCTGACGTGCTCGGGATGAAGTGACGACGCAAGTCTTGTCTCTGGCGTCTGCCGAACGGCATGGGGGCATAGGCCGCATAGGTCTTTCGGAGAGAGAAAAGGAGACACGACATGACACGCGCCGGCCATGCGTCCAAGATACGGGCATGCGTGCCCATTGCATCAACGGATGGCGAGACGCTGGATGGCGGCACGCCCGCGAGCCAGGCTCGCCCCGTTGTTATAAAGCCCGATGCCGATGCAATGCTGGTCCCAGGCCGTCGTCGTCCGAGAGCCCGACCCCAATTTGACAAGCCGAGGGCGAGATCTCTGTCTTGGCTGTTTCTTTTCTTCTACTGCAGCAACACCCTCTTTCAGCAGCCATGCCGACCGTGCTGTGGAACGTGCAGCGCACGCCGGCCGCGCCGGCCGTCTCGGACGAGGACCTGGGCAGCTCGGGCGACGACAAGAAGTCGCCGCGGGTGGCGGTCACGCCGGTGGACATTCCGCCCCTCGGCGAGCCCATTGACACCACGCGCCGCTTCTTCTGGGAGAAGGCCAAGCCGGTCGACCTCGACGCCATTGCCACGCAGCCCTCGGTCTACGACGACCCGGAGCTGGCCAAGCGGTACCGCCCCCGCGAGGACTGGGAGAACATCCACCGCTTCGACCCGCTGGCGCGCTGGACGTGGCGCGAGGAGAAGGCGCTGGTCCGCAAGATCGACATCCGCATCTTTATCTTTACGTGCGTGGCATTCATGGCCCTCGAGATCGACCGCGTCAACCTCGGCCAGGCCGTGTCCAACAACCTGCTCGGCGACCTGGGCCTGACGACCAACGACTATAACCTGGGCAACACCGTGTTCCTGCTGTCGTTTATGTGCGCCGAGCTGCCGTCGCAGCTGGTGTCCAAGTGGATGGGCCCCGACCGCTGGATCCCCATGCAGATGGTCCTCTGGAGCGTCGTGGCCATGTCGCAGTACAAGCTCAGCGGCCGCACGTCGTTTCTTGTCACGCGGTCCCTCCTCGCCATTCTGCAGGGCGGCTTCATCCCGGATGTGTGTCCCCCCCTTTTTTTTCTTTTTTTTTTTTTTTTCTTCTCTCTTCTCCCCCCATCCCGCTAACCAACAGATGAACCTGTACCTGTCGTACTTTTACACGAGCGCCGAGCTGCCCATCCGCCTGTCGCGCTGGTGGGCGTCCATGACCTTTGCCATCATCCTGGGCGCTTTTCTGGCGTTTGGCATCCTGCACCTGGACGGCCACAACGGCATCGAGGGCTGGCGCTACCTCTTCCTGATCGAGGGCGTGATCACGCTGCTTGTCGGCGTGTCGGCGATCTACTTTATGCCGCCCAGCCCGACCCAGACGAGCGGCTTTCCGCGCGGCAAAAAGGGCTGGTTCACGGAGCGGTACGTTTTTTCGTTGCGGCTGCTGTCTGCTGCTTCCAGTCACTGACGCGTGTGCAGAGAGGAAACAATCATCATCAACCGCGCCCTGCGCGACGATCCCTCCAAGGGCACCATGCACAACCGACAGCCCATCACGCCGCGCCTTTTGTACCAGGCCCTCAAAGACTACCACTTGTGGCCCATGTACGTGCGGCCGCTGCCCGTCTTGTGCCTATATGAACTTGTGAACTCGACTGACTAGGCAGCTACGCGCTTGGCCTGACCTTCCAGATGTCCATGGGCCCCCCGGCGCAGTATCTGACACTGAGGTATGTCGTTGCCGTGATGCGTCCAGCGCATTTCCCTTGTCCGCGCCCATGTCCCTAACGCGACGTAGTTTACGACAGCTGGGGTTCAGCACGTTCCAGACGAACCTGCTGGTCATCCCGTCGTCCGTGCTGTCGATGATCACGCTGCTGCTGGGCACGCTGTTTGCCGGCTGGTCCGGCCGCCTCGCGCTCAACGGCATCATTGGCCAGGTCTGGGCGCTGCCGTGCATTGTCTCGCTCTACGTGCTCAACACGACGACGGAGAACAAGTGGGTGGTCTATGCCATTGTCACGATCCTGCTGGGCTACCCGTCCAACCACTCGGTGCAGGTCGGCTGGGCCTCGCGCAACGCCAACACGGTGCGGTCGCGCACGGTGTCGACGGCCATGTACAACATGTGCTGCCAGGCCGGCGGCGTTATCTACTCCAACATCTACCGCGCCGACGACGCGCCGCGCTACCGCCGGGGCAACCGCGTGCTGATCGGCATCAACGTGGGCGTGACGTTTCTGTACCTGGCCGTGCACTTTTGGTACCGCTGGGTCAACAAGCGCCGCGACGCCATCTGGAACGCCTGGACGCCCGAGGAGCGCGAGCACTACATCAAGACCACCAAGGACGAGGGCAACAAGCGTCTGGATTTTCGCTTCGACTACTAGCTGGCCTGCAGGCAAGACCTGCAGGGCAAGAAGATCTGTTTTGTAATGCAGGGGCGGAAGAGGGAGAAAGCCTTGTCAGCGTATAGTAATGCAACACGGTTGATAGACATATACACGTACTCGTACTCGTACACGTGCCACATGCCTCTCACGGCGTGGATTGTAGCAGCTAACAGGCGGGATACAGCACGGCAACCGTTGTCATCGACTCGCTCGTTTCGTCGACACAGGCGCCTGCACCTCGGCCTGAATTGGCGCGAGGGCCCGGCCCGCCAGAGCGCTGTAGCCCAGGGAAATGTGGGGCGCAGACCGGCCCCCGCTTCGTGCCTGCCTCGACAGTCGGTGCTTGATGGGCCGGCGTGGCAGACGACAAAACGGGAAGGCGCGCTCTTTCGGAGACGTTCAGCGGCATTCTCAATCTGCCTGCCATTCTGCCGTCCCCTTCTGCTGCGGTCTGCGGTCCCCTCCCTCCACGACACAGCAGAAACAACAGCCCCTCCTCCTCACATGGCCATCCCGCAGCTGCTCGTCGGCAAGGTGGCCGGCATCACCGGCGGCCTGACCGGCATCGGACGCGTACGTCCCTCTCCGGCCTTTCTCTGCATCGACGCCTCGGCGCGGTCGCCACGCTTCTGCCTCCCTCGCTAACCTGGCCAGGCCATTGCCCTCGACTACCTGCGGCACGGCGCCAAGGTGGGCATCAACCACCTCGGCGGCGCCGGCGACGAGCCGCACCTCGCGAGCCTGCTCGCCGAGGCCAAGGCCCTGCTTCCGGCCGGCGAGGCCGTGGAGCGCCGCCTCGTTACGTTTGCCGGCGACATTTCCAAGCCGGAGACGGGCGCGCAGTTTGTGCAGCACATTGTGTCGTCGTTTGCGCCGGCGGGGCCCGGCTCGGGCCGGCTCGACGTCTTTGTCAGCAACGCCGGCGTGTGCGAGTTTGCCGAGTTTTTGACGCTCTCTCCGCAGCTGTTTGAGCACACGCTGTCCACCAACATGTCGGGCGCCTTTTACGCCGTGCAGGCGGCCGGCCGCCAGATGGCGCTGCAGCAGACGCCGCCGGGCGGCTCCATCATCGGCATCAGCTCCATCTCGGCGCTCGTCGGCGGCGGCCACCAGACGCACTACACGCCCACCAAGGCCGGCGTCAAGAGCCTGATGCAGTCGTGCGCCGTGGCCCTGGGCCAGTACGGCATCCGCTGCAACTCGCTGCTGCCCGGCACCATCCGCACGCAGCTCAACGACGCGGACCTCGCCGACGCCGCCAAGCGCGCCTATGTCGAGGGCCGCACGCCGCTCGGCCGCCTGGGCCTGCCCAAGGACATGGCGGGCCCGGCCGTCTTTCTGGCCTGCGAGGAGCTGAGCAGCTTTGTGGTGAGTCTTTTTGAATTCTGTCTTTCTCTCTCTCTCTCTCTCTCTCTCTCTCTCTCTCTCTCTCTCTCTCTCGGCTCTGCTGACAGACCAAGACGGGTGCAGAGCTTCTTGTGGACGGCGGCCTGTTTGTGAACCTGCAGTAGGAGCCGCCGTGTTGGGCTTTCTCGTTTCTACCTGATAATTTTCCATGTGCCTTGTAGACGTGCCTTTGCGCTGAATGTGTTTTCAGAGCGACCTTGCTTGTCGGTGCAGAGACGTCCGATGAACCATTTATATCGTCACGTGCAAATCACATCTCCACAAAATATCACGTGCTGTCTCATCACGTGCTGTCTCCACATATGACATCGTGCTCGTACGATGGCAAATTCAGCTTGTCTTTACCGAGGGGAGGCTTTTCTTTTGCTCCGTGTTTGCAAACCAGTTTCTCGTTGCGCGCACCAACCGACAATTGCAAAGACCTTTTCTGCCCTCACCCACAGGCAACACACAATGAACACTGTAAGCAGCATCTCCGCATCTACAGCGTCCTCTCCGTGAATACCGCGCATTCTGCCGTTCCCTCCGCCAGGCTGACTCTCTCCCTCTTCTCCAGGCACGGTCGTTTTGGTAGGTCCCGCTGCAGCCGGGCCGTCTGTGCCTTGTCTTTCCTTTTCTTCCTGCCGCGACTGACCCGTCTTGCAGGTTTGGCTGGGGCTCTCTCTGCGCCGGTAGGCCTTCCCGCCCTCCCCCTCCTCTGTCTTCTGCACCTCGCCCCTCGAGCTCTGCTAACCTCGCCAGCCGGCGGTGCCGCCTACTACTTTGCCAAGAAGAGCATCAACGCCGACCGCCAGGCGCGCCTCAGCGAGCAGCGCCGCAAGAAGGCGGCCATGGACGCGCTCGGGAACCCGGGCGGCCCGGCGTCAAGCTCACCCGCCGCCGCCCGCACCGACGCCGTCGCCTCACCGAGCCAGGAGTCCTCGACCAGCGACCCCGCCCCGACCCGGCACGCACCGGCCACGGAGGCCCAGCGCATCCTCGAAAAGAGCAAATACGAAGCGAGCGTGCCCTACCAGAACCCCAAGGGCGACCGGTTCTCGTGAGCGCCGGCCGTGCCTGCTGCGTCTTTCCCAAGCGCATGGACGGTCGAGCCTGCTGAACAAGGTAGCAGCAAGCGCCAGCAATTCAGATTGTAGCGCCGTACGCCACAGATTGTATGTACATAGAGGCTGGACACGGCGGAGGTGCCCTCGGTTCCTGGCTTCGCGGCTTCGCGTCCCCGTCTCGATCAGGCCACGGAACATCCCAATCCCGCTTGGGATCTGTACCATTAGAAATACAAACTCGCTGTCAACAGATACCGTCCCATGTCGCCGCACAAGGCTGAGGCTCAAGTCTGGCCAATGAGCGCCGTTTCCCGGCAGCTCAGGTCAGGGACGCGCTAGTGCGCATTGGGTGTTGTGGCCCACTTATTTCACCACCTCGAAACCTCAAAAACCTTGCATCGCGAGACCGCACAACACTCCCCGTCGCCGCGTCTGGACCTGCCCCTGCCGCCCAAGCAATGGCCTCTGAGCTTTGACCCCTTCCTTGACTCGACACGCGCGCACAGGACGCGCCTCGGCAGCTGAAAAGGCCCCGGAAGTCGCCAGCGCACATTCTCTTCGTCTCGCCTCGTGATCTCGACATCGCACGGCAGAAGACACTGACCATGGCTGCCGCCGCCGCCGCCGAGCTGGCCATCGCCAAGGCCTCTCTCACGGCCGTGCTCCTCCGCCCGGACCCCCACGATCCGGCGCCCTGCGTGCGCGCCGACATTGACGAGTTCGCCGGCCGGCTGGCCCAAACGGCCGCGCGCTGCTCGCCTGCCAACGTCCAGGTTTGACGCTCTCCTTTCCACGGGCCCATGGCTCTCTTTCCTTGCTCCCTTCCCACTGCAGACCTGTCGCGCCTCGCCTGTCTCGAACTCAGCTAAGCATCTGGACGTCTGGGCGGCCCGCTTCGGCGCTCTGCCCGTCTTGCCTCTCCTCCTGCCCCTTGAAACAGACTTGCAAGCGCTGGATGCTTCGCCACGTCACGCAGTCGCCGGCCCGGACAGCCGCGGTCGGCCGCTATCTCGTGGCACTCGCCAACGCGTTCGCGCCGGCATCGTCTGCGGCGCCGGGCACCCCCCCGCGCGAGCAGCAGCAGCAGCAAAAGCAGACCTCGGTGCGCCGCAAGCGCCTCCATCTGCTGTACGTCCTCAACGACGTGCTCTTCCACGTCACGTGTCGCGACGGTGGGCACGGCAGCGGCCGGGCGCCCTTTGCGGCCAGCATCGAGCCCAGCCTCGAGCCGCTGGTGGCCAGCGCCGCCTCGTTTGTGCGCGCCCCGAAGCAGCTCGCCAAGATCCGGGGCCTGCTCGATCTCTGGGCCGAGAAGCGCTACGTGCCGGACGCGGTCCTGGCGCGGCTGCGCGCGGCCGTCGACGAGGCGCCTCGCCTCGCAGAAGGGCGGCAGGCCAAGGGCCCCGGCGCCGGCCCGAAGGCGGAGGAGGCAAAGCCGGCATCATCTTCGGCGGCGACAGCAGCCAAAGCGGCCCCGTACCTCCTCCCGGCCCTCCACGGCGACCCGGCCACGCCCTGGTACGACCTGCCGGCAGCCACCTGGCTGGCTGTGCTCGAGCCCAACTCCACGCGGCCCATGAACCCGGCGGCGCTCAAGCCGCTGCCCATGACGCCCGGCCCGGCTCCGCCGGCCCTCGTGGCCAGCGTGCAGGCGCTGCTGGCGGACGTGGACAGCATGTTCGGCGGCGGCGGCGGCGCAGCGGCGCCCCCGAACCGAGACGTGGACGTCAACGCCCTCGGCGAGCAGATCGAGATTGATGTGCGGAGCGGCGACGTTGTGGGCGGCGACACATACTACGGCTGGTCACGTACTTTCTGCCAGAGCATGAAAGAGCGCCGCCGGCGCCAGGACAGCGGTCGCGGCCGGCAGCGGAGCCGCGAGGACAGCGCGTCGCCGTCGCCGTCTCCGGACCGTCACGGCCGCGATCAACGCATACGAAGCCGGAGCCGAAGCAGGAGTCGGAGCCGGAGCGGGCACGAGAGAAGCCGGTCTCGTCTTCGCGTGCCCGGCCGCCACCTCCGCGACGCGAGAGGGTCGCCGTCTCGATCGCCGCCGCGTCGTTCTCCTCAGAGCAGCCGCTACCGTCGCCGCTCGCGGTCGGGATCAAGGTCGCCACGCCGCCGGCGAGACTACAGCAGGGACCGGGAGCGCGGCCGAGACCGGCGCCGGGCCTCGTGCTCCCGGTCACCGCGCAGGAGCTACAGCCGCGTCGGCGACGACGGCAGCGGCGGCGGCCAGCGCACGGCCCGGAACGCGCCTGTTCCGCACCTGCAGCAGAGCCAGCCACACGGCGTGCCGCCGTTCCCGGCTCTGCCGTACGGAGGCCAGCCTCCGGCGCCGTACGGCCCACTGCCTGTTCCGCCTCCACCAGGCGCCGCCGCGTTCCCCTTTGTTCCTCCGCCGCCTGTGCCGCCAGCAAACTACCAGGGGCCGTGGCCTCCGCCTGTTCCGCCGATGCCCGGCCAGGCCGGATGGCCGGTGCCACCGCCCCCTCCTCCCGCAGGGAGTGGCTGGCCGGGAGGCTGGCCAGGATACCCGAGTGTGCCGCTGCCGCTGCCGCAATACGGACGGAGTCCGTATCCTCCACAGCTGCCCCCGGGCCAACAGGGGTACTACCCGCCGGCTGGGCATGCTGGCCAGGATGAGAGGGACAGATGGGATCGATCCCGGCGGTAGGGCAAGTTGTGTTGGGTTTGTTTTCATGCAGGCAATTTCAAATGATGTTGAAATGGAAACTAAAATATACAAAATATAAAATAAGATAAGAAATTGTGCAATATATGTTAAAACTTTTCCAGATAAACGAAATCAGCTCGACGAACCACTTTGAACTTCCTGGTAATACATATGCCCTTCCAAACGCCGGCTTGTCACTATGCATTTCTAACCACAGCCAGCACTCAATCCATCCCTAGCCACCCCTCGTCGTCGTCGTCGTCGTCAAAGACGACCACCTCGTGCTGCTCCACGGGCTTGCTTTGCGCCGTGTCCGCCGTTGATGCCAGTGCCCGGGCCACGGCGGCCGGCTTCGCCGCCTCCAGCTTCTTGGACTCCTGCCGTGCCTTGGCCTGCTCGAGCAGGTAGTCCACCGTGTAGACGTTCTCGTCGGCCAGCCGCCGGATCTCGTCACGCATGCGGCCCACGGCACGTGCCACCACCCGCAGCTCCACGTCCAGCTTTCCCCGGTTTGCCGTCAGCCACGCGCCGTGCCGGTCCACCAGCGCCTTGATCCACAGCAGGCAAAACTCAATGTGCGGCGACTGCTCCGTCTGCGCCGCCACAAACCGCAGCAGCCGCGGCACGTACACCGTCGGCACGCCCTCCACGACAAGCGGAATGTCGGCGTGCGGCACGGCCAAAAAGACGTGCTGGACCAGCGCGTTCTCGTTGAGCCGGAACGCCATGATGAGCGCCGTCAGGTAGTCCTGCTGCTCGCGCAGCACGGCCAGCGTCGTCGCCGGCGTGATGTCCATGCTCAGGTCAAACGGGTCAAACGCCAGCGTGCCGTCGAGCGAGTAGACGAGCAGGCCCTCGGTGGACGCCGCGCAAAACGCGAGGCCCGTGGGCGAGAAGGCCACGCCGGACACGCGCACCTCGGGCATGCTGCGCCGCGCCGACGGGTCGCCGCCGCGCCGGGAGCCCGGCAGCGACCGGTCGAGGCGGTCCGCGCGGTCCGACAGCTCGCCCTGCTCGTCCAGCTCGCCGGCGGGGCCTGCCTCGGTCAGCTTGCTGCTGTTGAGGAACTCTTGCGTGCCCGACAGCGACAGGTTGACGCTGACGGTGAACTTTTTGAGCAGCACGCCCGTGGTGACCGAGTACAGGCAAATGTACTTGCTGCGGCCCGCCGCCAGCAGGCAGCTGCCGTCCGTGCTGTACTGGATCGTGCTGAAGCTCTTGGTGCCGGCCACGTTGGCGGCCGTGCGCCGGTCCGAGATCTTGCGCCCGCCCGACACGTCGCGGCGGCCGTCGAGGCCGGCCACCTGCGCGGCGTCCGAGATGGACCAAAACGTCAGCTGGCCGTCGAGCGTGGAGAGCGCCAGCTGCTGCGCGTCCGGCCGGATGGCCATGTCGAGCACGTCGGCCTGCAGCTGCAGCGGCTCGCTGGTCTGCGTGCGGCTGAACACGGACCAGATGCGCGCCGTGCGGTCCCAGCTGCCGCTGACCAGCACGCTGCCGTCGGGCGCAAACGCGAGCGTCGACACGGGGCCCTCGTGGCCCGACAGCCGGTCCAGCAGCTGGCCCGTCTGCACAGACCAGATGTGGATGTCAAACGAGTCGACCGAGCCGGCCGCCACCACCTCGCCGCTGGGGTCGACGGCCATGCACGAAAACGACAGCCGCGTGGGCGCCGTGAACGTGCGGAAGTTGCGGTACCGCACCAGGTCCCACGCGCGCACCGACCCGTCGAGGCTCGCCGTGAAGAGCACGTTGCCCTTTTTCGCAAACTCGCACGCCGTCACGCCGCTCGTGTGCTCCGTGAACGTGACCACACAGAAGCCCGACTCGACGTCCCACACCTTGACGCGCCCGTCGTCGGCCGTCGTCACGATGCGCTGGCCGTCGGGCGCGTACACGAGCGCGTTCATGGCGTCGTGGTGGCCCTGCTGCTTGAGAATGTACGACTCCGACTGCCACTCCCACACGAGCAGCTGGCCCAGCTTGGACGCGCCAAACGCCAGCCACTCGCCCGACGCGTTGATCGTCACATGGTCAATGTCGCTCTGCGAGATGCTCAGCGTGTGCACCATGCTAAAGTCGGGCATCTCGTACAGGCAAAAGATGCCGCTCGAGAAGCCCGCCACCAGCAGGTTGGACGGCGCGTGGTACGCCGCGCACCGCAGGCTCGTGTTGTTCTGGTGGAAATAATGGCGCCGCGCAATGCGCCAGCGCATGTCGCTGTCGTCGTCCTCTTCGCTCGCGCTGTCGTCGGCGCTGCTGCCAGCCTCGCCTGCGCGTCGCCGCGGCGGCTTCAGGTACTGCCACTCAAACAGCGCGCCGTCCTTGCTGACCGTGTAGATCGTCTCCTGGTCCCGCGAAAACCACGCGCCCACAACGGCCTGCCGGTGGCCCGACAGCACCGTCGGGCTGAAGCCCTCCTCGCGCTCGAGGTTCCATATCCGCGTGGTCAGGTCCTTGGACGCCGTCAGGAAAAACCGCGAGTCGCCCGACCACGCAATGTGCTGCACCGTGTCAAAGTGGCCCGTGTACGTGCGGTATCGCACAAACGGCGCAAAGTCGAGCTCGCCGTCATCGTTGGTGTCCGGCGTCGAGGGCACGTGCCACACCTCCGTCTTGCGGCCGAGGCCGACGGCAAAGAAGCGGCCCGAGGGCGAAAACGCAAGGGCCGTGCAGGTCGCCCGGAACGAGAAGTGGTAGAGCACCACCCGCCGCGGCAGGTTGGTCAGAATGGCCTGGCCATCCTCGTCGATCGTCAGGAGGAGGTTTCCGCGCGGCGTGATGCCGAGGCGGGTGATGTTGGTGCGGTGCGCAAAGGGGAGGGTGTACGATTTGTTGCTGCAGGCGAATGTTAGGGAAAATAAAATATATAAAAAGGGAAAAAGGGGGCGAAAGCACCTACTCGACAAGGTTGAACACAGTCACACGATTGCCGACGGGCGAGTAGAGGTGGGTGCCGTCTGGACTGTAAAGCAAGTTGCCCTTGCAGTAGACAGTCCCCAGCAGGTTTGAGAACTGGAGGTCAGCATTGCCTGTAGACTGCCAACGCGCTTTCCGAATCACCTACCTTGAACTCCGTCTTCATTTTGGCGGCGCGAGACGCTGGGACGATGCGGTGGTGACGGTGCAGCTCTACCGAAATGACTGCCAAACTGCTGCAAAAAAAAAAGTCTCCAAAATTTGTTATCGCCATCGCGATGCTTATCGGGCTGATAAGAGAATGGCTGCCGGCCCGCAGGATAGATTGTCCGGCGCCGCTGCGGGGAGGACTCGGTACTTGTAAACAGCACGTTTTCACACAACAGCCCGAGTACTCCCGTATCCGGCTAGCCCCGCAGCGTCTCACCGTTGACTTGCGCCAGTGCCGAATGGCAGCACGAAAAAGGGGCCGTCGCAGCCCATCCCAATAAAAACGGGGGCAGAAGAAGGCTTGGGGGGGCCCCTTCCTCCCCTGGATGTCGTTGGCCCGTGCACAAGACTGGAAATTTGGACAGTTTCCCCTGAGGAAGCAGCGAAGCTGCTCTTGCCCGCCTTTTCTCCCAATTGTCCGGGAACGCAAACAAAACGCCAGAAACACAAAACAAAGCCTCTTTGCACCTCGTTCCACCCTCTTGTTTCTTTTTTTGCTCCTCTCCATCCAAACCACGATCCTGCATCCGGGCCCGACGACTGAACGCCCTGCACAACCCAGGCACAGCACACCGTCGTCCTCATTCACAGATCCCAAGGACCCCCCCTTTCTCGGGCCTCCCCCTTTTCAGCTGTTCTCGACAAATCCGCACAAATCCATCACAATGCCTCCTGTTTCTGCCGAGAGCGCCTCGCCGATTGGCATTGCCAACCTGCCCAACCAGCGCCACAAGATTGTCGCAAAGAGAGGTGCCGCGTTTACGATTATGGTGAGCCGCGGTGTTTGCGCCTGTGGGCTCTGGACGGCCTTGCTGACCGCCCCTCTCTCTCTCGACAGGTTGCCGGTGAATCTGGCCTGGGCAAGACCACCTTTATCAACACACTCTTCTCGACAACGATCAAGAACTATGCCGACCACAAGCGCCGCCACCAGAAGCAGGTCGACAAGACGGTCGAGATTGAGATCACCAAGGCTGAGCTGGAGGAGAAGTTCTTCAAGGGTAGGTTGTGGCCAATACCTCGGATTGGCTCCGGCCTGCCGCTGGACATTGTTGTCCTGGCTGCTCGCAAATACTAACATAGACAGTCCGTCTGACCGTCATCGACACGCCCGGCTTCGGCGACTACGTCAACAACCGCGACTCCTGGATGCCCATTATCGAGTTCCTCGATGACCAGCACGAGTCATACATGCTCCAGGAGCAGCAGCCCCGCCGCCAGGACAAGATCGACCTGCGTGTCCATGCCTGCCTGTACTTTATCCGCCCCACGGGCCACACCCTGAAGCCCCTCGACATTGAGGTCATGAAGCGCCTCTGCTCGAGAGTGAACCTAATCCCGGTCATTGCCAAGGCTGATACGCTCAGCCCGGCGGACCTGGCCAAGTTCAAGGCAAAGGTGAGCTGCGAGTCGATTTTTTTGGCAGCATTGCCCTTATGTTTCCTCTGCGCATGTGTCTAACCAACATAGATCCGGGCTGTCATTGAGGCCCAGAGCATCAAGATCTACCAGCCGCCCGTGGAGGAGGACGACGAGGCGGCCGCCCAGCACGCGCGCAGCCTGATGGCGGCCATGCCTTTTGCGGTCATCGGCTCCGAGAAGGATGTCAAGACCGGTGACGGACGCATCGTCAAGGGTCGCCAGTACTCGTGGGGTGTTGCCGAAGTCGAGAACGAGGACCACTGCGACTTTAAGAAGCTCCGGTCCATCCTGATCCGCACGCACATGCTGGATCTCATCCACACCACCGAGGAGCTGCATTACGAGGCCTACCGCGCGCAGCAGATGGAGACGCGCAAGTTTGGCGAGGCCCGCCCGCGCAAGCTGGACAACCCCAAGTTCAAGGAGGAGGAGGAGGCCCTGCGCAAGCGCTTCACGGAGCAGGTCAAGATTGAGGAGCAGCGGTTCCGGCAATGGGAGCAGAAGCTGATTGCCGAGCGCGATCGTCTTAACAAGGATCTCGAGCAGACCCACGCCCAGATCAAGCAGCTGGAGGCCGAGCTCGAGGCCATGCAGGGCCCTGCCGTCCGCAGCCACGGACGGCGTTAGGACATTCCCCTGGCTGCGAAGTCGGCTGTCAGCGGTTGAGCTTTCTGCCACTGCTGTTTTTCAGCGCACGACTCGGAACAAGACGAAACGAAGACGGAAAACGAAACCGAGGGTGCCCGTTGCTGGTGTTTTTGTGTGCATTTTTACGTCTTTTTATGGTCTTTATGTTTTCTGCCAACGAGCCGAGTCGAGCCGAATCCACCGTGTCTGGTCCTCGCTCTTCTTTTCGTCGGCAAAACGGAGAACGGGAGGAAAAAGGGATTGCACAAGAATGGAGTAAAGTATCGGTCTGTCCACCCCCAGTTTACTTTTCCCCTTCTCTTCTCCTACCACGGTAGGGGAAACAAGAAGCAGACAGTATACTACCCCTGAGCTGCTGTTTTTTGTTGCCTTAATTTTCTTATCCTTTTTACACTGCCCAAGCATTTTTGCCCTTTCGACTCTTTTATTTTTTGCCCATCCTTTGCTTTTGATGGTTTGCGAGTTTTGTCTTGCGTATTGTTATCTCACCTTTCCCTAGTACCCTGTTTGTTAGCTCTGATGTAATATGGGTAGTCTGTCTTTTGATACCAAAGTTAATGAGATTGACACCCAAGAATTTTTATTTCAAAATAATGCGGTCTGGAAAGAGTATGTCATAAAAGGCATGTTAAAAGCATTACGTACATAAGTGAAATGAGACCATAGAAAAAAGAAGTGACAAGGACAGATCCCATGTTTGCCAAATATTGAAAAAGGAAAAAGAAAATAAACCTTTCCAACCACAAAGACGGGGTTGCCCACGCCTAAACGCCTGAAGTATCCCTATCCCGCCAAACCATGTTTTGGAAAACGCAAAAGAAGAATATTCCAAAAAAGAAAAGAAAAAAAGAAAAAAAAAAGATTGCCAGACTGCTCCAAAATCGGGACAGTCACCTCACACAGCATCCATGCTCGCCCGCATTGTCAGCTGCTCGTTCTTGTTGCCGAGTTTTGAGATCTGCAAAAAGGCATCGACACCGTACCCCTCCAGACTGTGCAGCTCGAGGCTGCCGGCCCAGTACTCGGCATACACGCGGCTCAAGGGCAGCCCCATGCCCAGCCGCAAATTCGGCGGCCGCTGCGACAGCGACGCCAGCGAGTTGCCGTGTGGGTGGTCGGGATCGCTGGACGACGGTGCCCTTGTATGGCTCTCGTCAACGCGCAGCTCCTGCAGCGTCGCCGCCATGCGCGGGACCTTTTTCAGGTTCTCCAGCAGGCGCTGCGAGTGCTTCCCCTTGCTAAAGGACCAGAGGTACGGCATCATATCGCGCGGCACGCCGCCGCCCTGGTCCGACACACGAATAATAACGTGCTGCGCGGCTTCGCAGAGCGTGACCTCAATGGGCGGCGGCGGCGGCGGCAGGCCGGCGTCCGCGTCCCTGTGCGGATGCTCCTGCTGGCGTCGTTGATGCCGCTCGACGGTGGCCTGCACGGCGTTGCGCAGCAGTTCGCCGACAATGTACTCGAGATGGCTCAATATGTAGGGGAACGTCGTGTCGAGGTGGCCCTTGAGCTGGATGTCCGGCAGCTGCACGTCGGGCCCGTAGGCACTGCGTGCCAGAGCACACACGGCCTTGGCGCACCGGTCAATGACGTCGCGGGCCTGGCACTTGAGAAAGACCTCGCCAATAAACTCGTGGCCCTCGGGCAGCGGCGCGCCGGGGGAGTACCACGAAGCGTTGAACGTTTCGGTCAGGGCCAGATGTTGCTCGGCAATGACACGCCGTGATATACGCTGGATAAGAGTCAGCAACGAACAAGCGTCGAACAAGCACCGTGGCTGGCAAGGGCATCGTTCATACCGCGCGCAAGATGGTGTTCATAAACTTGTCAAGGTCACGTGCGGGCATCAAGTCGCTGGACTCGAGGATGCCCATGGCCAGCTCGGGGATGACAGGCAGGTGGGCCTGCAGAGTCTGGCCGATGAGGCCGCAGAGTACGTCGTTGTCGTCGAGTGTCTTGATTTCCTTGACCTTGCGCAGCATATCAAAGGCGTTGTAGTACAGCTCATAGACAGCGTGGATGTGAGGGTTGGAGACGACCGCGTACGGCAGCTGCTGAATGTCTCGGATGCGGTGGGCGAGTCTAGGCAGTCAGCAAGGCTGTGCAGCGTTGCAGGCGAGGCCCGAGACGAAGAACGCACCTCGTGGGCAGCTCTGTCCGCACGTAGTTGGCCGAGCTGAGCAGGCGTGCCTCTGTCAGGGAGCGGCCAAAGACCATAAGCTGGCGCAGGCTGACGGGGCGGGCCTCTTTGGCGACCCAGCTTGAGCAGAATTAGCAAGCCAGGACAAAACGGTGCAGAAATTCCACATAAAAAAAAGCCGGAGGGCATCGTACTCATCGAGGACCGATATGGGCCGCCATCTCGAGCTGTGCAAAGGCGGTGTCTGGGCCAGCGACGCAGCCGCAATTGTCCGGCGTGCGGCCAGAATGCCGGGACCGGCGCCGGGGCCTGCCGGTCTCAGCCAAACGGCCCGGGAGGCCCAGCCGGCCCGGCGAGCCATCCGTGGCGTGGACAGAGCCATGCAGATTGTGCCATGCGGCAAAACGAACGTCACGCGGTAGGCGGCGATGGGGAGAGCGAGACAGTGCGAAACAGGCGAAATGCACGACACGGCGTCTCAAAGGCTGGCCGCGGCGACATTCAGGCACCGACAGCAGAGAAAGAAGGCAGTTGCGGGGAGGCGTTGGCACACGTCAAAAGAATGCTTCCACCACATGCAAATGTGAGGCAACGTCCAAGCGAAAGCTCCAGACAGCTGCTGACTCTTACTCTTACACAAGACTTTTTTAGCGTGTTTGCGCCGCGGCCATGCTATTACCCCACACCGGCCTGGGCCAGCAGTGCACTACCGCTGCAATGTCTCAGGCCTTAGTAAGAGCTCTGTAGCGTGAAGCGTCACGTGCGCTTCAAGCATCGATCGGAGCGCCGCCCACGTCCAGCTGTTGGGCACGAGGCTGAAAAGCGGCCTTGCCTCTTTGTCCATGCCTCCTAGATTCGTCTGCTCGTCTGTTTTCTCTCGAGACTAAAGTATTGCTGCTTGTTGAAGGGCCCATTCTCTGTCCGGAAGCCTGTCCGAGCTGCAGCACTAGACTCGAGCTCCGTCGCATTGGTAGAGGGTCTGCGGCAGTTCGGCCATTGCACGTCAAGCGGCGTCTGTTTGTTAGGCATCTCGAACGATGTTTTGACTGCCGGTTTGCACACGGGTCGAGGCACTGGCCAACAATGCGCAGCAATACTTGTCTTCTCATCGTCACGGCAGGCGGTCAATTCCGCCCGCTAAAACGTCATGGCGGGGCTCTGCCATAGTGGGGAGCAAGTCAGATGGGGAAGGTGCTCTGGGCACCAGCGCTCGCGGTGAGTCTTTTTCAGTGGACGTGTTAGCGTGTACCTTGTGTCTGCGGCGCCTTCCCGCAGCGCACGAGTACCCGTCCAGCAGAGTCTCGCCGGTTGAAAGACATCATGCACAGCCTTTGACGCGCCTCTTCGCCACAATGTCCGCCAGCCGTTCACAAACCGGACAGCAGCTCTGCGTCTGCCGTTTATCTGCTGCTGCCTTGGCCAATTCTCCCCTGGCAGCGTCTTTCATGGCAATTGGCAGCACGGCAAACTGCTTGGTGCCTCCTTCCTGGTCGAACGAAAAGAACACGTTTTTCAGCCCCAAGCAACAAACAACCAAGGCAGGACCAAGCTATTATTGATAGGAACGGCTAGAACTCCGCAATACCAGCAAATACGAGTAGTCGTACTCGTTGCTAGCAAGCGGTTATCCCCCGCAGCTGGTCGCCCAGCGAAAAAGCCCACGCTTCACGACTGCCTACCGAGTTTTCTCGGCGGGGCCCGTCCTGCATCGCACCTTCTTCTCGTCTCTTCCGTCGCTTCCTTACTCACCCACTGTACATCGCACGACGGCTGTTTCCCGGGCTTCTTTCTGTCTTTCTCGTAGCCCGCGTTTCTGGCTGACTTTTGTCGGTTCTTCCTTCCTTCGTCTCTTTATTTTCCCGCGCTTCTCGCCCTCTGCCACCCTTTTCTCGGCGACTACCCCTCCCTGCCTCCGGAAACATCACGCCTCCGCGCCTTCCTCGACAACAGCCACAAGCCGCGCCTTCCCACCTTCCGCGTCAAGGCCCTCCGCTACGCGACGCTTTCCTCGTCTTTCCGCCCCCTCGTCAACACCGGTCCAGGGCTCCTTCCCTCGACACCTTTGCCCACCGCCTTGCAGCGCCGAACCCGAGGGCTGCTTCCCGCATACGGCAATCATGGTGAGTAATACCGCCCATCGCGCCCCCGTTCTTTACCCCTACTTCCATCTCCATCGTCTCCGCCCCGTGGCCTCGGCCATTGCGCTTCTCGTCTTCTCCCTCCACATTGCCACGCCCACGATGCTCGCCGCAGCCGGCCGACAGCTTTTGCTCGTCCCCGCGTGTTTCTCCCGCTACCCGTCCTGCGTGAGCTGTTCATCAGCGCATCGCTGTGCCTCCCGCCTGTCCTTGCCTTGGCTTTCGAGTCTTGTGCAGAAACCACTTTGCGTCTTCAACCCTGTTCGCACCGACCCGATATCGCACGCACCACCATCCGCTGCGTCTTGATGACAATGGCTGACGACGGCTGTGCTGCTCTTCTGCAGGACCTCCCTCCTGAAGGCTCGCCCTACGCCATGGAGACCGACGAGGTGTCCGTGGCGAATGGCGGCTCTGACCAAGAAATGGAAACCGCCACAGGGCCGGATGCTGCTACGGCGAGAATAGACCTCGAATCTGACCAACCGCTCGCAAACGATTGTACGTGCAAATCAGCCTGTCAGGCTCTCCTGCGACAAGAGAGTGGGGAGACAACCTCGAGCATCGCCAAAACTAACTTGTGGAAACAGTCGATGCTATGAAAGAGCTGGTGCTCACGCCGCTCCTGGACGAACCCCCGATTCTGGAAGACGTCGTCAACACGTGGACAGTGGAGAGCTGGCGTTCTCTGCGGAAAAAAGAACATGGCCCGATCTTTGAGGCCGGCGGCTTCCCATGGTACGTACAACGCCAGCGGCGCATCTGGTCCGTGTTGTGAACGGGCAGTTTTATCTGACACGCTGGTTGTAGGCGCATTTTGCTCTTCCCGCACGGCAACAATGTTGACTACGTCTCCATCTATCTCGAGCACGGATATGAGCCGAACGAGATCCCGCCAGACTGGTCGTGCTGCGTCCAGTTCGCCCTGGTTTGCTGGAATCCCAACGATCCCTCCATCTACGGGACGCACACAGCACACCACCGCTTCACCAAGGAAGAGGGTGACTGGGGCTTCACCCGCTTTGTCGAGCTCCGCAAGATGCTGCACAAGTGGGACGACAAGCAGCGGTCGATGATTGAGAACGACACTGTCAACATCACCGCCTACGTCCGCATCGTGGAGGACGAGACCGGCGCGTTGTGGCACAACTTTAACAACTACGACTCGAAAAAAGAAACCGGCTTTGTCGGCCTCAAGAACCAGGGCGCCACATGCTACCTCAACTCACTGTTGCAGTCCCTCTACTTTACCAATGCTTTCCGCAAGGTAGGTGCTACATCCGTGTGTGACTGCGAGACTGCGAGACTGACTGCTGGCAGGCCATCTACGGCATTCCCACCGAGACCGAGGAGAGCCTCAGCAACAGTGCGTACACGCTCCAGCGGCTCTTTTACCAGCTCCAGACGTCAAAGACGGACGTCGGCACGAACGAACTCACAAAATCGTTTGGCTGGGAGTCGAGGCACATTTACATGCAGCAAGACGTCCAGGAGCTCTGCCGCAAGCTCATGGAGCGAATGGAGGTCAAGATGAAGGGCACCAAAGACGAGAACCTGCTGTCCAAGATTTTTAGCGGAAAGGTCAAGACATACATCTCGTGCATCAACGTCGAATATGAATCCAGCCGTATCGAGGACTTTTGGGACATTCAGCTGAATGTCACAGGAAACAAGGATCTCCAGGCCAGCTTCGAGGACTACATCAGCGTCGAGCGGATGGACGGCGACAACAAATATTTTGCCGGCGATAAGTACCAGCTGCAGGACGCAAACAAGGGAGTGATCTTCCAGAGCTTTCCCGACGTCCTCCACCTGCAGCTGAAGCGCTTTCTCTACGACTACTACAAAGACGCGCCCATCAAGGTGAACGACCGTCACGAATTCCCCGAGGTCATTGACCTTGCGCCGTACCTCTCGGAAGACGCAGACCGCTCAGAGTCATGGGAGTACCAGCTGCACGGCGTGCTTGTCCACAGCGGCGAGCTCGACGCCGGCCACTACTATGCATTCCTGAAGCCGCAGAAAGACGGCTGGTTCTACCGGTACGACGATGAGAAGGTGACCAAAGCAACCAAGCGCGAAGTGCTCGAGGAAAACTACGGTGGCGCCTACCCGCCGCTGCAAAACCCGTACGCCCGGCAAGGCACGACCAAGAAGATGCCTATCATGCGCCCGAACAGCGCATACATGCTAGTGTACATCCGCAAGACCCGCGTGGACAAGATCCTGACGCCCGTGTTGGAGAGCGATATCCCCGCCCACATCCATGCTCGGTTCGAAGACGAAGCCCAGGCGCGGGAGGCAAAGCGCAAAGAACGGGATGAGCAGCACCTCTACCTCGGAATGAAGGTCATTACGGATTACACATTCCAGCAACACACAGGCTTCGACCTGACCAACTTTGACGGCCATCCGGACACGGACCCAGCCGCGCCACGCATCTACCGTATCCTACGCACAGCAACGGTCGCCGAGGCCATTGAGACGATTGCCAAGGACATGTCACAAGACCCCGAGCATGTTCGCCTCTGGATGATGGTCAACCGGCAAAACAAGACGATCCGCCCAGACCAGCCAATCATGGACGACCATTTGACCGTTGAGGAGACGTATACCAAGATCTCGTCTCACAGAGACAACACGCTGCGTGTGTGGGCGGAAGTTGCCGAAGAGGTTGGCCCTGACGGCGCGGCCATCTGGCCTGCTTACCAGAGCCAACCAAACGGGCAAGTCATCAAAAACGACCTCATTCTTCTTTTCCTCAAGTACTTTGACGTCGAGAACCAGGCGATCAACGGCGTCACGCACATCTATCTCAGCAAAGAGAAGAAGGTCGAGGAGCTGATACCCATCATCATGAAGAAGATGGGATGGGGCGACAAGCTTCCTGACGGGGAGAAGCTGCTCCTGTGGGAGGTAAGTTTTTTTCTTTTTTTTTTCTTTTTTTTTCGTGCGCTTTCTTTTTTGTCCGCACGCACCGAACTGACTGGCGGTATTAGGAAATCAAACCGAACATGATCGAGGCTCTCAAATCTAAGCAATCATTGAAAGCCGCCGAACTCCAGGACGGTGATGTGATTTGCTTTCAGCGGTTCTCAGACCGCAAGTCGGGAGCTGAGAAATCGTTCTCGCTGGACCGTAAGGCCTCCAGCACCAGCGAAAAGGCACTGTCTGCGACCAAGAAATGGGACTACTTTACCGACGCCAAGTCGTACTATGAGTTCCTGTTGAATAAGCGGCAGATCCAGTTCATGCCGCATCCAACGCGCTGCAGCGCTGACGAGTATCCGCCATTTGACTTGCTTCTGAATATCCGCATCACCTACGACCAGCTGTGCGAGCGTGTTGGCAGCCAGCTGCAAGTTGAGCCGACACACCTCCGGTTCTACACCGTGAACAACAACACATCGGGCAGTCCTCGCACCGTCGTCAAGCGCAGCGTCGCTCAGAATCTCAATACGATTCTAAGCCCACAGGGCTACGCGTCTTTGGGCACATCGCAAAGGACAGACGCGTTGTATTTCGAGGTTCTGGAGATGAGCCTGGCCGAGCTCGAAACGAAGAAGGGCGTCAGACTTGTTCTGTTGAGCGACGGCATTTCCAAGGATGTAAGTTTTCTCTCTCTCTTTTTTTTTTGTTTCCTTTGGTCTTTTTCCCAGTCATGGTTTTGTCTGACATGTTCCAGGAGTCATACGACTTGTTCGTCAGCAAGAACAGCAACACCGAGGACCTGATCCAGGCCTTGATCCGCAAGGCCAAGATCCCCGACGAGGCGGAGGGCGGCCGCATGCGCATTTACGAGACAAGCGGCCTCAAGTTTTCACGGGTGCTGCAGAGAGATTACCCTGTCTTGAGCCTCAACGACTACTCGCAGCTGATCGCTGAACGCATCCCTCAGGAAGAGCTGGAGGCCGAAGACCCGCAGATCATCCAAGTGTTTCATTACCACAACGAACCGAGCAAGGTGCACGGCATTCCGTTCCGCTTCCTTCTCAAGGAGGGCGAGGTCTTTGCCGATACAAAGAAGCGGCTGGAGGCGAGGACCGGCTACAAGGGCAAGAGCTTTGAGAAGATCAAATTTGCGCTTGTTCGGCGGATGCCCTATTCTAAGCCACAGGTTCTTCAGGATGGTGAGTTTTTCTCTGCATCGTCTTTGTCTCGTCTTTGTCTGTGTATTTTGTGTGCTTGGCTTGCTAACAATGGTTCAGATGACATCCTCTGGGATCTGGCCACGCAGGAAGACGATTTCCTTGGTATGGATCACGTCGACAGGTCAAGAGGCTTAAGAAATGGAATTGAGGACCTGTTCCTCCACTAAGGCGCAAACGTGGGCCGTTTCGATTAGATGGTTGGGAAATGTCGACAGCATTGGCGGCGTGTAGGTGTCCCTGGGTGAGGCTGGCTGGGGGTGTTTCGAGTACCATGTGAGTGTTTTGTGTTTCTGTTTTATATAGTTGGTCTTGTTGGTGCCTTTGTACGTCCTCGTTTTTTGTTTTATATTTGGTGGCATTATGACAAAATTCCAACACAATGATGGGCCCCCAAGTTCTTTTACCCGTACGGAGTATACGAGCAATAATATGACGACTAAATGATGTTGTTAAAGGCGGTGAAGAATGGCAGAAATGTTTGGTGATAGTACTTTTCGAGCGGCCAGAGTGCGCTAATACGGCAGGAGCGATAGACGTCAAAATTTACTTGGAGGGGCTCTACTTATTGACAACCTTTGGACAGCGACGAGGAGGAGGCCAGCGCACGCGACTATTCTCCGCCTCTTCTCCTGGTTCCTCTTCGGCTTGGCGGCTCTGTCTTTTCTCCGTTCGGTCCGCGCAGCATGAATTTTCCGGGGAGCGGCGGCGTCGGCGGCAGCGGCCGGCCAGGCATCGACCCGAACGACCCCAACATGAAGAGGGCAAGTCGGACGAGACGATGCACAAGAATAGACAGGTCCCTTTTCTAGATTGTCAGACTAACAGCTGCTTTGACAGATGCAAAACATCATGGACTCGTGCTTTGCCAAGACGGCCATGTCGGGCGTGGCCGGCTTCGGCCTCGGCGGCGTCTTTGGTCTGTTCATGGCCTCGGTATGTTTCCCTCGGCCAAGGAAAAGCCACGAGGCTTTGGGAGGAGGTTGGAGAAGCGCCTGCTAACCTTTTTTTCTGTCTGGCAGATGGCCTACGACACGCCGTACCACACAGTCGCACCAGCACAAACACCGGCAGCCGGCGCCGCAGCAACGGCCCCGGCGGCGGCAACGACAACAGCACCGGGCACGGCAGGAAAGCCGCCTGTCGGGGCCGGCATGGCGGCGCCAACAACGGTCACAGCTGCGGCCACCAACGCGGCATCCACGTCCACGGTGGCCTCGGCCACGGCAGCGTCTGCGTCAGCGTCTGCGTCAGCGTCCACACCCACATCCACAACGGCGGCCGCCGTACCGAAACCGACGACGCTGCTGACGGCCGTGCCAAAGCAGCCGGCGCTGGGCGGCGCCACTGTGGCCGCGGCAGCAGCATACGTCGAGCCCCCGTCCATCCCGTTGCGCCAGCAGCTGGCCGCGGGCTTCCGCGACATGGGCAGCCGGAGCTACTCGACGGCCAAGAACTTTGGCACGGTGGGCGCGCTCTTTGCGGGCATCGAGTGCGGCATCGAGGGCCTGCGGGCCAAGAACGACATGGGCAACGGCGTGGCGGCAGGCTGTTTGACGGGCGCCATCCTGGCGCGCAACGCAGGCCCGCAGGCGGCAGCCATTGGCTGTGCCGGCTTTGCGGCCTTTTCGGCGGCCATTGACGCATACATGCGGATGCCGCCAGACGACGACTAGAGGGCGCGGTGTTTTTGATCCTTTTTCTCTTTTTCTTTTTTTCCCTTTTCTTTCTTTCTTTTTTCTTTCTTATTTTCCTTTTTTGGTGCGCATTGGCTGTCCCTGGGTTTATGGATAGACGGCGTTGGTTGCATATACATGGAGACAGGCACTCTCACCTCTCGGGGAACTGACGCAGACGAAAACAAAACCGGCGCCGGCAAGGAAACGCGGAAACAAATCTAGATCTCTTCTATTTTGCAGCTGCCAGATCTTTGGGCGTGTACATTACGTTTCCCCGTCACATTTGCATTTGTTGTCCCGTATTTTCAAATTGCAAATTGACGGACTCCAAGGAACATGGACTCTAACAAACGCTTATTCTATGGCATACAAAAATCGTGAAACAGAACAGAAGCAACGCTGAACACAGAGGCAGAAAGCAAAGGGCCGCAGAAGGCCGCAAAGCCAGCCCACACGGCCGTCCCGGAGCCGCCCAATCACGCCGTCTGGTAGATCTTGAAGGAGCCAAACTCCCAGTAGGCATTCTCAAAGGCCGTGGGGTTGTTGGCCACGTAGTCGGTGCAGTTGGTCGGCGAAGTGCCGCCAATGCAGGTGTGGCTGCCGACGCAGTTCTTGGGACAGGACGAGGACGGGTACTTGGCCTCGCCCAGCGAGCCGCACAGGTCAATGTTGGCAATGATGCTGGCGTTGGTAAAGTGCGAGCCAATGTCGCACTTGGTGCTGGGAAAGTCGGCGAGGGCCGTGCCCCAGGTGCTCGGGTCCGGGCTGCCGGCGGTAATGTCCGAGGGCACGGAGCCCGACTCAAACTGCCACATGCGGATGCCCGCGTCGCGCCACTCGACGGCGACGGTGCCGCCGCCGTCCGAGTTGTATGCGGCACCGTACGTGGAGTCGCTGCCGTCGACGCCGCAGCCCGCATTGTAGTTTGTCGTGTTGTGGCAGTCGCCCTGCTCGGCCGTGCCTGTCATCAGGCGCTTGACGGACTGCATGGTGCAGTCGCCGGTGGTGTGCAGGGTCATCATGCTGCCCGTGTCGGCCAGGTTGACGGCCTCCATGACGTCAATCTCGCCGTGCTTGGGCCAGACGTCGCTGTCGGGGCTGTTTGGTCAGCGGGGGAAAATAAACGAGAAGCAGAAAAAAGGAGAAACAGAAACAGGGAAACAAGGAGAAGAGGACGGGCGCAGTGCCGGGACCTACTCGGACAGCCACAGCGCCGGCCACGTGCCGCAGCCGTAGGGAGTGTGCTTGACCTCGAAGATGAAGAGGCCGTTGTCGTACTGGATCTTGGACTCGAGGCGCACCGAGAAGCGGCCGGTGGAGGCGTCGGGGCTCGACGACGGGCCCACCGAGGTATCGACGCGGACAACGGCCGACGAGCTCGAGGCAGACGTCAGGTTCTGTGCGGTCAGCAAGGCCGCACTCCAGACACGGGGCCGCAGAGACCTACCAACGACTCGGCTGTCGCCTTGGGCACATAATGGACAAAGCCCGAGGTCGGGTCGTAGCCGGTAAAGTAGTTGAAGTTGTCAAAGAAGGTCTCGCCCGAGTATGTGTCGACGAGCGTGTAGTTGACGCTGCTGTAGTCGGGGTACTTGTTGTTCTCGGCGTTGTTCTTCGTCACGACCACGGCGACGGGCACGACCACGGCGATGACGATGGCGATGCCCAGCGCCAGCAACGCCCACGTCTTTTTTCCCCAGGCCGAGACATTCCACCACGGGCTGCCGGGCAGTTCGTAGTATCGCTGGCCCATTTTGGGACGGCGACGAGAGCGACAGGACGGGAAGTAAACGAGCGGAGAGACCAACGAACGGTGTGCCAAGGAAGAAAAAAAAACGAAAAGAAAGGAAAGGAAAAAAAGGAGAAAAGGAAGCAAAATAAGAAAGGTAAGAAAAAGGGTCTGGACCTTTTTTTTTTCTTTTTCTCTTTTTCAAGCTTTTGGTATCCAAGGAATGGATTAAGGCTTGAAAAAGCTAGTGTGGTGAAAGGCCGCGCAGTCGTTTGCCAGCGTTCGTATTATGATGCAGAGTTGAGAAGAGACATTCTCACAGAGTCAGGCCGTACGATATGCTCTCTTATCTGCCAATCCTTGCAAAGGCGGCAGGAGCCAACACGAACAAGACGGCAGGAACGAGAGAGCTCGAGACTGGTGAATGCTACGAGGCAAGAGCGGCCACACTTGCCTTTCCGGGACATGCAAAGATTTCGCAGTGGTATTACGAGTAGTCGTAGAACGCACAATGCAAGCCCACGAAATGTGCAGACGACGCAGAAAGGCCCAAAATAGAGCCGTCCTCTCGTCCATGGGCAAGATCGAGGAAAGGGGGGGGAGGAAAACGAAAAGGTGCGACGACTTATTGTCGTCGTAAACAACTCCGCCGCACGCCCCAAACAGGCAGGGGCGACGCAGCTCGATACGAATCCCGAACACAAGTTTCGACAGAAAAGGGGAAGGCGCGCTCACTAGCCCTGCGCCAGCAATGGGGCGCCACTGCCCTGTGAAGGCAGAAAAAGCTTGTCCACTGGCTGACGTCAGGTACCGTCGTCACTCGGCGCGCCGATATAATATGGTGGAGTCCCTGCACCCTAGGAGCGACTGCGAGTACGAGTTTGCTCGTACGAGGTATCTCGCTACTATGCGCCCTCCCTGCGATTTGCAGTTTGTTTGCTGGTCGCAGCTGCCGTTTGAAGCGGTCGTGCCTGCCGTCCTGACAGCGTCTCGCTCAGCGCAGGCAACAGCGGCGCGGCGTTTTCCAGCCTTATCTCACCCGGTGCTTCCGCTCAGTTCAAAGTATATGTACGAGGTGGCATCACGCCTTTGCGCCGACTTTGCCTCTTATCCTCTTTTGGCGTTTCCGTGCATCGAGGCTTTTTCTCTTGCCGTCGACCTCCACTGGTCTACGAGAGGGTAGGCCAGGTCACGGACTTGCACGGTATAAAAGGTTATATCTCACGACGGCGCTGTCCCATTCCACGAGGATGACGCAGAAAATAAGAGCAGGAAGCAAAAAAGAAAACTGAAGCCGAAAAAAAAGAAAGAAAAGAAAAGAAAACAGAAGCAAAAAAGTACAAGCAAAAGAAAAAGAGGTCGTATCGACAGCCAGGCCGGCAGCAGAGATAACAATGCAACCTTGGCTCTCCAGCCAATCCAAACGACCTGCAGCCACACCGCGAGAGCACCTCGAGCTCGCACTGGCATCCATTCTGGGATAAGTCACACACACAAGCCCGAAGATTCATCCCAAGTGCTAGACGAGTCACGTCGCCCGGTGTTTGCCCGTCCGCGGACAGATGTATCCTCGTGCGGACCATCTCTGATCGAGCGTCCGGACACAGCCTCGACTTGCCCGTGAGCGTCGTGAGATTGCAGATCGTGGCTGGGCAGGCCATACTCGTAGATCGTATCCAGGGGTAATCTGACGGCATCGACGCAGCCGCTGCTCATGTTGCTGCTTGGCCTCGGCCGTGGTCATCGCGGCTGCGTCCTCGTAACTGCAGGCACATACTGCTCCCGTGTCCAACGCCGTTCCAGGGTGAACCCTGTAGCCCGCAATGCAACAAACAATGCATTTTTGGAATAGAATCATGACTAAACCGCCGAAAGAAAAGAAAAAAAAACCTTGTCCAAACAATGACGAGCCAGCTGAAGAACCCAGAGTTCCCCGGTGCTTCCCTCCTCAGTCGTCGTCCTCAACACGCGCTCGTTTGGACGGCCGTGAGGAGGAGCCGTCCTGAAGACCGTATCCGTGCTTACTGCCCGTGGCCAAGCTGCCTTGGCCCTGCTCGACCTCGGACAGGAACTTGTCCACGTTGAACGGGTCCCCGGCAGCAGC
Source organism: Sporothrix cf. nigrograna (assembly GCA_019925305.1). NCBI lineage: Eukaryota > Fungi > Ascomycota > Sordariomycetes > Ophiostomatales > Ophiostomataceae > Sporothrix > Sporothrix cf. nigrograna. Next base: position 235,582 of record JADHKR010000030.1, read on the forward strand.
ATTGCCACCGCTGCCCGAGACGCCCAGGCCCGCCGTGTCCTTTTCAAACTGCACGGGGCCCTCGCGCGCCTCGACATCGCGCGCGCCTTTGAACGTGCCGCGGCCCAGGGCCTCGCCAAACCGGCTGGCCTTTTGGATCTTGGCCATTTCGGCGTCGCCGGCTGCCGGGTCGTCGTAGTCGTCGTCGTCGCCGCCGCCGCCAGCACCGCCCCGCGTGCGGTAGATGCTGCTGATCGCGTCCTGCGCGGCAAACAGCGGCCGGTCGTACGGGTTGTCCTCGTTGATGCCGCTGGCGAAGCCGCTCGTCTGGTTGAAGAGCCGCGAGTCGTACATGCCCTCGGCCGACGCCGTCGGCTTGGCCAGGCCCAGCGCCACCTTTTCGGAAATGTCGCGGTTCTGCTCCCGTGCCAGCACCTGCATGCGCCGCTCGGCACCCATGCGCGACTGCCGCAGCTTGCGCTCCTCTTCGCGTCGCCTCTCGCGCCGCGCCTCTTCGCGCGCACGCACCGCTCGGTCTTCGCTGTCGCTACCGCTCCGGCTCCGGCTCCGGCTGCCGCTGTCTGACCGTGCCCCGCGCGACGATCTGGACCCAGACCGGGACCGGGAACGGGAACGGGAACGAGACCGGCTGTAGCTGCCGTCGCTGCCCGAGTACGACCGTGCGCGGCTCCGCCGCCGTCCGCGGCTTGGCCCGGCCGCCGCGTTGGCACGCTCCGCACGGGCTTGCTGCGCGAGCTCCCGCAGGTGCTCCTCTTTCTGCAGCTTCTCCTTCTCGGCCAGGCGCTGCTGCATCTGGGCGCGCTGGCGCACCTCCTCGCGCGCGTGGCGGTCAGCCATAAACAGAGCCTCCGAGAACTGCGCAAACTTGTCGTTGATCGTCACGTCCTCGAGGCCCTTGCCCGCCGCAGCCAGCCGCTTGTCCAGCGGCACCGTGTAGCCCTTGGGGTTCTTCCAATTGGAAATGGGTGCTGAGCAGATGTGTTAGCTTGGTCTTGGGACAGAATTGGATTTTTTTTTTCTTTTTTTCTCACGTACGTGGAATCTTCCATGCTTCCTGGTCCGCGGCAGTCAGTTTGCGCGGCGGGCTGTGCATGACGGGCGGTGGAGGACTCGGGGGTCCGCGGGGAATCTTCTTGTGCTTGAACTTGGGCGGTTCCAGGGGATCCTAGAGTCAACCGTGTCAGTTTGGTACGCAGCGAGAAGAGACAAGAGGACAAACAGAGAAAACGTACCCTCTGCCGCTCAACAATCTTCATCACGCGGTCTGCCTTCTTGCCGCTGTTGCCAAACTGCGACGCCGGCGTGTACCGCACGTACGTTGCCTCCTTGCGCTGGCTGCCGAGGTGCGCCAGCGTCTTGGGCTTCTGGGCCGCCACGGCGCCGCTCACAAGCAGAGCCAGCGCGTTCTTGGTCCGCTCCGTCGTCTCGGCCACCGTCTCCGCGTCCGGGCGGTCCAGGTTGAGATCGCCGGCCTCGGCCCGCTGCCGCAGCGGGATCAGGTCTTTGAAGGACGTGTGGATGACGCGGCCGTCTGCATGGCCGAGACGTGCAATCGCATCGTACTTGACCTTGCCCTCGCCGTCGACCTGCACGGCAATCGCGTTGCTCTTGGTCTTGGCGCTGCCGCCCGGCCGGCCCATGTCGAGGGGGTACTGCGCAAAGGGGATCTCGGGGAATGCGCCGCCGTCGCCAAAGTCCTCGGGGCCCCGGGGCCGCCACCCCTGTCGCTGTCCATACGGCGGTGCCGTCGTTCTCTGTGTGTGCCACGGGTCAGCGGGCCGTCTGTCTCGCTTTCCGGGCATGCGCCGTGTCTCCGACTCTTCTGCTCCCGACTCACCTTTAACACGACCTGGGTCTCGTCCAGCTCCGCAGCGCTCACGATGCGCGGTCCCCGCGTCGCTGCCCGGACGGGTGCCTCCTCGTCCTCGCCCGTGTACTTCGGTTTCGGCAGCGACTGCGCAAGCGCCGACGCGAGCGAAGCCATGGTAGCAGCGTGCGTGCGTGTCTCGAGCGTCCTCCCTCGTCGATGTGCTCCTCGTTCGTTGCAACGCGTCGGGCGCTGCTGTGATGCGTCGGGAACGTGTTTTTTTGTATCGGGTGTTGTCTATGGCATGGTCGTGCCTTGGTACGGGCGGCCGTGTGTACAGATGGTCGCGGTTGAGGAAGCGGCGAAATGGTTGGTGGAGGCTGAGAAGAGGCCGATGTTTGCAAAGTCGCGGCTGCGAGATTGGTATTTTTTGTGGGGCGCATCAGCCTTTTGCGCTGCCCTGTATTCATACTGTAAGAAGTCGGTACATATACTGTACTTGGCACGGTACGCACAGAGATCAACAAACTTGAGTTGTGAAATGAAAAACTTGCAGTTCACGTTTTACGAGTATAATCTCAAGCTCTAGACGCAGTTTTCCGCCAGTTGTATTGCCTCTAGCATAGCTAAGTGAGGCAACTGGTGTACGCAGAAGAGTACGAGTACATATTGATGATCTAGATCACGTGACATACGAGAACAGAACATGGAACCAGTGTCTGCATGAACATACGTGTGCGGATTTTCTCCGCTTCATTATTTATTTTGGTCCTGCAACGGCTGGTGCGCCGTTCATCATGGTGTTTTAACATGGCGAAGCCCAGGAGCATGGCGCCCAGCCTCCCGCCGGCTCTCTGTACGAATTCCATCTCTTTTGTCTGCCGTACGCCGTGTTTTGCATCCCGTCCGCTGATACAAGAGAAAATGAATGAAACAAAGCCCAAGACGAAGCCCAAGACGAAGCCAAAGAGAAGCTAAAAAGCGCCCCTCGTGTCGGCCCTCCCGTTGTCAAGTCGCTCAGACGTAGCCCTTGCGCGCGCCCTGGAAGAAGAAGCGCACGACAAACACCTGCAGCGCACCCATGCACACAATCAGGCCAGACTGGATGAAGCTAAAGTTGATAATGCGCTTCTCGGTGCTGCGGACGGTGCTAAAGTTGCGGTTCTCGCGGGTGCGGAAGTACTTTTGGTTGCGCGTAATGGTTGAGAGCTGGCCGGAGATCTTGAACGCGGACTCGGACAGAGCGCTCGTCTGCTCGTTGGAGCTGCCCTGCTTCGAGGGAAGGGAAACGCGGGCCTCGTTCTCAACCTGCAGCGTGTCAGGACGGCCGAGGAAGAACAAACACGTGCTGTGCTTCGGGGGGGACACCTACCGAGATCTCAAAGTCGACGTACTTGTCGGTGTACGTGCTCATTTCGTTGTTGAAGCAGAACTTGTGCTCGCCAATCTCGTTGGCCGTAAAGACAAAGTCGCCCTGGCGCTCGTTGAGGCCCTCGAGGAGGATCTTGCCGTTGGGGTCCGTGACCTCGTAGTTGATGTCAAACGAGCCGCCGGATTGGACCTGGACGCGCCGTTAGTGCTGGAGCACGCGTGCCGTCGCCGCCCGAAGAAAAGCAACGCACCGCAAAGTAAAAGGCAATCTTCTCGCCCTTGGTCGGCGCCTGCGCGTAGAAGCAGGCCTTCTCGCCGGCCGCGAGCTTGTAGGTCAGCGCCGTGGCCGTCACGTCTGCCGCAAACCAGGCCGCGAGGCCGGTCAACATGGCCGCGATCCGCATGCTGGGCCTGTGTGTGTGCTGTGCTTGCCGGCGGGTGTGTAGGGACGATCGAGGCCGAGGGAGACGACGAGAGGCGCAGGCGGCTGGCGATGGCTGTGAAAAGGGGATCTGGCCCAAAACGCGAGGGATTGCTTCTGGACACGCTGGACACGACCCCTGGCTCAGCTCTGCGGACGGGCAGTAGCGACCCGCAGACAGCTTCTGGCGGATAATTCGATTTCCCAGCACCGAATAGCTCAGGGGCGCCAACACTACGAGTAGAAAAGTGGGGGCTTCCAGCTGACTCTAGCCAATGGGCTTGGAGGGGAAGCTTAACTGTTGTAGATTCTTCCAAACTGTGACGCTGCATATATCTTGTAAAAATACATTTTTACTGTTGCTTTTCGTATAAGAATTATTAAAGTGCTAGAGGCTAACCCTGTTGTGGTTCTGGAAGAGAATTTGAGGAAGCGTTGGTCTTACTCAGACTGTTTTGCAGATGCACAGAGGGCGTTGCCCAGAAGAATGCACTGTAATGCATGCTATTAAGCACCGTTTTTACTGCTTATCGCACGCTGCTGCGATTGGAGGCGCGTCGGGCTGATGTCATCGAGAATCCCGTCAAAGCCGTCCTTACTCCTGCCTCGTATCAAATGACGTTTGGACCTTCCTGTTTTGTCCCGCATTATTTTACCCCCCTAAAACCTTCTTTTGACGCTTCTTTCAACGTTTTGGTTTTCTCTGCTTCCAAGGCGCCTCGCACGCAGCCTTCCAGAATGCCATCACACCCAATAAACAGACTCAGCCATCCATAGAGCTTGCTTTGCCGTCCCTACCGCGGTCTGCGCAACCATTTCACCGGCGCTCACACGATGTCGGTGCAGACCAAGATCGCGGCGGCGTCGTCGATCCTGATCCGACTGACCTCGTACTTTTTTCTGCGATGGGTGCGCTCTTTTTTTTACGCTCCCGCTCCGTGCGTTTCTGGGACCTTGCTGACAGAATGACGACAGGCCCTGTTCCCCGTACGTGACCGTGCTTTGGCGGGCCCTTTCGGTCTCGCGATCTGCCTCGTGGGCGACGGAACCCTGGCTAACCTCCTTCGCAGCCCGTCCCTCCTCTTGTGTTTGCGCTGCTTGCGATCAATGTGCCGGCTTTTGTCTTGAGCCACTGGGCAGAGCCCGAGTTTGAGCTCGTCAAAGAAATCGATGTTGTGGTGACGGATGTGGCCGTGGAGGACGAAGACGGCAAGGGCTTCGAAAAGGAGGAGGTCGACATTAGCAGCTCTGTTTCTGTCCGCGCAAAGCCCCTGCACGTGCTGCGCACGCTGCTTCTTGGCATCCCGGGCCCGAGCAAGCTGCTGTCCGTTTTGGCCGTGCTGACCAACGCCCTCGTTGCCGTCTTCGTGGCCGACCGTGTCTATTCCGAGCACGCCATCACGGCCGAGGACCTGTCGTTTGTGCGCATTGGCTACGTCTCGGACAGCAGCGTCAAGTTTCTGATCCGCGAGCCGGACCAGGCCAAGATGCCCGTCTCGGTCGAGATCCGCCTCCGGGATCCCGAGCCGCCGTTTGAGAGCCCTGTCTGGCAGCCGGCAGGCGGTGTCCGGTGGACCGACAACAGCACCGACTTCACCGCCGTGCTCACGGTGCCCCTCCGGCATTCGTCCCAGCGCGTGTACGCGTGGCGCACGTCCAACAACCACTCGGGCGAGTTCACTGCCGCACCAAAAGCAGGCCAGGCGCCGGCGCTGCACGGCGGCAACTTTACCTTTCTCGCCACGTCCTGCATGGTCTCGCGCGTGCCGTACTCGCCCCTGGACCACCCGCTGGCGATCCCGGGCGCCCGGCACCTGGCCAAGCTCCTGCCCACGCTCGGCGCGCAGTTCATGCTGTTCCTCGGCGACTTCATCTACGTCGACGTCCCGCGATGGTGGGGCAAGTCAGCCAGCGACTACCGCCAGAAATACCGCCAGGTGTATGCGTCGCCGGACTGGGCCCCCATTGGCCAGAACCTCAGCTGGATCCATGTGCTCGACGACCACGAAATCGCCAACGACTGGTCCCAGAGGCAGACGGGCATCTACGAGGCGGCCGTGGAGCCGTACCACCACTACCACACGGCGGCCAACCCGCCGGCGGCCCCCCAGGCCGGTGCGGGCGGGCTTCGCCGCAGCGCACGCCCCGGCGCGACCTACTTTGCGTTCTCGCAGGGCCCTGCCAGCTTCTTCATGCTGGATACGCGCTCCTACCGGTCGAGCAACAGCCTGCCCTTTGACGACGCCAACAAGACGATGCTGGGCGCGGAGCAGCTTGCGGACTTTTTGGCATTCCTGCGCCGGCCCGAACCCAGCGGCATCAAGTGGAAGATTGTGGCGTCGTCGGTGCCGTTTACCAAGAACTGGCGCGTCAACACGCGCGACACCTGGGGCGGCTTCCTGGCGGAGCGGCAGGTGATTCTCGAGGCCATGTGGGATGCCGGCCTCCAGGGCACCGGTGTCGTGATCCTGTCGGGCGACCGGCACGAGTTTGCGGCAACCGAGTTCCCGCCGCCGGCGGCCAACGCATCCTCGCCGGAACCGGCACGCTGGCCTCGTGATGTTGCTGTGCACGAGTTCTCGGCGAGCCCGCTGAGCCAGTTCTACTCGCCCGTCCCGAGCTACTTCCAGACGGGCGACTCGGACGTCAAGCTGCAGTACATTTACCGGGGCAACTCCAAGTTTGGCGCAGTCACCATCCTGCCAGGAAAAGAGGGCGACGGCGCGGCCGAGCCCAGCCAGCTCCTGTACCGACTGTTTGTCAACGGCAAGGAGGCGTGGAGCACAACCATTGAGACGCCCACTGCGGCCGGGGCGGCCAAGCCAAAGTCCAAGTCGTTCTGGGGCAGGCTTCTGGGGTAGAGAGCTCTGCCTGGATCTTCTGTTTGGGAGATGTTGCTTTGGGTATTTTATGGAGACTGGCGTTGAACACCTACAGTGCACACTTGCAGTATGTATTTTGAATATTGTTATCCTGTCATCCTCGCGGAGAGAATACATATACTTTTATTTTATATTTTATATTTTTTTTATATTTTTTTATTGGTGTCAACTCGGTTTTGAGTTTTGTTGTTCGCTGGAAAGCAACCAATGTAGTAAAGTATATAACCGCTTTTCAAAAAGTCGGTCATTTTATGTTAACCCAATCCGTTACGATTTTAAAACGAATTCATTCCATATATACATTTCGTATTTCATCTCACCGGCTCGCCGTTCCCCGCTGAACCGCCCCGCGCGCCAGCGGAGGTCTTTCGGATTGCAGCATGTGAGACTGTTAGTTCCAGCGATCCGCCAACTGCCGAGGGAAACCGCGCGAGACGTGAGGAAGGTGTTAGCGGGGCGCAGCTGCCAGTTCTGTATCGTACTATATTTACTCCAGCTGCCGCGTCTAACTGACAAAGAAACCATCGTTTTGCACAAGACATCCTCGCGCCGCGCCCTGCTGTCCGGTCCGCAGGCTGTACACGTCTCGACTGGTTGCGCCGACTGTTTCGGGCCCTCGACCGCCGCCATGGCCTCCCGTTTGCGCCTCCCGGCTTTGCTGTCCGGCTCCAGACGCCGGGCGTTTCCCGTGCCCACGCCGGCCGCGCCACGGCTCGGTGCCCGGTTCTCGGCCCCAACGGCCTTTGCACGGCCACATGTGCGGGCGTTCAGCGGCGTGTCCGTGTCAGCCACTGCGCAGACGGTGAAGATTGCGTCGTCTGAGACCACAAAGCGAACGGAATTGTGAGTGAGCCCGCGACGCGTGACGGATCCTGGAACAAGTTAAGTTGCTGACCACCTAGACCAAACTTTTGGCTGCGGTATGTCTCGTATGAGCCCGCTGTGTGCTGCTGCCGTGCTGACAGTGTCTACGGCGTAGAGACAACTGCCGGTGCTCCAGCTGCGTCAACCAGGACACCTCGCAGCGCAATTTCGACACGTTTCAGGTTGGCCCCTCCGCCCTCTCTCTCTCTCCCTTTGCCGGCTCGGACTGCTAGCTGACCAGAGCAGATTCCGGCCGATGTTCGCGCGGCAGAAGTCAGGGCTGACGAGACGGGCCTGCACGTCGTATGCAAGTAGCCCTTTGAGACATGCGCCCCGAGGCGGAGACTGACCTCGGGACGTACAGGGTCCGGCGACGGCCACAAGAGCCTCTACCCGTGGGACTTTTTGCGCTTCTACCAGAACAACGACCACCGGTCTCCGGAAGACGTCGAGTGCGTGTGCATGGTCCTCGCCCTGTGTCTCTGCTGCCCGGCTGCCGTCTGACACTTGCAGATTCACGTACTGGGGCAGCGAAATTGCAGAGAGCCCGCCGACGGTCAGCTTCGACGCAGTCATGGACACGTCGTCTGACACGGGCATCGGCCAGCTGACGAATTGCATTGTACGTCGCTGCCCCTTTTTTTTCTTTTTTTTTTCTTCTTCTTTTTTTCCCGGCTGTCCTGACTCTGCAGCGCCGCTACGGCTTTGCCTTTGTCGAGGGCACGCCGTTTGCCGACCCGGCCGACACGGAGCGCCTGCTTGAGCGCATCGCGTTTATCCGCGTCACGCACTACGGCGGCTTCTACGACTTTGTGCCCGACCTGGCCATGGCGGACACGGCCTACACGAACCTGCCGCTGCCGGCGCACACGGACACGACCTACTTCAGCGAGCCGGCCGGCCTGCAGGCATTCCACATGCTGTCGCACCACGGCCCGGACGCGGCCCCGGCAGGCGGAAGCCTGGGCGGCGCCTCGCTCTTGGTCGACGGCTTCCACGCCGCCCGCATCCTTCAGGCGGAGCACCCCGAGGACTACGACGTGCTGACGCGCGTGCGTCTGCCCTGGCACGCCAGCGGCAACCAGGGCATCACCATTGCGCCCGACCGGCGGTATCCGGTGCTGGAGGTGCTGGACAGCCACGACCGCGAAGCCGTGGGTGCCGACAAGGCGGGCAAGCGGCTCAACCGTGTCCGGTGGAACAACGACGACCGTGGAATCGTGCCCTTTGGCGGCCCCGACGCCGACGGCATCGACCCGGTCCGGTGGTACGACGCGGCCCGCAGGTGGCAGTCGATCCTGCAGCGGAAGGACGTCGAGTACTGGACCCAGCTCCAGCCGGGAAAGCCGTTGAGTGCGTGTTTTCTCTTCTTCTTTTTTTTCTTCTTTTCTCCTTCATCATCTTCTTCATCTTCATCTTCATCTTCTTCTTCTCTTCTTTTCTCTTCTTCTTCTTCTCTTCTTCTTCTTTTCTTCTTGATTGTGTACTGACTACATAAGTCTTTGACAACTGGCGGGTGATGCATGGCCGCAGTTCGTTTGTCGGCGTACGGCGCATGTGCGGTGGCTACAGTACGTCGTCTCCTCTGTTGTCCTTTTTTTTGTCCTCACTGACAGACAGCCGCCCGTGACGACTTCATCTCGCGCTGGCGCAACACCAACTACCCACGCGACGCGGTGCTCAAGCAGGTTGTGGGCTAGTCGAACAGGAAAACGACAACAAAACAGAAGCAGACAGTGTACATAAAAAAACATGGCCGTTTAAACAGAGCAAACGGCCGAGGACCAGCGGCCGCTTCACCCCTGCAAGACTCGGGCTCGCATACCGTCGACTCGTTTGTCCCGTCTCGGGCGTTTTGTTTCGGACCTTCGTGTCTGGGCCGCAGCTGTCGCGGCTGCCTCACATCACGACCAGCTGCCGTTCGCCCTACCAAAGCCTCGCCTGCCGAATCAACGGCCAGCGAAAGCACACTGACCCCACTTTACACTTCTAGGCTGCCTACGAGTAAAAATACACTGTACGAGTAAAACGAGCAGCTGAACCAAGCTCACCACTTTTCTGCGCTTTCTTGTATTCCAGCGTAAGATACATACGGGTATCTTCATGGCTGCCCCTCCTTTTCCGCCCAGTGACCTTGAAAGCCTTCCGTAACCGCCCAAAGCCCGCCCAAAGCGCCCTCGCTCCTTCCTCGTGCCGTCCTGTTCCAGAACGGACCGCTCCTTCCCCTCGTTTTCGCTCACTTCTCTAAGCCTGTATTCCCCACAAAAGTCACCGTTCAGGAGAGGGGCGGCTCTCTCGCTCCTGCCTTACCAGTAATTTTGCTTGCCCGTTGCATCGGTCGGACTGGTCTTTGCCCCACCGTACTCCGACCCCTAAATATCTTCATCTCCAGCATCCCGCTGTTTGCATTCCGTATCTTCCCCTCCGCAGCCCCGACGACCTCTGCGAGCCCCCCCGCGCCGGTTTCGCCATCCAGCTCCGCCTTTGCCGACAGACGCAGACACAGACGCAGACGCAGGCAGACGCAGACGCAGACGCAGACAGAGTCAGAGCAGACACATCTCCCGCCGCGCCTTGCCCTCACCGCGTACCTAGCGGTCTTGTTTTCTCGCGAGGCCACACGGCAGCGACGACAGCAGCTCCAGGAGAACCTATCGCTGGCTTTGCCGTGCCTCAAACACCCCGGCGCGTCCCTCCCGCCCATCTTGCTCGCGTCGCCGTCTCGGCCCGTCCAGCCGAAAGCCGAATTGTCCGCCGGCTGCTTTCCTCTCTCGCCTTTGGTCCTCTCTCGATCCCCTCGCCTTCTCCGCCACCGCCTGCCATGGACCCCGACAACGCGAGCTCCCCCGAGGCCTCGGCGCCTTCGACGTACGAGGAGCGCCGCAACATCCAGGTCGACAATGCCATCCGCGCCATCACGGAAAAGAAGCCTGTCCCGGAGATCGACTTTAGCATCCACGCCATGGAGGACGGCACCAGTGTCAGCACGACCGAGCGCGTGTGCAAAGGTGCGTGTTGCGGAGAATGCGTGTTTGCGTTTGCGTGCTGTGGCATGTGCCTTCCTTCCGCTGCCCGCTGCTGACCCCTCCAGACGTCCAGGCGCCGGCCACGTACAAGCCGACGGACGAGCAGTTCTTCCACGACGAGACGCACACCAAGCCCAACATTGCCTTTTTGAAGCAGCACTTTTACCGCGAAGGCCGCCTCACCGAGGAGCAGGCCCTGTGGATCCTGCGCCAGGGCACCGAGCTGCTGCGTGCCGAGCCCAACATGCTCGAGATGGACGCGCCCATCACCGTCTGCGGCGACGTGCACGGCCAGTACTACGACCTCATGAAGCTCTTTGAGGTGGGCGGCGACCCGGCCGAGACCCGCTACCTGTTCCTGGGCGACTACGTCGACCGCGGCTACTTTAGCATCGAGTGCGTGCTGTATCTGTGGTCGCTCAAGATCCACTACCCCAAGACGCTGTGGCTGCTGCGCGGCAACCACGAGTGCCGCCACTTGACCGACTACTTTACCTTTAAGCTCGAGTGCCGCCACAAGTACTCGGAGGCCGTCTACGACGCCTGCATGGAGTCGTTTTGCAGCCTGCCGCTGGCCGCGGTCATGAACAAGCAGTTCCTGTGCATCCACGGCGGCCTGAGCCCCGAGCTGCACACGCTCGACGACCTCAAGAAGATTGACCGCTTCCGCGAGCCGCCGACGCAGGGCCTCATGTGCGACATCCTGTGGGCGGACCCGCTCGAGGACTTTGGCCAGGAGAAGACGAGCGACTATTTCCTGCACAACCACGTGCGCGGCTGCTCGTACTTTTTCTCGTACCAGGCGGCGTGCGCCTTTCTCGAAAAGAACAACCTGCTGTCCATCATCCGCGCGCACGAGGCCCAGGACGCCGGCTACCGCATGTACCGCAAGACGCGGACCACCGGCTTCCCCAGCGTCATGACCATCTTCTCCGCGCCCAACTACCTCGACGTCTACAACAACAAGGCCGCCGTGCTCAAGTACGAGAACAACGTCATGAACATCCGCCAGTTCAACTGCACGCCGCACCCCTACTGGCTGCCCAACTTTATGGACGTCTTCACCTGGTCTCTGCCGTTTGTGGGCGAGAAGATCACCGACATGCTCATTGCCATTCTCAGCACGTGCTCCGAGGAGGAGCTCAAGGAGGAGGCCGCCGGCGCCATCACGTCGCCCTCCTCGACCGGCCCGTCCTCGCCGCCGTCCACGCCCGGCTTCGGCAGCCAGGACCCCGAGTCCATCGAGTTCAAGCGCCGCGCCATCAAGAACAAGATCCTGGCCATTGGCCGCCTGTCGCGCGTGTTCCAGGTGCTGCGCGAAGAGTCGGAGCGTGTCACGGAGCTCAAGACGGTGTCCGGCGGCCGTCTGCCGGCCGGCACGCTCATGCTGGGCGCCGAGGGCATTAAGAACGCCATCAGCAGCTTCGAGGACGCCCGCAAGGTCGACTTGCAAAACGAGCGCCTGCCGCCCAGCCACGACGAGGTCGTGCGCCAGAACGAGGAGGACCTGCAGCAAGCCCTGAACCGGGCAACAAAGGAGGCCGACAACGACAAGAAGCTGCACACGCTGTCAAGAAGACTCAGCACGTGAGTGCCTTTTCTTTCTTTTTTCTTCCACACCCATGCACCCGCTGACAAAGCCAGTGACCGCAAGTAATAGTCTAACGGAATGATTTTTGTCTTTTTCGGTTATCATGTTTGAGGAGACGGGTGGCCTTGGAACTTTTATATGCCCCATGAATTTCTATTTTGTTTCTGTTTTGTTTCCATTTTATTTTTCAGCTTTCGTTGTCGTTTTGGGCCACATTGTGCCTGAGCTGCTGGGGATCGAATCTATGCATTGTCAAACCAAAAGACGGAGATGAAACGAAGCTAGCAAAAGAAATGTCCGCATGCAATGAGGCCAGGCTCACGTGGAAGGAGGCTCAGCAGATATCGCGAGCTTGGTCTGAATGTCTGCTTTTGGCCATGGGAGCAGCGCAGCAGGGCTTCCTCTCTAGATGTGCACGCTGGACGGCAGACAGGACGGGTATCCCGGTGCTCGTTCATCTGTCGTGCTCCCACATTCCTGGCTGTGAATACACTGGCATATCCGTTCAGCAGAGTCAGTTGCACGTATTTTCTTTGGTGGCTTATAAGCTCGTGCTCATGGCTATCCTCTGTGAGATGTGCAGCAGCCATAGGAGGAAACATCTCACAGGCTGCGTTTCCACAGCAGCTTAATAAACAGGGTGAACGGACGACATGGTCTCTCCAGCCTGCTCACACGGAAAGAGCGACGGTCGTGCAGTGGGGTTTACCCCACGCCCGTGCTGCCAGTCGAGCCTTCCGGCGCAGCCCAAATCCGGGGAAGGAGCGCATGGCACAACAAGGCGTAATTCTATGAGTCATGTTGTCGCGGCTGGCTGGTTTCTTCTAGCCAGGGACAGACAGACAGCTGCTAGCATTTTTTGCAGGACACGCCAAAAGCGCTGGACGCTGTTCCGACACCGGCTAGTTTGTGCGCTTTAGCTGGCAGAATTTGAAGGGGGGCAGCAGACGGCGCTGGAGAACAGCGAAATGCTCTTTCCAAGCTTTTTGTGACTCCTTCCTGTTATAAGACCAGCTCCTTCCCTGCCAATTGGTCGTAGCTTCCTTCGGGACAGCCTTCAGCGTCGTTTCCGAGTTATCAAGGACCGCCGTCTTCTCTTCTCACGTACATCCCACCATCAACATGACCGGCCGTGACGACATTACCTATTTTGGCGCGGGGCCGGCCCTGCTGCCCACGGACGTCCTCGAGCGTGCGGCTGCTGCGCTTGTCAACTACAACGGCCAGGGCCTTGGCCTCGCCGAGATCTCGCACCGCTCGAAGCCGGCGGCTGCCATTGTCCGGGAGGCGCGCGCCGACCTCGCGACGTTCCTCGACGTGCCCACGGACGAGTACGAGGTGGTGCTGATGCAGGCCGGCGGCACGGGCGAGTTCTCGGCGACCGTCTACAACCTCGTGGGCGCCTGGGTCCTGCGGGAGCGCGCCAAGCTCGTGGCCGCCGGCCTGCCGGACGACGACGCGAACCCGGAGCTGCTGGCGGCCCTCCGCGCCAAGGTCGACGGCGAGCTGCGCCTCGACTACCTCGTGACCGGCAGCTGGTCGCTCAAGGCCTACCAGGAGGCCCAGCGGCTGCTGGGCGCCGACAAGGTCAACCTGGTGGCCGACGCCCGCAAGGAGGCCGATGCGCGGGCCGGCACGCCCAGCAAGTACGCCGCCATCCCCGACGAGGCCGCCTGGGTCGGCAAGCTGTCGCCCAACGCCGCGCTCGTGTACTACTGCGACAACGAGACGGTCGACGGCGTCGAGTTCCCGCGGTTCCCGCCTGCGCTCGCGCCGGCGGCCGGCAACACGACGGCGCCCATTGTCGCCGACATGTCGAGCAACATCCTCACGCGCCCGGTGCCCGTGCGCAACTACGGCGTCTTCTTTTTTGGCGCCCAGAAGAACCTCGGCTCCACGGGCATCACCGTCGCCGTGGTCAAGCGCAGCCTGCTTCCCCAGCCCTCGGCCGACCTGCTGCGCGCCCTGGGCCTGCCCGTCGGCCCGATTGTCCTCCAGTACGAGACCATTGCCAAGAACGACAGCCTTTACAACACGCTCAGCATCTTTGAGTAGGTCCCGCGTTTTTCTGTCCTCGCTTCGCTCGTGTTTGCCCTGCCAGACTGGAAGCTGACCGTACCCAGTGTCTATATTTCCGGCCAGGTCCTGAAGAAGCTCCTTGCCGCCTACCCCACCGACAAGGCCGCCGGCCAGGAGGCCGTTGCTGTGCGCAAGGCCAACCAGATCTACGCCGCGCTCGACGCGCACCCCGACGTCTACCGCATCGCCCCCACGCCGGCCGTGCGCTCTCGCATGAACATTGTCTTCCGCGTGGTTGCCGGCAGCGACGGCGGCGACGCCGCCGAGAAGGCGTTCCTCCAGGAGGGCGCCGCGCTGGGCCTGACGGGGCTCGAGGGCCACCGCAGCGTCGGCGGCATCCGCGCCAGCAACTACAACACGATTTCCGAGGAGGGTGCCGCCAAGCTGGCCGGGTTCATCGATGCCTTTGCCAAGAAGCTCAAGGCATAGCGGACCGCCACGGCCAACGGCCGAGACGCTGCGTCGGGCAGTTGCGTGATGGGATTTGATTGAACTTTAGATAGAAGCCAACTGGGAGGAACCGGGAAGAAAAGCCGCCCGTAAAGGGAATACCCTCGGAAACAGTTTTGATTGTTGCCTGTTTGGTAGAGCTGCCTTGAATGGGCAAATCACTTTTTCGTTTTCCATTCGGGTTGGTTGTTGCTGTTTCAGTGACGGTATCACCGCGTGGTGTTGTACAACTCAATCAATGAGCGAAGAAGCGTTTCGCCGACGGAAACGTACAAACAGTCGACCCATTACGGGCAACTCAATGGAACGGTGTCACCGTTCCTGCCGTATTCCTGTGTCGCTCTTGCCACAGTGTGCGGCCAAGGCCGCTGCACAAGGCTGTGCCAAGCCTTGCCACCGTCCATCAACATGGAAGGAGCAAACGTCGACATGCACCTACCCGACATCGCGGCTTCGGCACTTGCAATTGCCGTGACTGCCTAAAACAGCACTGCAGACGCAGCGTTAGCGCAATGAAGCGGGCCCTTCCCGTGGAACCCTAAATACAATGGTTCTCCGCACTTCTCGACTCGACTCGATATTCCCCACATCCATCGACACGACCTCTACCAGACTGCCGCTCGACGCTGCCTGTTCGGCTCACCTCCATGACCGATTTATGACCGCCGCCCGCAATGGCGGACCGCAAGAACGCCGAGGCTGCTGCGCCGCGGCACTCCCACGCCGTCCCACCCCCTTCCTTTCGTGCGTCTCCCCGTCCCCTGGCGTCTCTGCCGCCTCTCTGCGCCTCCTCCCACTGACAGCGCCCAGCCACGCACAACTCGCCCCGCACGTGGTTTCTGACGCAGGCCCTCTCTCCGGTCGCGATCCGCCTGATCAGGCTGCTGCTGGCCCACGGCGACTATGTCGTCGCCTGTCTGCCGCCCCAGGAGCTCGACAACGAGGTGACCAGCGCCGAGTTCCGCGAGCTGGCGGACGAGTGCCGCAACGCGGCGTCGGGCCGGCACAAGGACCGCGAGGGGTGGAAGGACCGCATCCGGGGCATTCGCTGCGACGCCCGGTTCATGGGCCAGTGCGTCGCCGCCGTCGCCGAAGCCGTCCAGTTCTTTGGCCGCATCGACATTGTGCTGTGCTGCTCGTCCATGGCCGTCGTCGGCGCCGTCGAGGAGATGAGCGGCGGCGGCGGCGGCGGCGGCAAGACGCCCAACCTGCTGGCCCAGAACCTCGTGCGCGACCAGTTTGAGACGTCCTTTTTCGCGCAGGTCAACATGATCAAGGCCGCGCTGCCGCAGCTGCGCAAGCAGCGCACCGGCCACATCATGGTGCTGTCCAGCATCGGCGGCCACATTGGCACGCCCGGCATGCCCATCCACACGGCGGCCACGTGGGCCTTTGAGGGCTACTGCGACTCGCTGGCGTACGAGATCGCGCCCTTCAACATCAAAGTGACCATTATGCAGCCGCAGACCGAGGTCCAGATGCTGACCAACAAGATCGTCCTGGCGCCGCCCATGCCCGAGTACGAGGCCGCCGCCGCGTCCTCCTCGGCAGCAGCAGCAACCGCCGCCGCCTCCGCTTGCGCAGACAGCGCCGCCGCCGCCGACGCGCCCGACATGCCCGCGCCGAGCGTGCGCGACATGCTCACCCGTGTCCTCGGCGCGCACAGCGACCACGGGCCCCTGGCCTTGGCGCCTGCAGCGTCCGCCTCGCCGTCGCCCGCGCCAGGCGCTTCCTTCTCCGCAGCGCCGGGCCCGACAGCAGCGCCCACGGTGCACTACCCCCGGCTGCCGGCACAGGCGCTGGACCGGCTTGTGATCGAGACGGTGCACGCGCTGACGGCCATTGGCGGCCACGAAAACCCGCCCACGCGCCATATCGTGGGATTCGATGCCAGCAGTGCCGTGCAGGAAAAGCTCAAGACGGTGTCGGAAGAGCTCGAAGACTTTGTCGAGGCCAGCTTGTCAGTCGACATTCTGGACAGCGAGCTCAAGAAGGAGGCCCGCGAAGGCCGAGCAGCACGACTCGCAGCAGCAGCGGCTGCAGAGGCCGCCGCGGCAGCGGAGCAAGAATAGAAGAACGTTGGCGGAAATATATCCAAAATACCATTCAAAAAAATAGAGCAGACTTGAACAGACAAAACAGGAGCTTCTCGTGAATTATATATGCCTTCATCGAATCAACGCGGCAACCAAAACGCCAAAACTGTTCGTCTACCTTTTGTAATCAAATCTAGTCCAGCAGACTGGCCGGGCCCAGGCTGGCCGACGTGGCTTGGGCGTAGGACGGCGGTGCAGTCAACGACGGCTCGTCTTGGTCGCCGCCGTCGCCGCCGCTGCCGCCCGAGGGTCCCCGGGCACCCGCACCCCACGAGGCCGCACGCGCCGTCATCTTGTGAAAGTACTGCTGCACAAACGACTCGGTGTAGTAGCTGTGCGAGGCGTTGTGGTTGGGCTCCAGGTTGTGCGCCAGCTCGTGCGCCAGCACCACCCACCACCACACCGTCGCGTCGACGCGCGCCTGCTGCCCGGCCGCGCCCTCCGCCTGCATCTTGTGCGCGTGCAGCTGCACAAAGTACCGCAGATTGCAAAACAGGCTGCCGCTGGTGTTGAACGCAATCGTCGGGCCCGCCTCGTCGCTGTACATCTGGATCGTGCCAGGCGCCAGATCGTAGACGGCCGCCACGTCCCGCAGCAGGCCCTCAAAGCGCGCCAGCGCCGTGCTGTTGCGCGCCAGGAACTCGGCGGCCGGCAGCGTTGTGCTGCGGTCGAGGAACACGCCCATGCCGCGGGGCGCCTGCGCGATCATGGCGAGGTCGTGCGCATGGTTGCTGTCGCAATAGGTGGACTGCTCCCGGACAACATTGGTCGTCGGCGGCGTGTAGAGACTCCCGGAGCCGTACGGCCGCGCCGCGCGGATGGCGTTGAGCATGTTCTGCTGCACGGCCGCCGGAGACGTCACGCGGCCGTCCTCGGAATTGCCGGGGCCCGCATCAGCCTCGCCTGCTGCGCGGCGCCCTTGCTCATGGTGCGTCTGCTCGGCCTCGTCGGAAGCAGCAGTCGGCTGGTCTGGGAGCAGGCTGGGCCGGTCGAGGCCAAGACGGCGAGTCAGGCCCGAGAAAAGCCCCTTGTTCCTCTTGACGGCGTTCTGCAGCATCTGCTGCGCGTTCTGCTGGTACGTTTCCGTCTCCGTCGGCGAAAAATCGCGGATGGGCGGCGAGTCGTCTTCAAAGCCTCCGGGCATCTTGTGCTCGGGCGTCTTTGGATCCTGGCGAGCAGCAGCAGTGGCGGTGGCGGCAGCAGCACCAGAAGCAGCCCTGTCTGCTCGCTCGTTCTTCGTCCGCTCGGCCCACTCGCGCTCGTTGGCCCGGATGCGCTCTTGCTCCTCTTCCAGGGCCTTGCGACGCTCCTCCTCCGCGATCCGCGCCTCGGCCGCCTTGGCCCGGAGAATGCGGTCGACGTTGTAGCCGCGGGCGCGCAGGTCCAGCAGATCGAGCTTCAGAAACGGCTCAAAGAAAAAGTAGGCTTGCTGGCTGGGCCGGCTCAGCACCATTTGGCAGATGGCCTGGCCGACCTGGTACATGTCCACGCGCACCTTGTGCGCGACATACAGCACGTAGCCCGCGCCCGTAGACGCGCTGGCGGCCGAGCGCTTCTCCGTGTGCGTTTCTGCGCTGCCGCGCAGCGACCGCCGCAGCGACAGGCTCTGCACCATCTCAACGTTGAGGCTCTTCTCGAGCCAGTGAATGTCGCGCTTGACGGCGTCGTGGCGGTACTTTTGGTACTCGTACAGGAAGATCTTGGACCGCTCCAGGACAAACTTGCGCAGCGCTGCGGCGTCCGTCTGGTCCGCGCTGTGAGCGCCGATGCGGAGGTCTTCCTGCACAACGCTGCTGAGCTTCTGGGCGCCCAGGGCGAGGTAAAAGGCCTCCAGCGCGTCTTCTTCTGGTGCGCACATCAGCGTATCCTTGAAGAGACGGTAGCTGATGTAGTCGTCCAGGATGCAAATGTCCTTGGCCGACGCCAGCTGGTAATGCCGGATGGGTGGCTCGTCGTCGTCGTCGTCCTCCAGGGCTGCCGCCGCCGCCGCCGTGTGGTTGGGGAACAAGGACGCAAAGGCTCCGCCGGTCCGTGGCTCTGTCTGCGGCGTGGTCTTCTTGCGACCAATCTCACGCGAGGCAAGCAAGAACGGCGACTGCCGCATCCGCGAAAACAGCTCCCGGTCGTTTTTGAGCTGCGGAAGCTCCTCGGCCAGCGAGCGCAAGAGAGCAAGGTACCGCTCGGTTGTCTGCAGCGTGCTCAGCAGACGGGCGGGCTCTGTGCAGGCCAGGCGTGCAATCTCGAGCTTGGTGGGCTCGGACTTGGACCCGCACTTGAACAAGAACGCATTGCCGTTGACGCCAAAGTCGACAAAATCAAAGATCTCGCCGTACGTCACGGAGGTCCCCAGGTAGCACGCGGTGGGCTTGATGTGCTCCACCGACAGCACCGTCTTGGTGGCCCGGGCGGGCGCGGCCTTTTTCTCGTCCGGGAAGCCGTTGGGCGTGAGGGCCGGGGCAGCCGTGGCTGTGGTCGTCGTGACGGTGGTCTTGCGTGTCACAGGGACAAAGGCGCTGTTCTTGAGCAGCTGCAGGTTGGGCCCAGCAAGGTCCGCCAGGCGCGTCGAGAAGTAGGTAAACACGACCACGGCGGCCTCTTTTGATTGCGGCGGGCTGGCCAGGAGGCGCTTCACGCATTCCTCCATCGGCGGGTTCGCCGCCACACCGAACTTGCTCGCATGGGCGCGCAGATCCGCGCGCAGGATGGGGAAGCCCAAGACCGTCGCGTCCGGGTTGGCGTAGCAGGCCGATGGCGGCAGCAGCAGCTGCGACGCCGTCGTCTCGCTCTTGGCGGAGGCGGTGCCGCCGCCACTGCCACCGCCTTGGACCGGCAAAATGGCCATTTGCGTCTTGTACAGGGGGTACGACGCATAGCCGTGCGTCTGGTGGTGGTCGATAAAATACGCACGCGCTTTTTCCCGCAGAGCCGGGTCCGGCGAGACCATTTTCTCGAGAAGCTCAGAGACGGACGGGTGCTGGCGAAGACCCAGGGAGCTGAGGAACTGCGCCTCGTTGCTCGACTTGCGGAAGTAGTTGCCTGGCGCGTCGGGCCACTGCAGGACGGGGAAGCCGAGAGCGCGAACGGCGCCGGACGGCTCAAAGAGCTGGTCGGGACGGTACAGCTTGGCCGAGGCCAGCGTCGACTCCTGGCCAGGAGGGCCGGCCTCGGCCGGGCAGAACGCGGTCAGCCGCAGCTTGGCAATGTCGGTTGCGGGAATGTCGCCCCGGACCGAGGCGAGGTACTTGACAAGCTCAATGTGGCTCCAGTTCTTTGAGCCGTTCTTGCCGGCTGCCGCGCCGCCCTTTTCCGGTGCACCGCCTGCAGCGCCATTGCCGTCCCCGGGCGGGCTGAGCAGACGCGTGAAGATGGTGTCCAGATCGATCGTCTTGCGGACGCCCAGAGCCTGCAAAAACTTGTCCTTGAGGTGCTGGCAGCTGGGCGCCACGACGGGCAAATCGTCAAACAGCCGCACGGACGGAAAGAAGGCCTCCTCGGGCCTCTTCATGCCGGCCCGCGTGGGCATGATGGTGTGTTTCTTGAGGGCCGCCACAATGGTGTTCTTGTGCATGTAGCTCATGTTGTCCCAGTTCTTGGACAGAACCAGCAGGACCTGCGCGGAAAAGGCAGGGTCGACGGTGATGTCGCGCTCCGGGCCCAACGACGCACGCGCGCTGACGAGATACTCGAGCCACGGCACGAGCTCCAGCACGCTCCAGCCCAGCGCCTGCAGATGGGCGGCAGGGATGGGGCTCGTAATGTAAAAGGGGATCGTGTCTGGTGGCAGGGGCAGGCTGGCGGGGATCCTGTTGCCGGACAAAAAATGCCGGATGCCGCGCAGCGCAATAATGGAGACGCTCGGGCTTCTGGTCTTTTTCTTGGCGTCGCCCTCGCCGTGCTTGCCGGGCACAGCGGCCTCCTCCTCCTCCTCGACAACGACACTGGCCACGGCCGCCTGGATCAGAGCGCGCACGCTTGGCGGGTCGATTTCGTCCGTGGCGGCGCCCTTGGCAATCCACCGGACAAAGTGGATGAGCTGGTCGCGGTCGAGCGGCTTGGACTCGAGCTCGGCCTTGACGTCGTCCACGGTCACGTCGTGGATGATGCCAAAGTCGTACAGCTTCTTGACAAAAGGGCTGTCCTTCATCTGCTCGACAACGACGGGAACGCCGCCGACAAACTTGCTGATCTCGGGGTTGCCCATGCGCACCTTGGCCGTAGACAGCACGCCGCAGCTCGAAAAGACGCTGAGGCTGGGGAGCTTGTAGGCCGTCCAGAAGGCCTCCTCAATGAGCTGGCCGACGTAGGCGCTCGGCGTCGAGTCGTCAAACGTATACGTCTTTAGGATGTGCAGGGCCTCGGGGACGAACCGGGCCACCTCGTCGGCTGTCGGCACAGGGACGACGCTGCTGTTCCGGACAGCATTGGGGCCTGCGGCAGCGGCCCGGTTCGCGTCGACAAACTGGCGGAACTTGGCACCAAAGTCGTCCATTTCGTTGATAAATGCCAGACGCGTCAGGATGCCCGCCACACGGAGAAGCTCCATGTTCCAGTTCCGGACCCAGCGGGCGTTGAGATCGATGGCCTCGCGCTCCACGGTCGGGATCAGAGACGGGGCGGACACATGCATGCCGCCGCCGGTCGTCTGCATTGTCGGGAAGCCGATAAAAATGCGGCCGCGCGGCTTTTTGCTTGGAAGCACAGAGGCGAAAATGTCGGCCGCGGGAAGCGCCGGCGTATAGGCCGGTGGGGGTGGAAGAGACGGGTCAGCTGGTGGCGGCGCCGCTGCTGTCGATCCGGCCGCGGACGCGGACGCGGACGCGCTGGCCACGGCGTTCTTGGCCGCCTCTTCGGACGCCATCACATCGTCGTATGTGGACGTCAAGATGGCCATTCGGGTGGTCTTGGGAGGCGGCTTCTTGGTTGCGCGCGTCAGCTCCGTGGCAAAGTTGGCCGAGACGTTTGTCCTGACGGCCGCCGAGGTGACGCGCAAAAAGATGGTGGCGCGGGCCTGGCCGGTCAGGTTCTGCAGGAGGGCGTCCTGCGCCACCTTCTCCTCGCGTGCAGCCTTGCTGCGCTGCTCTTTCTGGGCGGCCGAAGCCGACGAGGAGCCGCCGGTCAGGCGGGAGAAGAAGCTGCGCAGCGACGGCAGGTCCCCCGAAGACATGCCGTAGGTGTCGGTCGACTTGCTGGCGGCCGACGAGCTGCCCGCGCCGCCGGCGCTGCTGCCGCCGGCGCCTCCGCTGGAGGAGCCGGACCCGGACGTGGCGGTGGGCGGCTTCCAGGAGACGGCGTGCATGTACACGGCGTCGATCTGGGCGCTGGACCGGTCGACGCCGTCCACGGCCATGAGGCCCTCCTTGGTGCGCACGTCGAGGTGGCGCGGAATGGCCAAGGCCACGCTGGGCGACAGCTTCTTGCGGAGGTCCAGGACCTTCCAGTCGTCGATCCAGAACTCAATGTGCTGCAGCGCAACAAAGGTCAGGCTGGTGGCCAGGAACTGGCTGACGGACAGCAGGTTGGGCAAGGCCGTGGTGGCATTGCGGTAGTCGAGCACAAACTCCGTCTTGCCGGCCTGCTCTGGGCCCACGGCGTCCGCGGGCAGGGCCATCTTGCGCGTGAAGAGGGCGTTGCCCTTCCAGTAGAAGGCCATGGCCTCGCGCCCGGAGCGGACAAAGGGCTCCTCGCAGTCGGCAAAGACGCTGTAGAAGCCGACGCCAAACGCGCCAATCTTGGTCTCGTCCGGGTTGCCCTCGGCGATGCGCTTGAGCCGGGCCCAGTCCGTGGGCGAGAAGGCCTGGCCGTCGTTCTCGACGAGCAGCCGCCGCAATGTGTGGTGGAGGATCGTGTGCCGCAGGAGGCTGTTGGGGCTGCTGGCCGCGCCGGCGGGCAGCGGCACCGTCGTCGACGGCATCGTCTCCCACTTGATGCGGACCGTCGAGGCCTGCGCGTCGGCGGCGTTCTGGATCAGCTCGCGCAGGGTGGTCCACTCGCCCGAGTAGCGAGCAAGCACCTTGTCGATGAGGGCGCGGGTGTCGACGGTGACGGCCTCCTCGGCCTCGCCGTCGCGCAGGGCCGCCGCTCGCAGCTTGGAGTAGTCCATGCTGGACAGCACGGCCTGTGGGCGGGCCGCGTGTCTGTCCAGGGAGGCACAAGGGGTGGTGGGAGCTTGTGTGGTTGTTCGTTGCCAGCAGCTGCTTATAAGCGCATGGTGGCCGACGTCGGGGGCGGTGGGCGAGGACGGGGTGCTGCACCGTTGAAGTCGTGTCCGGAAGCACGATGCGTTCGACGAGAGCGTCGGGGAATGTAGAGGTCTGGGCGTGCTGTCGAGCTCGAAGATTTGATCCGAGAGTTGGTCAGACCTGAGGAGAACAGCGAAGCCTCGCAGTTGTTTCAAAGCAGAGGGTCGGGTCGTGCGAGTCCAAGTACAGCCGTCTATGGCGCACGAACCAGTGAGCACAGCAGGAGACAAAGCCAAACAGCCACGGGTGCACAGATGCCGTCCACCCCAAACGAAAGGATGGTGAGGGTTGTGAGGATCGTCGGTGAATGGTGCAAGTCGAGTGCTTTTGCAACGACGTTACTCAAGGTTACTCAAGGCAACTGCGTACGTGCTTTGACGGAAGGTGGCAACGCCAAGGGCCGCTCCTAGGGAAAGAGCGAGTGGCCAACGGTTGTTAGGTAATCCGCTAAAGTGTCTAGCGCTGGAAGGCTGCATCGCATTGGCGAGGCTCTCTGTTTTCAAGCACGCGTACATGTAAAATAAAACCATGTACATGCATTCGGAGAGAGTAAAAATCTAGATACAGAAAGTGCTCGTCCTATGCCGGCCCCGGAAATCTTGGTCTGCCTCTACGCCTTTCGTCTCTCCTGTCTGGCCACGCGCTTGGTCTCTCAGCCTTGCGGTCGGCCTCGTCCCGCCTCGTCTGCCTATTTCCGCTTCGTCGTGGCGTTGTCTGCCTTGGCGTCTGTCCCCGAGGCCTTGGCAGACGCGGGCTTCGCCGACTCGGCTGCCGGCAGTGCCTTGTCCTTCTTTGCGGTTTCCTCCTCGTCGTCGCCGCCCTGGCCAAACTCGTTGACGCGCGAATAGTCGACGCGGTACTTGTAGCGCTGGTAGATGTAGATGAAAAAGATGACGTCGTCGCGGAAGGTGGCGAGGCGGTGCAGAAAGGGCATCTTGATGGTAAAGGCAAACAGGTCGTCGATAAACGTGTTGAGGAACTTGTACATCATGGCCTTGCCGGGCATGTGGGCCACGCTCTTGAGGCGGTAGTTGATGTACAGCGAGGGCACCATCATGAGGAAGCCGTAGGCGTAGACGGAGCCCACGAGCGTCGTGATAATGTAGCTGTACCACGACTTGTGCGTGTCGTAGACCAGCGAGTAGACGGCGTACGCCAGCAGCAGCGGCACGCCGGCCATGTACATGTACTTGAAGGCAATCTCGTCGTACTCCTTGGTCTTCTCCTCCGTCTCGGTGAGCTTGTGCTTGTCCTCGAAGCTGATGCGGTACGGGATCAGCGACCCGGGCGCGTCGCGCACGCGCACGTCCACGACCGTCGTGACCTTCCACAGCTCAATCACGATGCCCACGCCCTGCGAGCCCAGGATCATCCACGACGTGTTCTGCGAGTTGTCGACCAGGTACAAAAAGATGACGCTCTGCATAAACACGTTGGCCAGGATCGAGCGCACCGAGATGCCGACATTGTCCTTTTTCTTGCGGTAGTGCGAAATGTCCGAGCCAAAGGCCATCATCTCGAGGAACAGGTGCGCAATCGTCACCACCACGGTCACGCCCAGCAGGTACGGGTTCGTGTCCAGCAATATGTCCTTGATCATCTCAATCTCGGAGCCGTCGCCGCCGCCGGGCAGCTGGTGGCCAAACGCCGCCTGGCGCGCCGACTCGCGGCCGCTCATCTCGATGCTGGCCATGACCTTGAACTTCCAGTCGTGCAGATTGCCGAGGTCGAGGTGCATGGGCAGCTCCGTGACCGTGTCGTTGAGCAGCGTCATGTGGCTCTTGAGCTGCCAGAACGTGTTGACAAACAGCACCGGGTAGTACCACGAGTTCTGGCCCGAGCCGTCGCGCGCGCCCGTGGCCTCGACGTGCACAAACTGCTGGATGGCCGGCGCCGTGTGGGGGTAGTCGATGATGCCGCTCGACGGGATGAACGACAGCGACGTGTTGGGGTGGTAGTAGCTGGCGATGACGGGGCCCGCCGGGCTGTCCTCCTCCTCGACGGCGTCTGGCGCGCCCGCGCCCTCGGCCCCGGCCTCGTCCTTGCCGGCCAGCAGATTGCGCGTCTTGAACTCCTTCTTCTTGGGCACGTACTGCGTCAGCGGAAAGGCAAAGCAGTAGGCCGCCGCGCGGTCGTAGCGGGGGCTGTAGGGGTCGAGCTCGGCGCCCGCGAGGCCGATGAAGAAGTGGCCCCAGAGCGTGCCGTTGTTCTGGACCTCTGGAGGCACCCGGATGGTCGTGTCGACGGAGCGCTTGTCCTTGTAGTCGCCTAGGCCAAAGGCCTTTTCCGAGAGCACAACCGGGTCCGAGTCGGCCGCATTGAGCGGCTTGGCCTGGTACGAGGGCGAGACCGCAACGACAATGTCGAGCTTGCTGTCCTCGGGCCACATGGCCGCCAGGCGCTGCGGGGTCGGGTTGTACGTCGCGCCCTCGTCGAGGTGGTCCGGGCGCGCATGGTACGGCGGGATGACGCTGCTGGATGCAGCCACCTTGACCACGTTGCCGTTGGCGTCCGTCGTCGTCGTCGTCGTGGTCGTCGTCTCGGGCTTAGGCATGAACTGCTTCATCAGCAGCTGCATGCCGACGAACATGGCCCCCATCTGCAGCATGCGCGACAGGGTGGATTGCTGCTGCACAACAGGTCAGTACATTGCCATGGACGAGAGGATGGATAGACGGCACGCACGCCCTGTTGCTGCTGGCCGTTGCCGGCTGCCGCCGTGTTTCCTTCCGGCATGGCCGTGATGTTTTCGAGGTCCGAGATAAAAAGGGGGGTTCGCGCTCTCGACGGGCCTCAGCAGCAGGGTCACCTGCTTGCGTGTGCTGCGACGCGACTGGACTCGATGAGCGACGGGCGGCGATGGGATTGCAGTGACAGACGTGCGCACGGCGAGGAGAAGACTGCAGAGTGCACGTTGGAGCGGGCCGTGAACCGTGCAGTTGAGCAATCGCCAGGTTGCGTGGGTGGTGCTTGCCTAAGACGGGGCGAATCAGCGTAGCGTGTGGGCGCGGCCGAAAACCGCTGTACCACTGCATTACGTAATGTGGTACGGCATCTCCCCTGTGGCATGCCGGCCCATTTTCCGGACAACATCCGCACCTCACCTTGACAAGTAAAACGCGGCCGCCGGTTTGTGGACAGCAGGGCAGGCTGCGTGCCGGCTGCACGGAAACAGGGCGTCTTGCATATCGCGCGGGCGTGTCCAACCAAACCGCTGCAGCCGACGTTGCATGCCTCCTCGCGCATTGCCAGGCGAGATCGAGACGCCGTTGTTTGCTTCCGCTCGCAGCCCGACGGTGCCAGATGCTGGCCGGCGGGTAGCAGCCCAGCCTTGGCCTTGGCCGGGAACCGCAAGACGCAGGCGCTTCTTGGTGGTCCGCCGGGCGGGATCTTTGGGTCACGAGCCCATGGCATCTGGCCCCGTTTCCATCTGCCAGCTCATTCCACGGCATTGCCAGACCGCTCCTGACTGCGCTTTGAACAGCAGGGCGTGTTGTGTGGCCACGGGGAGAAATGCATACAGGCGAGAGGAAGAAGGAAACGAATGGCCTTTTCACCAAGGCGCCGAGCGCCCGGCTCTCACATCGCTGCGTCTCGCATTTCAGTCTCGCATTTCACACCGCCGCAAACCTCGAGAACAAACATGACCACCATCGTCGGACTTGGCATGACTGGACAAGAAGCTCGTGCATTGCAGAATGCTCACCGGCAGTGCGTATATACGTCGTATGTCTGGCTTGGACGCTGCTCCTTCCCAAATTGCTCCAGTCGGAACAGGCAGGCACCACCGTCCCTCGTGGCCGATACGACTCGCCCGCCTCGCCCGCTGCTTCTGCTTTCGGCACCCCGGTGTCAGTCATCTGGCTGCAGCGGCAGCTGCTGTTCCCGCTCTGTTTTAGCGCGCCTTCCTCCATCGCCCCCCTCCAGTGCCCTAGATGCCGCACCGCGTGATTGGCTCCCGCTTACGACCGGCCTTTGTGCTTCGGGCCTTCCTTCTCTCGGCGCGCCGCGAGCTTGATATAACAACAGGAAGCCGCCCCTGCGCTCCTGCCGCTCCAACGGCGTCTGTTTCTATTGCATCGTTTGGCTCTGTTATTGGGTGACGTCTTTTCTGGCTGCCGATATCAACAGACTGGAATTTCTTCTTCACCTAGACCTCCGACCTCCTATTACCGTCGACTTTTGTTTAGCCTCCGCCCGCCCTCCTAGCCCTACGTCACTTCCCACCATGGAGTCCGGTGGCGTCTCTCCCATGCCGTCTGGATCGCAGACATCAACACCCACGACGGCGGCACCGGGCCCCTCCGGCCTGGCCCAGGTCACCTCGGCCGCCGACATTGCCGATCCCGCCGTCCCCAAGAAGACCAAGATCTGCGTATACTGTGGCTCGTCCCCGGGCAAGAACCCGGTCTACATGCAGGCGGCCCGCGATCTGGCCCGGGTCATGGCCGAGAACAACATCGGGCTGGGTAGGTTTGGGGCGTCTGCTGCATGAGGGGTTGTGGTGTGCCTGAAAGAAGAAAAAAAGAAAAAAAAAAAACAGACTGAGAAAGATTGCTGACTCGTGCAGTCTACGGCGGCGGAACGGTCGGCTTGATGGGCGAGCTGGCGCGGTCGCTCGTGGCCCTGGCCGGGCCGGACGCGGTCCACGGCATCATCCCCGAGGCGCTTGTGCGGTACGAGCGCGACCCCAACTACACGTCCCGCACGAATGGCGCGGCCAACGGCGCGGGCAAGGACGACGGCGGCCTCGCCGTGCCGGCCGAGGAGATGTTTGGCAGGACCACCGTGGTCAAGGACATGCACACGCGCAAGCGCATCATGGCGCAGGAGGTGCTGCAGGCCGGCCCCGGCAGCGGCTTCATCGCGCTGAGCGGCGGCTACGGCACGTTTGAGGAGCTGCTGGAGACGTGCACGTGGAACCAGCTGGGCATCCACAGCAAGGGCGTGTGCGTCCTCAACATCAACGGATTCTACGACGGCCTCTTCTCGTGGATCCGGACGAGCGTCGACGAGGGCTTCATCTCCGAGGGCAACGCCGGGATCATTGCCGAGGCCAAGACGCCCGAGGACGCCATCCGGGCGCTGCAGGACTACCAAGTAGCACCGTCGGTGCTGAAGCTGTCGTGGGACAAGGAGTAGCCTTGCTCTTTCGCTCTCTTGCGTGTCTCAGCGACCTGTACGATTTAGACTTGGATAACGGGGGTTCTCTCCTTTACTAGAGCGCGTTTTGTCGCAGCGTTGGACCTCTCCCGGTCTGACAACCAACAAAGCTAAAAATGTAAAACATTAGAAAGCAATCATGGCCAGCGGCGAGCTCGAAATTCTTTTTTTTTTCTCCGTGTCGTTTTTGTAGTAGTACAAATGTCCACGCGCTGTTCTTGACGTCTGCACCCGCACCGTCACTCTAGCCCACTTTACAAGAAGCGGTGCCGGGGAATCGCTAGTTGTCCACGTCCATTTCTCCTGCGCCGGCTGCCGCCGGCGCGTCGTCGTCGTCTGCCGTGTCCTTGTCGTCCGCGGCCTTGTCGAGCCAGGCCTTGACGTCCTGGCCGTCAAACACCTGGAAGGGCTCGACCTCGCGGTCGCCGGACGCCGATATCGCGGCGGGCACGACGCCCACGGTGCCCACGCTTGTGTTGTCGACGGTCAGCTCGCGGTCCTGCACCAGGCTCTCCTTGAGGGCGCGCAGGCTGTGCTGGATCAGCTGCTCGCGGTCGCAGTCGGCAAAGGCGTCAATGTTCTTCTCCAGGTAGGTGCGGGCCATTTGCGAGCGCGCGCCAATGGCAAAGGCCACCATCTCGTCGGTCATGCCGCTGGGCTGGAACTCAAACAGGTGCGGCCCGCGGTCGTCGACGCCGGCCACCAGCAGGCCGACGCCGTAGGGCCGGCGGCCGTAGTGCTGGGTGTTGAGCTGGGCCTTTTCGGCAATCATGTCGACCAGCGAGCGCACGGGCATGGAGTGGCCGTAGGTCAGGCGGTGGCCGAGGCACTGCTGCTTCATAAAGTTGGAGAGGACGCGGGCGTCCGAGGTGAGGCCGGCAATGGCAATGCCGGCGTGCTCGTCGACGGGGAACAGCTTCTTCTGGTACGACGAGAGCTCCTCGGCGTTGCGCTTGACGGCGGCCAGGACGGCGTGTGTCTTGCTGACGATGCCCACCACGACGGAGCCCTGCTTGACGGCCTCGGCCGCGTACTCGACCTGGAATATCCGGCCCTGTGGCGAGCTGCGCGAGTCAGTAACGGCCGGCGCACACGAGAAACAACAAGCCAGAGCAATGCCAGACGCACAATGTGACCGAGTCGTTGTCGTAGTTGTTTCTGAACATGGTGGCGGTGGAAGACGAAGGAGGAGGAGGAGGAGGAGGGTGTCGAGGTCGAGGTCAAGACGGGACGCCCAGAGGATGGCGGCGGTCGGCGCGGAGCTGTCGTGGTTCAGAGACGGTCAGAGTCTGGGTTGCAGAGGCAGACGGGCCGGGATAGACAGCGGTGCCGGGGGTGGCCGTGGGGATGTCGTCGCGCGGTGGTGATGGGGGTCCAGCAGGCGGTAGCCGCGAAAGCAGGCAGCTCTGAGCTTTCGTATGTGCTTGGCTGTGCCTGGCGCTGCGCTACAGCGTCTGAGTGCTGTTTGGAGCTTGTGTGGCCCGTGCGCGAAAAGGTCAAGGCCTCAGGCACAAACAGACGTCGCGCCTTTGCACGGATTCGCCAGGAACGCAGCACCGCGCTAAACCGCAACGGGACGAAGGGTGCGCCACTGTTTCTGCTTCGCCGGTTCCCATCGTCATCTTGCCGCCTGCCAGCCGCATCACCACACTGACGACCACGCACCGCCTCCCCCGGCCCACGCCCAACCGACTGCCGCCGCATCCAGACCCTCTCCTCTCGCTGCCGTTGCAACCAGAGCTGCGTTCTTCCAGCGCCGTCTCCGCCTCCGTCCTCTGCTGACCTCGTCGTCTTCCCAGCCCCGTTTGGCCCTCGGACCTCCGGCTCTCCCAGACGACGTCCTTTTGTCTTTTGTTCCGTTGGCCGCTGTCGCGCCTGCGCTCGTCCATCCGGCCGTCCATCCCGGCCGTCTATCCCGGACCCTCTCTACGGCATCCCCCCGCCAGCTGCCGCCATGGCGACCGCCGGCCTCAAGACGATCATCGCGCTCTCCTTTGTCCTCGCCGTGGGCTTTTTGCTCGTCATCCTGTCGTGCGCGCTCTGGAAGGTGTACTACCCGCTGTTTGTCGTGGCGACGTACGTGCTGGCGCCGCTGCCCAACTGGATCTGCAGCCGCTGTGCGAACCCAGACGACTTTGTCGAGAGCTCGGGCGCGGCCATTCTCGACGTGGGCCGCTTCTTCACGGGCTTCTTCGTGGTGATGGGCATTGCGCTGCCGGTGGTGCTGGCACACTCGCACCTGATCGAGACGGGCGCCATGGTCATGTCGATTGTCGGCGGCCTGCTGATCTACGGCACCATTATCAGCTTCGGCATGTTTTTCCAGGAGGACCAGGAGTTTTGAGGACGGGCGACGACAACACCAGCCGGAAGAAGGGGCGGCGGGTGTGTCAGTAAACGCACGATTCTTCGACGGGCTTCTTGGCGGGCACAGAACGACCTCACGTGTCTCTCCCTACGCTGGTCCTCCGGCCATTTCTTGTTCTTCTTCCTGTCATCTCCTGCCTTCCGCCCTTTCTTTGTCTCTTCTAGCGATTGCTGCTTCGTGTAATACTACAGATTTTCCCGTCTGGGCGTTGGGAGCGGGGGGGCTTTTGCATCGTTATGCTTGTTCGGGACATTGCTACATTTCATCTCCTTTGTCAGTCTCACGCGTCGCCATTCGTTCCCATTTCCTATCTTGAATTGAACCAGATCCACCTCACCAAAACTGTGCTGCAACCGTTTGAGCGCTGTTTGACGTGGTCTATAAATGCAATGCTTTGTCCGTGGGGTATCGTCTATGCCGTTGAGGTCGCCCCGTCTATGACCGAAAGCAAAAAGGAAAAAAAAAAAAAGAAAACGCCTGGACCGGCTGACCGGATCCAATGAGGAGCACACGTTGAGTGCGTCCCTGCCAGAATATCCAGAATCTCCAGAATCTCCAGAACGTCCCACCCCCCATACGTCAGACATCAAACACGCCCAGCGGCCCCGACAGCTTGACAAGCATCTCGTCCCGCTCGCCCTCGGGCGTGCTCAGCGCGGTCACGGCGCCGCCGGCGCCAATGTGCCACACGTCGTGCCGCGTCTCGACGCCGCCGCAGACGGAAAACGTCGTCTCGTCGTCCCAGCGGAACAGGCTGCGGATGGTCACGCTCCAGTCGCCGCGGCCCGTGACGCAGAGGTAGCCGACGACGCCCGAGTACAGGCTGCGCTCGCCGCGGGCGACGCGCCGGCCGGGGCCGCTGCGCGGCGAGCTGGGCTGGCGCTCCATGGCCTGCAGGAGGGCGCAGCTCCGCTTCTTGGGCGCGCCCGTCATGCTGCCCGGCGGCAGGCTGGCCGCGAGGACGTCGAGGCCCGTCCGCGGCGGCGTCGCGGGGGGCAGGTCGCCCTCGACGACGGTCACCATCTGGAAGACGTGGCCGTACGGCTCGACCTGCAGCAGCCGCGGCACGCGGACGCGGCCCGGCCCGCACACGCCGTGCAGGTCGTGGCGCACAAGGTCCACAATCATGAGGTTCTCGGCCTCCTCCTTGGGCACGTGCAGCAGGGCCTCGGCCTGCGCCAGCGTGGCCACCGCGGCCGACCGGCGCACGGTGCCCTTCATGGGCCGCATCGAGCAGGCCGTGCCGCCCCCGGCGCGCGGCGCGAAGCACAGGAAGCGCTCGGGCGAGCTGCTCACGAGCGTGGCGCCGCCCAGGCGCACGTACGACGCAAACGGCGCCGGGCTCGTCGTGCGCAGCGACCGGTAGTAGTGCCACGAGGACGGCGTGGCCGACGCCGCCGCCGCTGCCGGCGCCGCCGTGGCCACGCGCGTCTCGTCGGTCAGGCACAGCTCGTACGCGTCGCCGGCGGCAATGTGCTCCTGGCAGGCGCGCACCTTGTCTTCGTAGGCCTGGACGTCGGGCGCGTGCGTGGAGACGACCCTGGCCGGCGTTGCTGCGGCAAGCCGCGTTTTCGGCGTTGGCGCGCGCCACGCGGCCGACGCCTGGAGCTGCGCCACAGCGCCCTCGACCCAGCTGGGACGTGCTTTCCCGGCGTGGCTCTTGCCGGTGCCGTTCACGCCATTTGTCAGCACGTGCGCCTCGTCATCGCCGCCCTCGAGGTGCTGCACGTGCACAACGCCGAGGACGTGGTCGACGACGATGCTGCGCGTCACCCACGCAAAGCACACGTCGGGCCGGCTGTGGCCCCGTCCGCCACGGTCGATGCCCGCGTCCGGCGGCGGGACGCCAATGTCGTCGAGGCCCTGCTCGTACGAGACATAGCCCATGAAGCCCGCCAGGAACGGCCGCGGCGTCTCGGCCTCTGCTGGCGCAAGGCGCCGCGCGTCGTGGAACTCGGCGAGCAGCTGCCAGACCGTCTGCGTCTCGCGCAGCGGCACCGTGATCTCGTCTCGTTCCGCCGGAAGCTTGACCGTGGCATGCCGGGCGCCCGCGCGGTACTCGACACGCAGAGCGCTGGCCACCCCCAGACCAACAATGCTGAAGCGGCCGCGGATGGCCTCGTCGTTGGCAGTGTCCGCACCGGCGGGCCCATGGCCATCCGCGGCCCGAGATGACGCGGCGCTGGCCGAGTCGAGGATGATCTGCTCCGCCTCGTCGTTTGGCGCCTGGCCCGACTGCAATGCCTCGACAATGTCCGGCACTTGCACATGGCTCGGGAGCGGGATCGTCCGGGACACAAAGCGAGCGGGCCGAGGCTGGCCGAGGCGGTGCTGCTGCTGTTTCGGTGCTCCGTTGGCCGTGGCCCCGTTTGCCACGCCTCCAAACACGGCCGGCCGCATCGACAGCAGGCTTTGCCGCGTTGCCTGGCGGGCCACAAGCCGGCCGGCAGCTGCTGACGCTGGCTCGGCACGCAGACGGCCGCTCTGGGCGTTCCACTGCACGGCCGCCCGGAACCAGTTTGCGAGCGCGGCGTGGCTCGCGGCGTCTGTGCACACAGACTCTGGGTGGTACTGCAGGCCCCAAAACGGCTGCGAGAGGTGGCGGACGCCCATCAGGAGGCGCTCCGTGCCGGCCTCTGTGCTCTCTTCCGCCCAGGCCAGCGGCACCAGGTCCGGGCAGGGCTCGGGCGCCCGCCACCGGACAGCCGGCCAGTCTCCTGCCGAGACGTCGTCTTGGCCAATGTCCGCGCCCAGACTGTGGTACAGCGTCGCCCGGAACGGCGCAGCCACGCCGGAAAAGATGTCGCCGGCCGCCTCGACAGACCGCACCATGCCGTGCAGGCCGCCGGACCGCAGCCGCCGGATCCGCCCGCCATAGGCTGCCACCAGGCTCTGGAAGCCGAGACAGATGCCGAGCGCCGGCGTGACGTGCCGCCGCTGGCCGTCCACGGCCCACACGTGCTTCATGAGGCCGACGTCCGCCGCGCAGTCGGGCGAGCCGGGCCCCGGCCCGCAGACGACAGCATCGTAGCAGGCCAGCTCGGCGTAGAAGGCGTCCTCGGCGAGACACGCGTCGATGGGCAGGACGTGGACGCTGGCGCCCAGCAGCGTGGCCAGCAGCGCCGTGATGTTGCTGGCAAACGAGTCGTGGGCGTCGAGGAAGAGGATCCTCGGCGGCGAGCCAGCCATGGCGTTGCGAGGTGCTGTCAGACAGCCTGGAACAAAACAGAACAAAACAGAACAAAATAAAAAACAAAACAGAACAAAACAAAGACCAGTAAAAACGACGTTCTTTCCGTGCAGAGAATAGCCTCTTTGTTACTGCCCGCGGAAGGCGCGGTCGGCACCCATTGTGTCTGTGTGACTGTACTCGTATATGTAACTGTATTCGAGACGCAGGCCAGCCGGTTGGCAAAGGGGGCGTGGGCAGGAAAAGCCAGTATCTCGTCGACGTTTTCGCCGTCAAAATTTTCGACGGCCTTTGTCGTGTTTCTATTAGAGGCAACGGCAAGAGCGGCGCATGTGCGAACAGCGCTAACGCCAAAATTAGCGGGATGCCGTGTGGGAAGGTGCAGACGGCGAAAACAGCTCTGAGCCTGCCTGTTTTGGCAGGGCCCCCAGCGACCCAGCCCGCTGGGACCGGCTACCGTCGGGCGCTAGTGGCCCTGGGCTTCGCTGAACGACCGAACAGTAGAAGCACCGCGCAGGATTTCTTTATTGACTCATTATACAATGCATACAATGCTGACAGAAAGCTCCTCTCGTCGACACGCACTACTCTGCTGCCGGCGGATCGACCACGACAAAGTGGCACGGCGCCCGCGAGTGCCAGATCCGCCGCTCCCGGGGGCCCAGCATCGTGTCCCGCAGCAGCGTCTCCGTGTTGGACCGCGGCCGTCGCTGGCTGGGCTGGGCCGCCTTGTCCTTTTCTGCTGGCACCCACAGCCTCGTCTCCTCGACCGACGCTGTGACCTCAAACTCGCCGCGGCACAGCGCCGTCACGCCCAGCCGCACCTCGGCCGTGGCCCGCGCGTCCAGCAGCGGCAGCGTCTGCTGCAGGGCGCCGTTCCACGCAAACTTGCGCGTAAAGTCGAGCGCCACGTTGAGCGGCCGGTGGCACAGCGCCGGCATCAGCCGCAGCGTCGGGTACAGCGGCTGCGCCGTGCGGTTCGTCACGCGCACGCGCAGCTGCACCGGCTCGTCGACGCGCACCACGCGCGTTGCCCGCGGGCGGCCGCTGCGGTCCCGGCCCTCCATGGCCACGTCGATGCCCACCTCGTCGATCTTGACGGCCTCGATCATGCGCGCCGTGAGCCGCATGCTGCGCAGCTCGACGCTGCCGCTCCGCTGCGACGTGCTCGCCACGCAGCTGCCCGTGGGCGTCGTGGCCGTCGTCCACGAGCCCCGCAGCGCGTCCAGGATCTTTTCGCGGTACCAAAACGCCTCGCGGCTGGCCCGCTCCATGTCCGGCGAGATCTTGCCCGTGCTGACGACAAACTGGCGCTGCCGCGACGGGTTGAGCGCCGGGATCGACGCGTGCGGATCGTCCAGGTAGATGCGCTTGAGCGGCACAATGACGCGGCTTGTGTTGCCCGGCAGGATGTGCTCGGTCACGACCAGGCCGTCCTCGGCGCCCAGCTCCACGCGCATCTGGCTCGGCCAGGCGTTGCGCAGATCAAGCAGCAGCAGACAGTACTTGTCCTGCGTCCGCTTCGCAATCGATTCTGCCGATTCGGTGGCCTCGCTTTCGCTCGCCGCACGGCAGCGGTCCCACAGCGGCTTCGGAATGCTTCCGTGCAGCGGCAGCACGTCCATGCGTGCCACCTCGATGCTCGCATTGACCGTCACGGTCAGGTGCAGCGACACCTGCCGCGTGTAAAACTTGGCGGCCACCTCCTCGCCCGCTGCCGTGCCGAGGTGCGCATAGTCGACCTGGATCGTGCCGCTCGTGAGGCCCGGCTTGCCCAGGATCTCAAAGTCAAAGGTGGCCGTCTCGCCCGGGCCAATGTAGCGGCGGTTGTCTGCTGCTGCCGTTTTGGTTTTCCGCAGGCGCAGGGCTTGCTTCTTGGCCAGCGCCAGCTCGTACTCGTACAGCTCGGCAGGCGACGCGTCGCGGTTGCTGAGCGCAGCCTGGATCGACGCCTGTGTCGAGTCCTGGAACGAGAACAGCAGAAAGTCGACCGGTGTAGTGGCGGAGAGGTTCTTGAGCGTCACAGAAAACACTTGGCGCTCGCCCTCGAGGACCATGACAGACGACTGCGGCAGCGTCGTCGACGCGACCACCACCATGGGCTGTGCCGGGATGACGTTGAGCGAGATGTGCTCGGCCGCGAGGGGTGGGCCGGTTGCGAGATGCACGCCGGGCGACGCCGGCGCTGGAGGTGTTTCTGACGCAGGCTTTTCGCGTGCTAGTTGCTTGCTCTGCTCCGGCTGCCCGCTTTGCGCAAACGGTGCCACGCCAATGTTTTTGATCTTGTCGGGCCGTTCGGGCGACCAGGGCTGCGTAAAGATGGGGAACCGTCGCTCCCGGCATCCGCGGACACGCACAATGGCGCCCGTAATGCGGAGCGCGCCGGCCGCCTGCGGCATGCCGCTCACCTTGACGATCTGCGTCCGGTACGGCCCCAGCACGGCGCTGTCCGGGTACGCTTCAAAGCCCGCGCCGTCCGTCTCGATCCGGATGCTCTCAATCTCCACCTCAATGTCGTACGGGTTTTGCAGCGTCAGCCGAAACGTGGCCGGCTCCTGGGCAACGAGAATCTGCTCCACAACCGCCTTTTCGGATGGCTTGAGGAACGAGTTGTGGATAAACGGGTCGACGTCCTGCGAGGTCCGCGCGGCCGCTGCTTCGCCAGGCAGCTCGCTCCGGGTGTGCGCCACCGGCTGGCAGGCCGGCGGCACGGGCTCGAGCTTGACGCCGCGGAGCAGGAACTCGTCCCAGTACTCGGCCGTCAGGTCGTCACCGAGGCCGATGCGCCGCGACAGGTTCGTCGTCTTGGCAATGTTGGTCACGAGCCGGACCTGCTCCTCCTTGGTAATGATGGGCGCAGCATCGCCTCGCCGGTGGCCAGGCGCAATGCCGCTGCCGGCGGTCCGCAGCAGATCGCTCGAGAACTTGAGCACGCCGGCAAAGTCGGGCAGCGCCTCGGAAAAGTTGATGCACGCCCGAAGCAGGTTGAGCTTGTTGCCCGGCATGCCGTACAGGCGGGATGTTGCTTGTTCGCGGATGCGAGCGACAATGGCCGCGTCCGAGTCGTCAATGCCCGTGGCTGCTGCGCCTGCACCCGACGAAGGCGCAAACTCCACGACGCCGTATGTCTTGAGCAGCATTCCGAGAAACGCGTCGACGCCCGACTCGATGTCGCCCTCGGCCAGATCGAGCGCGGCCGCGCCGTTGGCATGGCCAGAGTGCAAGAGGGCGTTGTTTTGCGTGACAAGCCCGGCGGCCGGGTGGATGCCGACCTCGGCAGCGCCGCGTGTGCGCGCCTCCACGAGACCGCCAATCAGCACGGACATGAGCTCTCGCACCACCATGGCCTTTTTGCGGCGGTAGCCCAGGCGGCCCAAGACGGCGGCGATGCCGCTCAGAATGACAATGCGGTCAATGGTCGTGAGGAGCTCGGTCACGGAGGACGGAAAGGCCCGGAAGAGGGTTGCCGTGATCGCGGCGCGGCTGGGCGTCACAGACAGCCGTGGCGCCGTTGCTGGCAAGTTGCTGCCGGCGCCGTGCTTGCCCTCCACGACCATGGCCAGAAACTTGCGGTCCAATGCGCCGTCCGCAACATGCAGTGCCGCCAGGATGTTGCAGAAGCGGATCGTTGCCTCGGACAGCGGCAGCGGCGGGAGGTTTTCGCCCGAGATGCGCGTGTACAGCCCCAAGATGCGGTCCAGCAGGTCGGGCAGGATCTGCTGCAGATTCCGCAGCCATTTCGGCTGGTCCGGCCGGGCCCTCTCGGCGGCAGCGTCGAGCGCCAGCGCTGCAGCCTGCGCTGCCGACCCCTTCTCGGGCGGCGGCAGGCACACGCTGGGCACCTGAAACTCAATGCCCGCCCAGGACAGCAGCAGCAGGCACACCACGATCAGCTCGAGCGCCTTGCCGTGCCACAGGTGGTCGTTGATGGACCGCGACACGGTGGCGCCCTCAATCAGCTCCTTGAGGGCATCCGTCCAGCGGCCGGCCTGGAGGTACAGCGAGGCCACGACAATGGTCACGCGGCTCTTTCCCTTGTTGCGCCACCGCTCGTTGAGCCCGCCCGGGCCGAACCCCTGCACAGAGATGCGGTCCTGGCTCTGGCTGCGGTGGCCGTCGCCCAGGTCCTGCGGAGAGGCCGCGCGCTCCGGGCTCGACATGTTGCTGGCATTGTCGCTGCCCACGCCGGCAATGTCGTCAAAGTTCGTGGCCGGGCCAGAGAGGCCGCTCGCGCTGCGCACAGGCGTCGACGGCCGCCCCGGGGCCGACCCTGCGCCGGACCCAAACGGCGACCCGCCCTTGAACGGCATGGGCATGGACATGCGCGCCTGGCTCCGGTCCGTGTGGGACACGCCGCTCCCGACCGAGCTGGAGCGGTGCGTGGGCAGCGTGAACTGCGAGTTGCGCCGCGACGCCGCCGTGCCGCTGCCGCTGCTGCCGTCGTGGAAGCTGCCGCCGTCGCCGCCGCCGTTGGCTCGGAAGACGGAGCCCATGGCCTGGCCGGGAGACTCAATGTAGGACATGGCGTCAAAGGAGCGCGCAAGGGTGTTCATCTCGGCCAGCAGCAGCGACGACACGTCCGCCATGACCGTCTTCATGGTTGTGCGCTTCGACTGCGCGACAGGCGGCACGGTTGCCATGCCCTCGTCGGGCATGTGGATGGGCGCGTCGGGCGCCGGCTCGTAGTCGAAAATGAGCACGCGGTGCACGAGCACCTTGGTGTATGTGTCGCGCAGGTCCTCGAGCTCCTGGTAGAGCGTGCGGATGTTGCGCTCCTCGATCGACCGCCCGGCAGCCGACTGGCGCTTGCTGCCAAACGCAACGTTCTTGATCGCCGCGCCGTCGGCCAGCGCGAGAATGACGAGCGGCTCGCGGTAGAGGTCAAAGGGACACAGCGCCAGGTGTGAGGGCTGGGGCACGTGCGTGATCAGGTCGTAGAAGATGACGCCGTCGGGGAAGGCGAGAGGGCTGAACATGTCTATTTAAAGGTGAGCAGGCGACAGGCCATGCCTCGAGGGGGGGTGAGGGGGGGACAAACTTCGGTTTGGCCGGCTGTCAGCGCTGACGTCGCGCAGCTGCACCGCGTATTCGCCCCTAAGACGCTCGAGAAACGAGGCAAAACGGTCGCGATGCACAGGGCCGACGGGCAGCACCAGGACCTTTACCTGGGCCGGCGACACGGGGAGAAAGGGGTCGGACGGCGGCATGGTGGCTGCCGGGGTTGGCCGTCAAGACGGCCCTCAAGACGGGTAGTTGGGGTCGCTGAAAGCAGAGCGGCAAGGAAAAGAAAAGAGCTGCTCAGAGTATCGCGGACGGCATGGCGACAGGAGACGCGCGAGAAAGTGAGGCCCTGGACAGAGGGGGGCACGAGGACACAAGGCGGCAGGCAGGCCACGGCGCGCGGTGTCCGGGGGGTCGCAAAGAGGTTTGGAGCTCGTGGCCCGTCTCACTGGGCCCGTCGCGTGGGGTTGTTGCTCAGAGAGGCCTCTGGCGGGGGATACAGACCACGCTGTCGCAGTCGTCGTGGCAGATGGTGATGGCAGATCGTCAAGACGTTGCGTTCACCGCAAGGCGCAACGTGGAAGGTGCGCGCGGTGGGACTTGCCTTGTTCAGGGAGAGCACGGTCCGAGCTTCCATGTGGGGCCCTGAACGGCGCTGGAAGTGGAAGGTGCGTGCCACTACAAGCGCCGGTGGATCTACCCCTGACGAACCGCTTTCAGGGAGAAAACAAAGGAACCACGACAGCCGATTCGATGTGAGCGTCCCTGTACCAGGACCGAATTTTGGTGGTTTAGATATTTACAGGTCCCCTTTAAAGCTTCTGTTTGTACCTGGCTGTCGTCGAGATGCTTTTACTGAATCTACCTGGAGTACGTCTCGATACACAACGGATGCAATATCCCTGGATTTTCCATGATATAAATCCTGAAAACGGATGACAATCCTTTTCTTTCTTGTCCTTTCCTCACTACAGATGCGTCTCGGCCATCTCCGCTTGCAGCCATGCAGGCAGGGCCGGCGGCGCAGCCCAACCGTCGAGGTACGACACCACGGCAACGCCGGGCCCAGCGGGCTTGGCGTAGACCGCCGTCACGTACCAGGCCGTCTCGCCGCTCCGCAGCGTGTGCTGCAGCGTGGGGATGACGGTGCGGCTGTAGATCAGATTGGAGTTGGGGTCCGCATTGACGAGGTTGGCCTCGCGGTGGACCGACGATTCCAGAGACCGAATACCAACGGCGCCGGCGTCCCGGCTGACGGCAAAGGCGCCCTCGTGGCCACGGGACCAGCCGTCGGGCGTCAGCGTGTCGTAGTTGCCAATGATCTTGGGCTGCGTGCCCTCGCCAAGCGCAGCATCATACAGGTCGAGAGAGCGGCCGTCCTTGCTGTTCTCGTTGCGAACTGCGAAAGCGCCATCCGCTGTCATGATGGAGCGCGGGGCGGCGCCCGAGGGAACAGCCTGAACAGCGATG
This sequence comes from Sporothrix cf. nigrograna, assembly GCA_019925305.1. NCBI lineage: Eukaryota > Fungi > Ascomycota > Sordariomycetes > Ophiostomatales > Ophiostomataceae > Sporothrix > Sporothrix cf. nigrograna. The sequence continues at coordinate 275,600 of JADHKR010000030.1, forward strand.
CGGTGGACACGAAGATGCCAGTTGGGCGCGGCTGCTGTGGGCGGGACCAGGACGGTCCGGACGGTGACGTCGGAAAACGGCGCCCATACAGACACCAGCACGGGCCCGTCCTCGGCACCGTCGCGACGGGACTCGATGGCGGCGTAGGACGACAGGCGCCGCGTCTTCCAGTATTCGCCTCCGTCGTCCGACAGGCCAAGCTGCGAGGCGAGGGCGTACTGCTCGAGCGTGAAGAGGCCCGGCGGCACCGAGTAGCCAAACGCACTGCTGTACGCAAAGGCGCCGTACTTTGCGTGCGTGCCCTTCATCGGATAGCTGCAGGCCTGGCCGGAAGAGAGCAGCATGCAGTGGCCGCCGCGGTTGCTCATAATGTGGCCCGGCTGGAAAAGGGGCTTCACCGGCGGCAGAGACGGCCAGTGGTCCTCCTCGGTCGACGTCCAAAAGGGGTGCGTCTCGGGAACCGCCAGGCAGATAAACGCAAGGCACGCCCAGTACGGGCTGCCCGGGCTGTTGTAGTTCTCGGCCATCTGCCGGTCAGCCAAGATTTCGTGGGCAGGAAAGAAGCAGGGGGCCAGACTGTGTTACGTACATACATGTTGGGATACGCGTAGCCAATGGTCAGCGTCCCCGAGGAGCTCCACATGTCGTTCTGCGTCTGCCAGTGCCGCAGATGGCGCAGGACAATGCCCTTGACCATTCCCCAGGTGAGCGGCGCCGGCAGCTCGACGTCGGCGTACGCCAGCGCGCCCCAGAACGACACCATGGCAAACCGGTAGCCCACGCTCCGGCCAAACGGAATCGAGCGGCCCTCGGCGTCGTAGTAGTGGGCCAGGTCGAGCGCGCACTCTTGCGCACGCCGGCGGAACTCGGCCGCGCGCTCCGGGTCCTCGTCGCCGGCCAGCTTGGCGTACAGCAGCTGCAGAAAGTGGATGGCAAACGACGACGAGTAATAGTCCATCTGGTGGATGCCCACGGGGCCGTCGTTGGACCAGCCGCCGCCGCGGTAAAACGTGTCGAGGTGGCGGATGTCGCTGTCCAGACGCGCCTGCGAGAACTTGCCGCCGTTTTTCTTGAGGCCGAGGTTGGCAAACACGCGGAACCACAGCCAGTTGGTGTCGGGCATGTTCTTCTCGTTGACCGAGTTGCCGAGCCACGACTCCATGTTGGCCCGCTCACGCTCCGAGAACGAGCTCCAGAACACGGGCGCCACGGCCAGCGCATAGCCCAGCGGGCACATCTCCACCATGCGCTGGTCGTTGTCGCGCGGAAAGCCCCAGAACTCGGGGCTCTCTGGGTCTGTGCCGGCCCTCAGGCCGTCCACCCACCACTGCGTTCCGTGGTACACGCCGCCGCCGGCCAGCAGACACGCAAGACCCCAGAGCGGACGGCAGATGCCTTCCACCTCGGAAGCCGTCTGGTCGAAACGTACGGCTGTGGCGCCGGGACAGCGCACACGGGCCTTTCCGGGCGAGAAGAACGGCTCGAGCGGGTCGAGCAGGGCTCGCAGCAGGTTCTGAACAGAGGCCCGGTCGCCCTTGCTGAGGTCAACGCGGCCAAAGGGGTGGATGGCATTGTAGCCTAGGACAAGGCCAGACTGGGCTTGCGCCATTGTGGGCAATCTCTATTGTTGTGCTGGCTCCTCGACCCGCTGTCGTGTCGTGGGTCGTGGCAAGATGTCGAAGGTGCCGGGCCTTATAAACCGCTGATCCAGGCTGTATTTCGAGGGGGGAGAGGAAAGAAGAGGGGATGATAGAAAAGAAGAGAGAAAAAGGAGAAAGGAAAAAGGAAAAGAAATCAAAAGAAGGCATGCTCTCACTCGAGGTGCCCAGGCAGTCGTCCATCCATTGAGGAAAGGCACTAGCACTTTAACCGGCAGGCTTGGACTTCCGTGCGGAGTTGATAAGTCGGGGGGTTGACCAGCGTCACTTTTCTGACCTCTTTTGTTTTGCTTTGCTGCGTTTTCGGGGGGTAGGGTGGGAAAGGAATTCGCGGCTAAATTGTTTCCCTGGCCGGGATGGCAGCATCCACTGCGAGCTTCCAGGGACACGGCGGAGCAGGGCCGGAGTCGGCCTGCCCGGGGATCGTTGAAAACGGCCAGACACAAAGGGAGTTGACAACTCGAGGGCGAAACGAAACAGCCGACAACGTGGGGAAGTGGATCCACATCGTAGCAGCCGCCGGGAAAGAGCAATCGAGGGTCATTGTCGGTCACTACTTCCTTGGGTACGCCGCGTGATGCATGAAACGTCTCTTTGGTATATCTCATGCCCTCCATTGTCCGCAACGCCAGCTGGCATGCCAAGTCCCGTGAAATCAGCCGGGCCGTTCGGACGCAATGTTTCCTCAACGCCGATCGAGTGCAAAATCAACCCAAACACGGCCAGATGCGCCCTCTACGTGCTGTAAGACGACACGTAGTACTACCGTGGCTCGCAGTTAGCAACGGCCGTTCTTCTGGGCACGGAGGCAACCAAACATACCGTAATCGTGCTCGTCTCCTCTGCGTCGTCTGGGTCGTCCGGCTGCGCCACGTACACGTGCAGGATGAGCGCCATGCCGTCGACCACGCACGCAATCACCCGCCCGTCCAGCCGGCCCACGCTCAGGACGCGGCTCCAGTCACGCCCGTCGACGCGCACAGTCGCAAACTTGTCTGGCCCTGCCTCGCGGTACCGCGTGCTGGGGTGCTCTTCGAGCGGCACCGGGATCGCTTCCTCGTTCAGCACAGGGTTCTCCAGGTCGTTCCACACCGTCTCCACGCTCAGCGTGTCCGTCACAAGCCGGAGCCGCAGCATGCCGTACATATTGGCGCTGATCTCGAGTTTCGGCCCTGCGCCGCCGCCACCGCCGAGAGCGTTGCCGGCAGCTCCGCCAGCAGTCGACGAGAACCCGTTGGGCGCCAGTCCCAGACTGCTGCTGCCGCCGCCGCCGCCCGAGGTTGTGTGCGCCAGCTTTGTGAACCTGTCCGAGACGGCCTTGAGCTGCAGGAGCGGCGGCAGCACAATGTTGACGTCCGACTCGGGCACGCTCGGCTCCATCACGCTTTTGGTGGCCTCGGCAGTCATCACGCGCACGGGCATGTCTTGCAGCACCACCTTTTCGCGCTCTCGCTTGGCCAGCAGCTCCAGCGTCTCCTCGCGGCTGCCGCCGCCTGCGCCGAGACTGGCACCGTCGTCCAGTGTGCTGCCAAATGTGCTCTCGCGGAACCGGGGTGCGCCTGGGCCGCCGCCGCCGCCGCCGCCTCCATGCCCTGCAATTGGCCCAAAGCCAAAGGCGCCCAGGCCCCGCGGGTTTGTCATGGTGTGTATGATCATGGACAGCACCGGCACGTTGTCTCGCTTGCTGAGCCGCAGGACCGCGTCTGTGCTGTTGACGGCCGACCGCAGCGCACGCTGCAAGGACGCGAGCGTGATCTCGAGATCGATGGCGTTGCCCGCATTCTTGGACTGCAAAACGTAGGCGTCGGGGTCGAAGAAAAAGTCGCGTGAAAAGGAGGACCAGACCTGCGACCCGCGGTCGGGGACCACAATGAACCGGACGACCTCGTCCTCAAGGCGGACCCAGACAATCTTGTCCAGGGCACTGAGGGCGGCAACGAGCTCTGAAGCGCGTGTCAGCTGGTCGGAGAATGGATATTCACGGGGGGGGGAGTAAAACAGGGAAGCGCCTGGGCTGTCTTCCTGCCCCACGTACTGGAAAACGTCCGGATGTTTCGAAGCTCCGCCTTGAACTTCATTTTGGCGGGAGGGCGTCGGCGTCTCTGGCGTCGTGCATCGGTCAAGCCATGCGAGGCATGCTGCTCAGACCGCCACCCAGATGATCCCGACGCGTTGCCGTTGCACTTCGACAGTGGAGCCTGAAATGCGGGGCGTGGACGGATTTCCCACTAACAGGCAATTGCCTGGTTAGGAAAGAGCCAGCCTCGCTCACTTGCACAGTTTGGGTTTTTCTCTACCTGCCAACATGCTAGTCTTTTGATCACTTTTTTGCGGCATATAAATCAAGTTATTCGAGTAATATTTGGAATGGAATACTAGACAATAAATTAAAATTCTAATAAAAATCGTAGGTATAATAGGTTATATAATAGGCGGAGATCAAACGTAAATCAGACAAGTCATAAATATCTTCATCGTGACACCCAACTGTAATATATGTCCAGAAAAAGCAACCTTGAAGGGAAAAAAAAAAGAAGAAGAAGAAGAAAAGAAGAAGAAAAAATCACCGCATCATCAGGGCCAGATTCCAGATCTCGGCTGGAGGGTGTACGGCCGGCTCTGTTTGCGGCTCCATCTCGGCCCACCATTGACCAAAGTCCTTTCCCTGGACTTGCCTCCAAGAGTCCCAGTATGCGGACATGAGACGCCAGTGCGGACTTTCGTCCAGCACATTGTCGTTGCTCCTGGGAGGAGCCGTTTTGTGAAGAACACGGCGGACGAGGCGAGATGCGTGGTTGATGGTAACGGTGGCCATCATGATGTCGTAGGCACTCCGACCCAAGCCCCCATTCGGGAAGAATCTTTTGTTATTTTTGCCATCGCGGCTTGCTTCTCCTCGATAGGGGCTACCCGCCGGTTCGCCGTTCATCTTGATGAAGCAGTATGGGCAAGGAAGGTCGAGGTCCAGCTTCTTGGGATACGCCGCATCCAAGAAATTGGGTACTTTGTTCCGTTGGGCGTCAGACATGGACGCCAGAATCTCGAGAACTGCCGTGTGAGACGAGACACGCCGGGCCGGAGAGGTGCTGGCATTGGCATTTGCCTCCGCAGGAGCCGCCTGTGTCTTGGAGTTTGTCTTTTTCAGAGGAAAACGTGGCATTCGGATCGGAGAGTGCTTTCGAAGTCGATGCGATGGAGTCGTTCTCGGTTCCCTGGTGACAGCCTCTGAACCGAGTTTTTCCCCCACGCGAGAATCGCAAAGAGAGGTTCCAAGACAGCGTACGCGACGCGCTGCCCAGACGGCCATATTGGATCTTGCACGGCCAGAGTCGTGCCGGCCAGTGGAGTCGTTGGCCTCGTCATCGGCGTGGTCGGTGGCGACCCCGCCTTTCCCCTCCGAACCGCTCTGTATCTCTATCCGGCCACCGGAGACGGCGTCCTCTGGCCCAGCGGGCTCTGTCTCGACGGGCGCTGCATCGCCAGGCCTTTCGGCAGGCCTGTCCTGGCCTGGCTGGATGTCTCTTTCGTCAAAGATGGGAGGCATGGATGACCGGGGCAGTGCCGGGTGGCCGCAGATGTGCACCATCTTGCGCTGACAGACGGGGCAGACTGCGCCAATGTTCATTCCGAGCCAGACCTTGGCACAGCGGTTCCCGAACCTGTGCTCGCACGGAAGGCTCACCCATTCCTCCACGAAACCGTCGCACGTCTCCAGGCCCACGACCTCGTGGCAGATAGGGCACGGCTCGGTCGGCGGAGGCGCTTTGGTCTCTTGAGCGTGGGGGGCATGGCCAGCGCTTTCGCAGGCGGCCACGGGATGCGAGGCTGACATTGATTCCGGGGTTGGTCCTCCTTTCTGCATTTTGGTGGAGTGAGGGGGAAGTTGGCTCGATGGCGGTCGCTTGGAAGGGCGTCGAGAAGTCAGACGTGTAGATGAAAATGGCCCCGAAGGCCTGCAAGGGGCAAGAAAGTCCTATAAAAAGGGCACTGGTTCATCGAGATATAACAAGACTGGAAAGCAGACGCGGCGCCGTGACGTGGATTCGACAAGGAGCAATCGTACGCAACATAAAACTCATGGGGTGCATGGTGAGGTCAGATGGTGCCGCTCAAAGGATTTCGCAGTAAGCTGCGATAGCAAGTCTATTAATGAGCCAGACCTTTGGAGCAAACTTTTATTCTGAGCCATACATTGGACAAGGAGGGTGGAGGGGTATTATTGCTTACGTCCAAAACAGGGCGAGCGAGTCCGCCTGCTGGACGCGGCACTTTGCGTAGAGTATTGGGGTGATCGACGAGGGGCGTGATGCTGTGCTCTCGGCTGGCAATGGCGACGAGCCTCGCTACGGCTCGCTGTGGCGGAGGACAGGTCTGGTGATGCACGGTCCTAGCCGGGTGTAGATAAGAAGACTGTGGGAGGGGGACAAATTCCTTTTCTTTGTCGGAAGTCGAAGAAGGCCGGGATACGCCGAGGAAATGGAAGGTTCACGGGGATATAATAGACAAACAGGAAGCGACGATGGTGTTCGAGGTTGGGCAGGCGCTACCCACTTGTCTGCGCAGTTGACAGCCTTGTCGCCCGTCGCAAGTGAGACGGCGATGTCGTCCGATGGGGATTTTTGTCGTGAAATCTTCGCGGCTGAAGGTCGCTTTTACTCTATTTATTTTACGTTCTATTGTTCTTTCAGTTTCCTTCTCTACCCTCAGCCCTGGCTCCCTTCGACGATAGGACTGAGGCGCGCCTGCCTAACAGGACTTTTGTCTTCTGGTCGGGCAGGAGCCCGAGCTGTGCCCCGCAGTCGATATGCGCGAGTGGCCGAGAAGCTCGCTCTGTCTGGCTGAGGGAGGGTAGGACAGGGCAGGGCAGGCAGGAGCGATGAAGGCGAGGCCGCCACGGCGAGAAAAAGAACAAGGCGCCGAGCCGCAGGACTGCACAGAAAAGCCAAGAGCGCGATATGCGGCTATGTCTGTCGCCTTTGCATCGCCTTATCATACGGCCATGCGTCTGCCCGTGCCAGGCAACACTGTGCGTCACATGGAAACGTGTTGCCCCTCCACTTGGACACATGGCATCTGGCGGCCGCCCGTCACGGCAGGCCTCGTGCTAATATGGGGTCGTCTCGTATAAACCGGACAAGCAGAGTCCTTTGAATCTGAAAAGTGACAAAGAAAGCCGTCTAGATATGAAAATATTTGCAAGAGATGGCGAAATAAAAACCGCAGAACTGCTAAGCCGACTGCGCAAACCAAAGCTTATCCAGAAAATTGTGACTGGATCCAAGGCATACACCGACGTCTCCCTCTGAAAGATTACCGCCGCGGTGGCTCGTCTTCGTCGCTGTCGTCCATGAATCCCTGCTCCAGTCTAGACGAGCGTTAGCCGGGGTATCGTCGGCGCTTCGAAATGCCCCCCCCCCCCTCCCTTCCCCTTTCCCCTCCCCGAAGGGACGACCTACTCTCTGCTCAGTCGTCGAGTATCGTACACGGCACCGCCTCGTGGCAGGTCGTGTCGCCGACGAGTGTCTGGCCGCATTGTGCTGAGCTCCTCGCCCACCTCGCCGAGCGACAGGCCGTGGGCCGGGCTGTGCAGGTGCAGGTGCAGGTCCTCGTCGTCGGACAGCAGGTCGTTGTCGTCGCCGCCCAGCTCGCCGCCGCTGCCGGCGCGGTTGTGGCTGCTGCCGGCACTGGCGCCGTCTCGTCGAAACAAGCCCCGCAGCCGGCCGCCGATGCCCGTGTCACCTCCGTTGGCGGCCACGCGGTCTCGCCAGTTTGTCGTTGTCGTGGCCCGCGCGAAGAAGTGGCTCACCGCAGACTGCATGCGATGTCGCAAGGACAGGGTCTGGCTCGACAGCGTGTCGATGGGCAGGTAGTGGCTGTAGCGGTTGCGGTAGTGCTGCCAGACAGGCACAATGACAAATGTCAAGAGCAGGAAAATGACAAGGGCGGCGATCGCCGGGAGAAAGAGGGCCTGCGGCATGGTTAGTCGGGGGAGGCAAAAAATAAGAAAGAAAAAAGGCTGCAGCTGCCCGGGCGCTTGCGTACCTTGATCACGGACAGGCTGGCTCCCATCGTGGCGGCGTGTGTCCGGCCACCGAGAGAGCGCCCAGAGCCGGGGCGTATTGAGGCAGAGCGCCGAGACGTGCGCGAACAGAGGCCGACGTTGGAGGGACTCGGATGTTCACGGCGTCTCAGTGTTGGCACAGCCGGGCCTGGCTCGGGGGTGGACGCCTAGGAGCTGACGCTGTCGTCGTCTGTCAGACCTGCGATCGCCGTGGCCAGAGTCGAGAGAAGATGCCGACAGGCAAAACGAGATCGCGCCTGAAGGCCGAGGAATTATGGGCCTCTCTGGAGGCATGACGACGCCTGCGACAGGCAGCCTGTGCCAGTGTTCTTACTGTAGTTTTAGGCCTGTCTGCTGCACGCAAGCCACTAAACAAGCCACTTTTGGGGGGACCAACCAACTTCACAGCCTTGAGCCCTGCATAATCCTTTTCTGGTATTTCGTCTGGAGCACATTCTACGGAAGATGGGCTGCACGTGATCTTTACTGCGGCGACCACCACTTTATTACATAAGCATATGGTTGTGATTACCGTATTCTGCGGCAGGTTCCTACTCGTACGTAATGATCATTTTTCCTCAGATAACGTCTGTTCAGTTCTTCATCAAATTCCAACGCTTCTTCCTGGCCTTCCGAACCCCTATTCGAGATTAAAATACTGGGGAAATATACCAACGGCCACTACAAAGGCTGCCGGTTAGCGCTGGAACTAGCCGGAGGTCAGGCCTCGTGTGGTCACCGGTGTATTTTTAGGGGTTTGGGGGCCTGTTCACCGTTGGAGGGGTTTATCGGTATCATTTTGGCGCGCTTGGTGCCATTTAGAGAGCGCTTTTGATTACGTGCAATTTCACAGTGGGCGCCTGGAAAACAGTCATCAGCTTACAATCGTAGGCGTCACAGCGCTCCGCGCAAATAACACGAACTGTATCGGTATTGGACAGTGCAAGCACTGTACCCTTCAGTGGACAGGGCCAGGGCGGGTACCGGCCACTCCGGCGATACGTTCCAAATGTCGATTACGTCGTTTGCCAACAAGAACAAGCCGTACGAGTGCTTTGCTGCAGCAATCTTCATTTCAGACGTGTGTCACAGGCCTAGCACCTCATGCAGGGCGGGACGAACTGCACGTTCTGCGTTCAGGGGCAGCGCTGCTGCTAGTGGCTGCTGGGCGGCACGCCGATTCACACTGTATGCAGCTCGCGTGGAAACGGCAGGCGTGGCCTGCTTGGGACTAGTGCGAAGCACGGGCAGCTGCTGTTCGGAAAACCACCCCTGACGGGTCCGTGTTCATCAAGGGGGGAAGGAACGGCCACGGTGCAGCAACGAGCAAAACGCAACCAAGAAAACAGGAAGGAGCGCAGGACAAGAGATGGAAATTTAGAAACAGAAGAGCTGCCAGACAAGACGATGCCAGGTCAGGGGCTTGCGGCGTGCTAATCCTGTTTCAGCGCGGCGCCTGTGTTCTTTGAGACATTGAGACACCGTGCCAGAAAGAAGACGAAAGGACGCACACAGAACGTCTGCCCAGGTTTGGCACCTGCCCGCTCCGACCGTTCTGCCACCGCAGGAGCGACCGACGAGCGACGACCCGTCACGAGCAGACGCACGACGAAACCGACCAACGCCGAAACGACGCTGACGGCAAAGGAGACGCCAAACGAGCACGGAGGCGAGGACGACGACAGCGACCGCGCCGCCCCGACGACGTCCCCGGCCGCGACAGAACAGAGTGTACATGCGACAGAGCGGCCGGCAGCCCTCCCGACGACGCGAGCGGCGACGAGACGAGACGGCCGCCGCGCAGACTGAAGCTTTTCAGCCTCTGTTTCGAAAGATCACGATCCTTGCCCGGCACCGGCTGCTGCATGCTCCCGCGCCACCCTCCGCCGGACAGCAGCGTCTGCAAACGACGAGCAGCGGGTGTGTGAGCCCTGCCCTCTATGCTTTTTCGTCTCGGCTCTGCCTCTTTTCGCCCCTGCCTCTTTGCCTCTTCCCGAGCCCTCCTCCCTCTCACCCCTCCTCACCCCTCGTTGCTAAAGCGTGTTTATGCAGACCGAAACCACCCCTGGCCCGTTGCCTGCCCGCCCCAGGGAACATGATGCGATCCGCCCGTCGTCTGAGACAGCACCGCACCCAGTGACTACTGCCAGACTGCCCTCACACGCCCCGGCCCTCTGTCCACCTCGACGGTTCGCGGCCGGCAGACGTGAGCTGCATCGACCCCCGCCACCATGTCCGACAAACAGCCCAGACAGTCGTCTGGCGGCAAGTCGTTCTTCTCGCGCGTCAAGCACAAGTCGGACCGCCGCACCGCCAACGACGAGAGCAGGTTCCTCGGCCCGCTCGACCTCGACGCCGCCAGCACGGCCGGCTCGCGCACCTCGCGCCACAACCGCGACTCGTCTGTCATCTCGCTCGACCGCCCCAACTCCCCCGAGTCCGGCATCAACATGATGGCCGGCGTCATGACCACCATTCCCTACGAAAGCATCAGCGCCGACCACCGCTCGCCCGTGGCCGTCGAGTATCTTCCCAAGAGCGCTGCCGGCAGCAGCGGCAGCATCCACCACGGCCGCGAGCCGCTGCCGCACCACCTCAACAAGGCCACCAGCGACTTCCACCAGTATCCCTCGTTTGACCCGTCGTCGGCCACGGCCGCCGCAGCTGTCGCCGCGTCCATGTACGGCGCAGCGCCCGCCGCGGGCAGCGCCGCCCACCTGTCCGGCGGCAGCAGCCATCTCGCTGGCCCCCGCCCGCCGCCCGGCGCGGGCGGCAACATGACCATGGCCTCGACCGGCCGTCAGACACAGCTGCAGCAGTGGGGCCCGCCGCGGGAGAGCGCCGCCGCCGCGCAGGCCGGCTCGCACAACTCGCGCTACAACTCCTCCTACACGACGACGTCTGCCGGCCGCAGTTCAACGGACGGCCACTCGAGCATCTTCTCGGCCCTCCCCAGCGCCTCGTCGCAGAGCTCCTACACATCGCACCGCGAGTCGAACCGCCTGACCAAGTTCCCGTCGGGCGTGCCCGGCGCGGGCGCGCCGGGCATGGGCGGCTCCAACGACGGGTTCAACCTGTCCAAGCCCGAGGACGACATTGTCGTCGAGCAAATGTTCCTGGCCCTCATGCAGAAGCGGGGCTGGCTCAACCTGCCCGAGCAGGCCCGGCGACAGATGATTGCGTACCCGGCGCAGAAGAAGTGGACGCTGATCTACCAGGACCGGCTGAGCGAGTGGCAGGGCGAGCAGCGGCGGCGCCAGACCGCGCGGCCCGGGCAGTACCAGAACGTGGACGTCACCACCTACTCGGACGAAGAGGGCTCGCCCGAGTGGTATGTGCGCAAGATCATGGAGAACAGCCTCGACGCCAAGAACCTGGCCAGCCTCGAGGTTAACCTGCGCACGCAGCAGATCGGCTGGGTGAAGCGCTTCATCGAGTGCCAGGGCCAGGTGGCGCTGACCAACGTGCTGCTCAAGCTCAACCGCAAGAGCGCGCGCGGGCCGGCGGCGCCCGACGTGCCGCGCGGCGACAAGGAGCTCGACCGGGAGTACGACCTGGTCAAGTGCCTCAAGGCCCTGATGAACAACAAGTTTGGCGCCGACGACGCCCTGGCCCACCAGCAGGTGCTCGTGGCGCTGTCGCTGTCGCTCATCTCGCCGCGCCTGTCGACGCGCAAGCTCGTGAGCGAAGTGCTCACGTTTCTGTGCCACTGGGACGACGGCGACGGCCACGTCAAGGTCATCCAGGCCATGGACAGCGTCAAGAGCCAGCAGGGCGAGACGGGCCGCTTCGACGCCTGGATGCGCATCATCGAGGTCACCATTGACGGCCGCGGCAAGATGGGCAGCATGGTCGGCGCGAGCGAGGAGGTCCGCAGCGGCGGCATCGGCATGGAGAACCTGCTCATGGAGTACTCGGTGGCGACGCTCATGCTGATCAACATGCTCATCGACGCGCCGGAGCGCGACCTGCAGCTGCGGCTGCACATCCGCGCGCAGTTCATCGGCTGCGGCATCAAGCGCGTGCTCACCAAGATGGAGGCGTTCCAGTACGACCTGATCGACAAGCAGGTCGAGCGCTTCCGCAGCAACGAGGCGATTGACTACGAGGACATGCTCGAGCGCGAAAACAGCAGCATCAAGGACAGCGTCGAGGGCGACGTCAAGGACCTCAACGACCCGGTGCAGATTGTCGACGCCATCCAGGCGCGCCTCAAGGGCTCGCGCACGCAGGACTACTTTGTCTCGGCGCTGCAGCACCTGCTGCTCATGCGCGACAGCGACGGCGAGGAGCGGCTGCGCATGTTCCAGCTCGTCGACGCCATGCTCAGCTACGTGGCCATGGACCGCCGCCTGCCGGACATGGACCTGAAGCAGAGCCTCAACTTTAGCGTGCAGAGCCTGCTCGACAAGCTGCACACCGACTCGGAGGCGCGCCAGGCGCTGGACGAGGCGCTCGAGGCGCGCCAGATTGCCGAGGCCGCCATGGCCGAGCGCGACGAGATGCGCGGACGGCTCGAGCTCGGCGCCGACGGCCTGGTCGCCAAGATGCAGCGCCAGCTCGACGAGCAGGCGCGCTTCATCGACGCGCAGCGCCGCCAGGCCGAGTCGCTCAAGGCCGAGATCGACAGCGTGCAGACGCTGCGCGCCAAGGAGGCCCAGCGCAACGAGCTCGAGACCCGCGAGCTGTACCTCATGCTGCGCGACGCCCAGGACGTGGCCGCGTCCAACGCGGCGGCGTCCAAGGCCGGCGCCGCGGCCGTGCTGGCCACGGGCGGGACCGTCGGCAAGCTGGCGGACGACGACCCGGTGCGCATGCAGGGCATTCTCGACCGCGAGAAGCTTATGGAGCGGCTGCGGATGCAGATTGAGCGCCAAAAGACGCAGTTCAAGCTCGAAGGCCGGGTCTGGGGCGATGTCGTCGGCCCGTCCGACCGGCTGCGCGCCCTCCGCGAGGAGATGGAGGGCTTTGGCGACGACGGCGGCGTGCCCAGCAGTCTGCTGGGCGTCGACGGCGGCGCCGCGGCCATGTCCACCAACAGCGTGCTCGGCAGCGTCCATCGCCAGACCAAGATTGGCCGGAAGCCCGTGGGCGGCGCGGCGGCGGGCGCGGGCGGCGGACAGTCTGCTGCTGTGACGTCCAGCTTTGACGAGGACGAGGATGAGAACGAGGACGGCGAGGAGGCCACGGGCGAAGACGGCGAAATCGTGTACGAAAAGCCCCGCATGGTCGAGATCCGCCGCCCGGTCATCGACCCCAAGCAGCAGACGGGCCTCATCAACGAAATCGCCGGCAAGGTCAAGCGGTACGAAGGCAGCGACTCGGAGGACGGCGACGGTGTCACCACGGGGCCGTCGCACCCCAGTCTCGAGTCCCAGTCGCCGGTGACGCCGCACGAGGGCGATGCGCCGCGCATCCAAATCACAGGCGCGTCGCCCAGCAGCAGCAGCAAAACGACAGGAGCACCGCCGCCGCCGCCGCCGCCACCACCACCCCCGATGCCCGGCCAGCTGCCCGGCGCGCCTCCTCCACCGCCACCACCACCACCACCACCTCCGCCCCCTGGCGGTATGCTTCCAGGAGCGCCTCCTCCACCGCCGCCCCCCCCACCGCCGTCTGGCCAGCTGCCAGGCGCACCGCCGCCGCCTCCCCCGCCGCCACCGCCGCCCGGCGGCCTTGTGGGCATGCCGCCGCCGCCCCCTCCGCCGCCGGCGCCTCCTATGCCTGTCCCTGGCTCGATGTCGGGCCGTTTCTTGTCGAAGCAGCCCACGTTTGAGCCGGTGCAGCCGACGCTTGGCCTGCCGGTAGTGCGCCCCAAGAAGAAGCTCAAGGCGTTCCATTGGGAAAAGGTGGACGAGACGGTGACGACGCACTGGGCGGCGCACACGCCGTCGGCGGAGGAGCGCGAGGAAAAGTACATGGAGCTGAGCCGCAAGGGCATTCTCGACGAGGTGGAAAAGCTGTTCATGGCCAAGGAGACCAAGCTGCTCGGGCAGAGCGCGGGCAAGAAGGACGACAAGAAGCAGATCATCTCGACGGATCTCCGCAAGGCCTTTGAGATTGCGTTTGCAAAGTTCTCGCAGCTGTCCGTGGACAAGGTGGTGCAGATGATCATCCACTGCGACCGCGAGGTGCTGGACAACGCGGTGGTCATGGAGTTTTTGCAAAAGGACGACCTGTGCAACATCCCCGACAACGTGGCCAAGCAGCTGGCGCCGTACAGCAAAGACTGGACGGGCCCGCGGGTGTCGGAGGAGACGCGCGAGATGGACCCGGCGGAGCTGACGCGGCAGGACCAGATCTACCTGATGACGGCGTACGAGCTGCACCACTATTGGAAGAGCCGAATGCGGGCGCTGGCGCTGACGCGCAGCTTTGAGCCCGAGTATGACGAGATCATGGCGAGCATCCGGCAGGTGGTGGCGGTGTCGGAGTCGATCCGCGACTCGGTGTCGCTGATGAACGTGCTGGGGCTGATCCTGGACATTGGCAACTACATGAACGACGCCAACAAGCAGGCGCGCGGGTTCAAGCTCAGCTCGCTGGCGCGGCTGGGCATGGTCAAGGACGACAAGAACGAGTCGACGCTGGCGGACCTGGTGGAGCGGATCGTGCGGCAGCAGTACCCCGAGTGGGAGTCGTTTGCCGACGACATTTCGGGCGTGATGACGGCGCAAAAGATCAACATTGAGCAGCTGCAGGCGGACGCCAAAAAGTACATTCTCAACATCAACAGCGTGCAGCGGGCGTTTGACAGCGGCAACCTGTCGGACCCGAAAAAGTTCCACCCGGCGGACCGCGTGACGCAGGTGGTGCTGCCGTGCATGAAGGAGGCGCGGCGCAAGGCGGAGCAGATGGAGGTGTACCTGGAGGAGATGGTGCGCACGTACGACGACATTATGGCGTTTTACGGCGAGGACAGCCGCGACGACAATGCGCGGCGCGACTTTTTCGCCAAGCTGGCGACGTTTATCGGCGAGTGGCGGCGCTCGCGCGACAAGAACATCCAGTACGAGGAGACGCGGCGGCGCAACGAGGCCAGCATGAAGCGCAAGCACGCGGCGCAGCTGAAGCTGGCGGCGGGCGGCGCGGGCGAGGCCGGCGCGCTGCCGAGCCCGTCGAGCGCGGGCGCCATGGACAGCCTGCTGGAGAAGCTGCGCGCGGCGGCGCCGCAGACGCGCGACCAGCGCGACCGGCGCCGGCGCGCGCGGCTCAAGGACCGGCACCAGGTGCGCATCGCCTCGGGCCAAAAGATCCCCGACCTCAACGAGATTCCCGAGGCCGAGGCCAGCCTGCAGCGCGGCGGGCTCGAGTCGCCGACGACGCCCGGCGAAGGCGGCGGCGGCCCCGGCGGCGGCGCGCCGAGCGTGGGCAGCCTGCTGAGCCCCGTGCTGGGCTCGCCGCGCGGCGAGGCCGGCCACGACGGCGCGGGCGACGACGACGTTGCCGCGCGCGCGGCGCTGCTGCTGCAGGGCATGCGCGGCGACGAGGACGACGACCTCGACGAGGAGCGGCGCGAGAGCCTCCGCAAGGCGCGGCGGCAGACGGCCGAGGAAGAACGGCGGGCGCGGCGGCGGCGACGCGACAAGGCCCAGAGCAGCGCGAGCGCCGACAGCGCTGCGGCGGCGCCGGCCGGCGACACAGCGGCCGGCGAGGGCGGCGGCGTCCCCGCCGTTCCCGAGGCCGTGGCGGAAGAGGCCGTGCCGCCAATAGCCGAGGAGTAGCGGCGGTCGTTCCCTGAACCGGACTGTGCATGTGTATAATCCATTGTTTCTTTTCTTCTTCTTTTTCTTGTTCTTTTTTCTTTTCTCTCTTTTTCTGTTTATTCTTGTCTTTTCACTTACCTATTTAGTACTGGGAGGTTCAGGGATAGACGGGACGGGAGAGCATCAAAATGGGAGGGCTCTCGTGCTGCACGCGAGAGCTTGAGAATGTCTTGGAATTTACTTTTTTGATTCTCGTTTGTCTTTCATAGCGTCGATCTGATTGCGCCCATTCCGTATTCCGTCCAATCAGTCAAGTCCCGTGTTCCGTGCTCTTGGATATTCCTGCCATTGGCCCTGCGGCTCTATGGCCGCCGCGTGTCGTCCCTTTTCTCGCTCCTGTCGCGGCTCCTCTTGCGCTCGCTGTCGCGATGCCGCCGTCCTCTGTCGGGGCTCCGGCTCCGGCCTCGCCGCCGGCCGTGGTCCCGTGTATGGCTGCGGCTGCGGCTGCGACTCCGTGACCGGTGCTGTCCCTCTCCCCGGCCGCGTTCGCGATGCTCGCGCGATCCGCTCCGTCTCCGCGCCCGCCGGTCGTGGTCCCGTCTCTCCCGGTGGCTTCTTTCGCGGCGGTGCCGGCCGTCTCTGTGTCTGTCGCCTCTCTCGTGCCGGCCGTGTCTGTCTCGGCTGGTTTTGTCGGTTCTCTCGGTTTTCTCGGGTTTCTCGGCCCTGCCGCCGGACAGAGGAGCGCGCGCCGCGTCTGCCGGGACAGCAATGGCGTTGGCGCCTGTGCCGGCGCCGCCCGCTGCTCCGGCGCCGAGCCGCGTGCCGGGCGGGAGGCCCAGCGCGAGGGCCATGGCCTCCTCTTCGGCGGCCTTGACGCGCTGCAGCTCTTCGCGCCGGGCGGCCGCCGCGGCGTCGTGGCCGTCGTCGTGGCCGGCGCTGTCGCCCTCCTTGGCGTACCAGGTCAGGTCGCGGCCCTGCTGCCAGCGGCCCACCGGCGCTTTGAGGCTGTGGCCGAGGTAGTGCTCGCGGCGGGACGAGTTGGCGACGTCTTCCCAGCTGAAGTTGACGCCGCCGCGCGAGCCCTGCTTGCGGACGGTCGCGACGAGGTCCATGGTGGAGGTCGTGGTTGGCTGGCACGGTCTGTCGTGTGATGGCGATGGTGATGGGTGGCGATGGTGACGCTGGAATGAACTGTTGTTAGGGCGCGGCAAGGCTGCAGATTACGTAATCAACCGCAGCCTTTCGTAGTTCCCTCCAGTAGTTCCCTCCAGTGATCGATCCACAGAACAACTTCTCGCGACAACCACGACTCCCACCGCCATGTCCTTCAAGATCGACGAGCTCCAATGGAGCGAGCCGGAGACGGCCAACGAGATGCAGGGCATCCACTCCAACTCGGTGCTGTACTACTTTATGCGGTCGCCGTACTTTGACAAGACGTCCAACAACAACACGGTCTACAACCAGGCCATGCACAACCACAACATGTTTCCGGTGCTGGAGACGCGCGAGCGCTTCGAGGACTTTCTGCGCAGCATGTCGGGCGTCGAGTACGTTGTGCACCAGGCGCCGGCCGAGATGGCGCCGGGCACCGGCACCGGCGTGTGGGTCATCCGCAAGCAGCTGCGGCGCAAGCGCAACGACGGGCAGCCGGACGACCTGACGGTGTACGCCGACTACTTTGTCGTCGGGTACAACATCTACCAGGCGCCGACGCTGGCCGACGTGCTGTCGTCGCGCATCACGTCCATGGCCGTGGCGCTCAGCAAGGCGTTTCCGGCCATGAACAGCATGCAGTCGTGGTCGCCGGCCGAGGGCCACTACTACGAGACGACGGACAAGGCGGCGGCGGCGGCGGCGGCGGCGGCAGAAGCCAAGGCAGCAGCCGGCGAGGACGGGTTTCTGGAGATGCTGGAGGGCCAAGAGCTGGAGGAGGAGGAGGACGACGACGACGAGGACGACGACGAGGACGAGGACGACGACGACGACAACGACGACGACGACAACGACAACGCCATGGCCGTGGACAAGGCCAAGGCAGGCAGCGGCGAGTCGGACTCGGACTCGGACTGGGACTTGGACGACGACGCCTACGTGGACCCGCGCATCGCCGAAGAATCCTACGCCATCCACATGATGTACGGCGGCGAGTACCTGGACGAGCAGCCCATCTCGGGACGGCCCGGCGACTTCCACATTGCCCTGGCCGGCGGCGGACGCAGCGCCGTGGGCGGCGCGGCCGGCGCCAGCAAGGTGGCTGCGGCGCTGGAGAGCAGCAAGGCCGGCAGCAGCGGCAAGGCCACGCCGGTGGGCGGCAAGGACGGCAAGGACGGCAAGAAGTCGGGCGCGACGACGCCCAAGCCGCGGCGGCGGAAGAGCAAGGGGCCGGCAGCGGCATGACGTCAACGGAGGCATACCGGGGATAACTGGCCATGAAACGACTGTAGCCACGCAGGTCGGTTTCTGAGAACGAAACGTGCTTTCTTCTAATGCAATATATGATATATGATATGTATATATGTAACATGCTCCTTGTGCTCTAGATGCCCAATACAGACAACCCCCCCCCCAACCCCCCTATGCTTGCTGCTGCCGCGGCACGACCGTCCACCCCCTCCCCGGCACCTTGCGCTGCCGCACCTTGATGGCCGGCAGCGGCCAGGCCGTGGCGTTGGCCGTGTCCGGCTCGACCGCCGGCACGACCCAGACCTCGCGCTCGAGGCCGTCGGGCGACCGCTGCGTCTCCTTGATGGGCTTGCCGTACGTGAGCAGCGGCGTGCCCTGCAGCAGGCTGGCGAGCTGCAGGCCCGTGAGGTCGACGAGCGAGCGCATGCGCGTCTTGGGCAGCGACGCGGCCGCGTCCGGGCCCGCGTCCGCGTCCGGCCGCGGCGCCGCGCGCTGCAGGTGCGCGTAGACCACGTACTGCGGGCACTCGGCGACGGTCAGGTGCGCCATGGGCGACGCCGGGTGGATGTACACAAACTCGGCGCTGTCCCCCCGGGCCGCGCCGCGCACGGGGAACAGCGGCCGGTACGGCACCTCGATGGCGCGCCGCGGCCGGTGCAGCGTGCCGCCGGCCGTCACGTACGCCGGCGGGTTGGGCGCCATGTCCGCGCGCTGCGCAATGTTCTCCGGGAAGCCGGCCGCCACCATCTGCTTCAGCAGCTGGATCTGGCCGTCGCTCGGCCGCGGCAGCTGCTCCTGGTAGCCCAGGCCGGCCGCCGCGTGCGCCGGCACGTTGGCGCGCAGCAGCTGCGTGATCTGCCGCCGCATCTTTTGCACCTCGCGCAGCGCCTTGTAGTGCACAAAGTGGCCCCGGCACCACGCCTCCGTCGGCTCGTGCGAGAACTCGCCCACCACCTGCAGCAGCTTGAGCGCGTCCGACCGCTCGTCCAGCGACGTGAACTGCCGGTGCACCTTGCGGAACAGCTCCGCTGTCTGCCGGCGCTGCTCGTCCTGCCGCACGTCGGCCTGCGTGCGCACAGCGGGGGTGTCGTCGGCGTCGTCGGCGTCGTCGTTGTCGTCGTTGTCGTCACCGTCCCGGCGCGGCCTCGCCGTGGCCGACGCCGGCGGAATCGCACTGTTGGGCCGCACAAAGATCTCGTCGGCAGACAGCGCCGCGACCAGCGCAATCACGTAGTGGATGCAGTTGCCCGGATGGCCGACCATGAGCATCTTGGCGAAGCGCGGCGACAGCGGGAACGCCGCCATGAGCTCGCCGAGCCGCGTGATCTCGCTGCCCGCGGCGCCGCCCGACGCCCCGAGGTACCGCAGCAGCCGCTCGGCGCGCAGCAGCGCGTCGCGGTCCGGCCGCGTCGGGAACGGGAACGTCGGCACATGCGGCACGCGCATCGCCTGCAGCTGCAGCACCACGCTCTCAATGGGCATGCGCAGGATCTCGGGCTCCGAGAACGCCGCAAAGTTCTCCTCGTACACCGCCGACGAGTACAGCCGGTAGCAGTGGCCCGGGCCCGTGCGGCCCGCCCGCCCGCTGCGCTGGCTGGCGCTGGCCTTGCTGATCCAGCCCACCTCGAAGCTCTGCACGCCCGTCTGCCGGTTGAACGTCCGCGCCTTGGCCCGCCCGCAGTCAAACACGTAGCGCACGCCGGGGATCGTCAGCGACGTCTCCGCCACGTTGGTCGCCAGCACCACCGCCCGCGTGCCCTCGGGCGCCGGCCGGAACACCCGCTGCTGGTCCTTGGTCGACAGCTTGGAGAACAGCGGCAGCACGTGCACCAGCCGGGGGCCCGAGCCGGCCGTCTCGCCTTCGTCGGGGACAAACTCGATCCCGTCGTCGTCCTCCTCGTCGTCGTCGCCGTCGTTCTCCTCCTCGTCCTCCTCCTCCCCCTGCAGATACTTGCTGTCGTTGCCGTTTTCGTCGCCGAGGCCGCTGCCAAACTCAATGTCCTCGGCCTCGTAGCCCATCTCGGCCGTCGAGAGACGCACCTTGGGGCCCGTGGCCGCGTGCACGCCGTTGATGGCCAGCCGCAGCCGCTTGGCCAGCCGCTGGATCTCGTCCTCGCCCGTCAGAAACACCAGGAACCCGCCGGGCGGCAGCTTGCGGTGCCCGCGCACAATCTTGCGGAACGCCTCGTCGACGTAGTCGTGCCGCGTGTGCTGCGCAAAGTGCACCGTCACCGGGAACTGCCGGCCCTCGATGCTGATCGTGCGCGGCGGCGTCGAAAAGATGGCGCGGTTGCCCGAAAACACGTCCGTCTGCAGCGTCGCCGACATGATGATGATTTTGAGCGGCCGCAACGGCCGCTTCTCGCCTGCGGCCTCGCCTGCGGCCTCGCGCATCCTGTTGATGAGGCTGACCACGCCAATGAGCACGTCCGTGTTGATGCTGCGCTCGTGCGCCTCGTCAATCACGACCGCCGAGTACTTGCGCAGCAAAATGTCCTCGCTGAGCTCGCGCAGCAGCACGCCGTCCGTCATGAACTTGATGGCCGTGTCCGCCGACACCGTGCTCTCGAACCGGATCTGGTACGCCACCCTGCGCCCGTGCTCCGGCCCCAGCTCCTCGGCCACGCGCTTGGCCATGCTGACCGCCGCCACACGCCGCGGCTGCGTCACGCCCACCATGCCCGGGTTGTCCGAGCCGGGGTTGCCGAAGCCCGCCTCGTACAGAAACTGCGGGATCTGCGTCGTCTTGCCGGAGCCCGTGCCGCCCGAAATCAGCACAACGTCGTGCTCGTGGATCGCCTCGACAATCTGCTGCTCCTCCGCCACCACCGGCAGCTTCGTCCGCGCGTTCTCAATCTCGGGCGTCCGCTCCACGTCCACGTGAAAGGCCTTTCGGTCCAGCCGCGTCGTCGGCTGCAGCGACTCGGGCAGCGCATCGACCTCGGGCTTCCGCGGCTCAAAGTTGGCAATCACCGGGAACACGAGCGTCTGCCCCGTTGCGTGGCTGTCGTAGCCGAGAGCGGCGTTCCGCTGCGCCTCGGCCCAGGCCTTGAAGTTGGACGCGCGGGGCTGTTCGCTCCCGTCCTCGTCGTCCTCGTCGTCCTGGTCGTTCTTTTCGTCGTCCTGGTCGTCCTCGTCGTCCTCGTCGTCCTCGTCGTCCTCTTCGTCGTCCTCTTCGTCCTCCTCGCCGCTGTCCGAAAATCCAGACCATTCATCCGACTCTTCTGGCGTCTTTCCAAACAGACCCTCCTTGCCGTCCTTGTTCACAGTCTCAATCTCGTACTTGGACTTGACACCGCCGCGCTTGGCTCGTTTTTTCAAGATCGGCCGGCCGTCCTCGTCCAGGTCCAGCGGCCGCTTGAGGCCAGAGCCCGTAGCAACCGGCGCAGAGGCACCAAACAAGGAGCTCTTTCCGGCTGCCGGGGCGGCTGGGGCAACAGGCGGCGTTGGAGCCTTGGTACGCTGACTGGCAATGGCGGGAAGGGGCGCGGGTGCCCCGCCGTTTGCCGTGCCCACCGCTGCCTCTGCCTCTGCCTCCTCCTCCGAGTCGTCCTCGCTCGAGCCGTCCGAGTCCCCGCCGTCGGCTGTCCGGGGGCGTGCCTGCTGCTTCGCCTGCTCGGCACGGCGGCGGCGTTTGCCCTTGCCGAGGTCGCGGCTGCTCTCGAACACGGCCGGGTCGACGCTCTTGGCCGCCAGCTTCTCGTTGAGCTCGCGGCTCTCGTCCTTGCGCAGCTTGTTGTCCACGTACTTGTCGAAGCGCTTGGCCTTTTTGGCGCTCATCTGCGTCGCCTGGCCGGCGAGCAGCTCCTGCCGCAGCCGGGCCTTTTTCTCCAGCCGCGCCCGCTGCTCTTCCGGGAGGATCTCGGCCGCGTTGGAGTCGACGGCCATGCCATCGCCGCCAAGGGCCGACGCCGAGTTTGCCTTGTCGTTGGCTTCGCGGGCCTGGCGCGCGCGCACCTTGTGCTTGCGCTGGCGCGGCACAAACTTTTTGGGCGCCGGCATTGCGTCACGCGCTCTCGGTGGAAAGGGGTGTGTTTGAGTGTTGCTTTTTTGGTCGTCTTGACCGTTCGAATAAAAAAACTAATATAAAAATAAATGCAAAGAAAAGGCGTTTCGAGTTCGCCTCACGCTGCGCTCTCGAGCATGCTTGGATGTGTCCGAGGAACGGGGTTCATCGAGATGAGGGCGTCAAAAGAGGGAAATACAAACAAAAGTGCAGTATGCTCAAAGAGACTTTGTGAGAAGAAAGTTGAGGATGCGTTTTCCCAGTTCGTTCTCTTTCCTTCCAGTTTGCGATAGGTAGTCGGTCGCACCTTCATCTTGAAAAACAATTCTGCCACTTTCGTTATCGATAAACTTTTATATGGGTCTTTCATTTTGATTGGCGGTGGACAGATTATGTAATAGACATACCATCACGGATCACGTGCCGTAGCCATCTTATCAATCGGCCGACAACGGATCTGATTATTGCGGCACGTGCTTTGCAAAGCAGTCACTTACGAGTAATTCTTACGAGTATATGTATGTACTGTATATGTATTGCTGGCTGTTCTTGGCTTCTTGCACTGAAGAGGAAAGTGCTCGGAGCTAAGACATATCCGAACGGCCAACGGTCGCGCCTTCTTGCCTGCGGTGGGACGTTTTCCCCAAGCATATTTCCGACCCACAGTGAACCAGCGCATCGGGAGGCATCGGCTGTTTGTTGACCCAAAGGAAGGAGCGAGCGAATGCCATGCCCAAGGCTAAATAGACGTCAGTTACAAAGGTGAGCAGTCGAGAAGAACGTGCATCCAATATATAGGGGAAAAAGAGAAAAAATAAAAAAAAGGGAAAAGAAATTAAAAAAAAAAAGGAAAAAGGACCACCCTGGACACGCCCGCCACGCTACCTCTTCGGATATACGATGCACCTTGTCGGACCATTGCGAACCGACTCGCCACGGCCGTCTCTCTCTTTTCTATGAAACGACGCGTCCTGGCCTCGTTCGTCCCGGGACGTGCTTGCTCTGTTTTGTGCGCTTTGTCTGTTTTCGCGCTGTCTGTTGCTCTCGCCATTTCTCTCCTGACCGTGTCGCCCTCCGCCATGTCTGCGCCAAAGAACATTGTTGTGGTTGGCGGCAGCTATGTCGGCGTCAACGTGGCGCAGCAGCTGGCAGCAGCTCTGAGCGGGCGGTTCCGGGTGGTGCTCGTGGAGAAGAACTCGCACTTTAACCACCTGTTTGCGTTCCCGCGGTTCGCGGCCACGGCCAAGGTGGACACCAAAAAGGCGTTTATTCCCTATCTGCCCGGCACGTTTGCCAACACGCCCGGCGGCGCGGGCGCCAACACCGTGGTGCAGGCGCGGGCGACGGGGCTCACGCGCACGGCGGTCGAGCTCGACCGGCCGGTGGCGCTGGTCAGCAGCGACGGCAGCGGCCAGACGGCGCTTGTCAGCAGCATCCCCTACGACTATCTCGTCCTGGCCACGGGCACGCAGATGGTGCCGCCGTCGGCGATGCCGGGCACGGAGAAGCGCGACGGCGTGGCGTACCTGCGGCAGCACGCGGGCCAGGTCGAGAAGGCGTCCCGGATTGCCATTGTGGGCGGCGGCGCGGTCGGCGTGCAGATGGCCACGGACATCAAGGAGCTGTACCCGAGCAAGGCGGTCACGCTGATCCACTCGCGGCCGACGGTGATGAACCGCTTCCACCCGGACCTCGACGCGCTGGTCAAGGCGCGGTTTGCCGAGCTCGGCATCGAGACGAAGCTGGGCGCGCGCGTGGCCTTTCCCAGGGCGAGCACGGCGGCGGCCGACGGCGAGACGCTGGACGTCGTGTGCGAGGACGGCACCCGGGTCGCGGCCGATCTGGCGATTGTCTGCACGGGCCAGACGCCGCAGGCGGGCCTGCTCAAGGCGCTCTCGCCGTCGTCGGTCAACGAGTCGGGCTTTGTGCGTGTGCGCGACACGCTGCAGGTGCAGGACCCGGCGCTGGACCACATTTTTGCCATTGGCGACGTGGCCGACACGGGCGCCCCCAAGGCAGCGAGGCCGTGAGTGGTGTGTGTGCTGTCTTTGGTTTTGGCCTCTGCTGACTCTATATAGTGCTGCCAAGCAGGCGGAAATTGTGACGCAGAACATCCAGCACCTTGTCAACAACGAGCCGCTGGACAAGTACACTGGCATTGACCCTGCTGCTATCCACATGAGTCTCGGGATTGTACGAAAGAATTTTTTTCTTCTTTCTTTCTTCTTTCTTTCTTCTTTCTCTTTCAAATACATCAACATCTGCTAATCAACACAGGCGAAAAACGTCATCTTCCGCAACCCCCGCCCTGGCGAGAAACCGCATGTTGACCTCAAAGAGGATGGGTGAGTCTTTCTACTTGGTTCTTTCTTTTCGTTCCGCATCTGACATTGGCAGCTCGTACGACATGAACATCGACGGTGTCTGGAAACGCCGCGGCGGTGGCCACGATGCCAACCTGTAATGATTGCATTGCAGGGGACATGGAAGAGGCTACGGCATGGTGAAGGACGGTATGGTATGAAAAGCTGCGAGTATACAACAGCCCATATACCACCGTTGGTAATGCCAGCGCTGTACTTAACGATCTGGTGCTTAACATGATACTCCAACGTTAAAGCGCGACGTCGTCCGGACTGGCTGGTTTATAATGGAGCGAGCTTATCTCGAGGGATATAAAACGCGTTGAAAACAATCGAAGTCTATAAACTGACACGCTGAACGCCTATTGCATTCAAAGAAGCTCTGCATCGTTATAAACGCGGCCACAGTAATACGGCTATAAAGACGGTCGAGGGCGCAAATATAGTCTTGCCCAGATAGACTCAGTCTTGCCCTCGGTCTCACCCCACGGGGAGGCCACGCCAATCATATCACGCAGAGAAGAATCCTACTCAGTTTAAGATGACATCCAGTGCCCCGCACGGCAGCCTTGGGCAGATTTCCGACTTGCTCGTGCAAGCGGCGCCATGGCGAGCGAAGCGAACGGCCAGGTCCCCGACGACGGCACAGGTGAGGAACGCGCCCTTTTTGGCAAGACAGAATACTGTGCTGAGACGGACAACCGTGTGCATGGGCAGTCCGGAACTGGGCCTTTCTCAAGCTGCTCCGGCTGCACAAGTTCTACAACAAGCTGGCGGCAGCGCCGTCCGTGTTTGTCGTCTATGCACACGACAGCGAGGATGCGGCCGAGCCGGCCGCGCACGCGGACGTGGCCGTGCGCTACATTGGCTGGCTCCGCGAGGTACTGGACCTTGTCATCTCGGACAAGGCGCCGACCGTCGACAGCGGCCACGCGCCGCCGCCCGCCGCAGACAGCGGCGACGGCAGCCCGTCGACCAACATTCTGAAGAACCAGATGCGGCTGCTGCCGAGCGCGACGCCCTTTGGCCCCGGGGCGGGCGGCGGCAGCGTGGCCAGCGTGGTGGTGTGCGGGTCGGCGCTGCTGCACAAATACGCCACGTCCGGCTTTGCGCGCGACGAGTTCATGGTGCGCGTGCGGCAGCTGTATGATGAGCTCATCGGGGACCGGCTGGCGGACGCGGCGACGCTCGACGAACGGCTGTACGAGCCGCTGTGCGCGTACATTGACGAGTGTGTGCGGGCGCAGCCGACGGCGTTCCACCACGTGCTGACGGAGCTGGCGTTTCTGGACATCCGCGGCAGCGTGACCGGCGCCGAGCACGCCTTTTTCCCGGTGGCGCTGGACGGGCAGCTCATGCACTACCTGCCTTTTCTGCGCAGCGTCTACGTGCATGCCAAGCTCGACCCCAGGCAGGGCGTGGCGGGCCAGCACCGCAACTTTTTCAAGCTGATGAAGCAGCTGTTTGGGTACACGACGTTTTGCGACGACCTCGGCCGGCTCTACGACGACTTTTGCCAGGACGTTCCCACGACGTGGGCGGCTGTAGAGGCCAAGTTTGGCCAGCTGCGCGACGTGCTGATGGACAAGTATACGGGGAGTAGTAGACCGCCAGGTGCGTGTCCCCTTTTTCTTTTTTTCTTTTTCTTTTTTTCTTTTTTCTTTTTTTTCTTTTTTTTTTTTCTCTCTTTTTTTTCTTCTTCTTGTCTTTCTGACTCCCTTGCTCATCAGCAGACCTCGTCTTTGGGGTCAGCCGCGCGCCGAGTCCCTTCTTCGTGCCGCGCAAATCGATCCTCAAGGACGTGGAAAAGCAGCTCTTTGCGGCCATGGAGCAGAAGCTGCACAAGCGCATCGGCCTGGTGGGCGCCGGCGGCTTTGGGTTCGTACGGCTCTCCCCGTCACGTCACGTCCTCCTGCGCGGCCGTTTTCCGTGTTAACAGACTGCCTAGCAAAACACAGCTTGCCATCCACGTGGCGCACCGGTGGAGGGAGCGCGGCCATGTGTTCTGGGCCTCGGGCAAGACGCTGCGCGAGTTTCTCGCCGGCTGCCAGAGCATGGCGGTGCGCGCGCGGCTCTGCGGCCGGGACACGGTCGACGCGGTGGCGGCGCAGAAGCTGATGGCCTGGCTGGAGTCGTCTGCGTCGGGGCCGTGGCTGTTTGTGATTGACGACATGGCGATGGACACCGACACTGGCACAGACACAGACGCAGACACAGACAGCGAGCGGCTCGCCCGCATGCTGCCCACGTCGCGCGGCGCCGTCCTGGTGACGGCGCGCAGCAGCTGCGCGGGCATCCTGCAGGGCCAGGGCCTGGCGTTTGTGGTCGAGCGCATGCAGGAGGCCGAGGCGGTGCAGCTGTGCGAGGCGCTGACGCGCAACACGCGGTACGCCCCGGAGACCATCCGGCAGTTTGTGGCGCGGCTGGCGTGCTACCCGCTGGCCATTGTGCAGGCGGCCGCGCACCTGCAGACGACGGGCCGGTCGCTGCTGGACTACCTGCGGCTGCCGGCGCCGGACCTGGGCCACTTCCGGCCGGACGGCGGCGAGACGCCCCTGCGGGCCATCCTGGCGCCGACGCTGGACGCGGTGATGAGAAAGAACGCCGCGGCGGGCCATGTTCTCCAGGTCATGGCGCGGCTCAACATCAAGAGCATCCCGCGCGCGCTGCTGCTGGCGGGCGCGCGCGGCGTGTTTGGCCTGCCGGACGAGCGCGCGTTCGACGCCGCCATGGGGTGCCTGCTGGGCACGCACCTCGTGCTGCTGCAGGGCGACATGCGCCGCGCCGGCGAGACCGCGTACGAGCTGCACGACATGGTGGCGCAGCTGGTCAACGACTGGGCGCAGCACGACTGCGTGCGCGCCGTGGACATGGCCGCGGCGCTGCTGCACGCTGCGTATGTGGCGGGCCGCGTCTTTCCCGTGCTGCTGCAGCCGCAGTTCTTCGACCTGGACGCCAGCCGCGCCTTTGTGGCGCACGCCGACGGTCTCGTCGCGGGCCTGCAGGCGGCGGACGTGTGGCAGATGGGCTCGACCGAGCAGCAGCGCCGGTGGCTGGACGTGGTGCGCCAGTGCGGCTTCGACCATCTGATGGCCGGCCACATCAAGGAGGCACGGTGGCACCTGGCCTTGTACTGCACGCGTGTCCGCGACGCGGGCGAAACGGGCGAACCGGGCGACCGACGCGACCGGCTGCATGCCATGACTGCCCTCGGCGTGGCCTGCAAGGAGGAGTGCGACGACGCCGCGGCCATGGAGCACTACGGCGAGGCGCTGCGGCTGTGCGCGGCGCTCGACGACGGCGACGCTCTCAAACGGGAGCTGACGTGCGTCCTCCACGTCTACCAGGGCAACCTGCTGCGCGACATGGACGACTACCCGCAGGCCATGGCGCACATGGAGGCGGCGCAGGCCGTCTGGGGCGGGAATGGGCCGCCGCCGCCGCTCCGCGGGCTGGGGCTGTACATGCAGGGCTGCCGCGGGAGTCTCCTCCTGGCCATGGGACAGCGCGAGGCGGCTTTTGCGGCGCTGGACGGCGTCGTGCGCGGCTGGATGCAGTGCCCGGCGGATGCGGCAGAAAACGTCGGCCAATATCGCGACCAGCGGTACTTTCTCGTGCAGGCCGACCTCGCGCAGGTCTACGCGCAGCGCCGCGACCACGGCGAGGCCATCCGGCTCTTCCAGAAGGCCCTCGCGCGCGCCGACGCCGTGCTGGGGCCCGGCCACGTGCGCACGCTCAAGATCAAGGCCATGTATGCCGATGCCCTGATCCACGCGGACCGGGGCCCCGAGGCAAAGGCGGTGCTCGAGGCCGTGGCGCGCCAGTACGCGGCGGCGCGCCTCTACGGCACGCACGACAACAGGATCGTGGTCCGCATCCACCACACGCTGGCCGTCGCGGCCAAGGTCATGGGCGAGCTGACAACAGCGCTGGCGGCGGTCGAGCGCGTGCTGCGCTGGTGGCAGGCGGACGGCCGCCGCGCGCAGAGGCTCGGCTACTACGAGGCGGTCAAGCTGCGCGCCGACATCCAGTGGATGATGTCGGCGCACCGCGACGAGGACGCCAAGAAGGCGTACGAGCTCGTGCAGGCGGGCATCACGAGGCTCGGCCTGGCGCCGGCGCATCTGCTGCAGCAGGCGCTGTGGCTGTCCCAGGCGAACCTGATGCTCGCCATGCGCGACCTCAAGGCGGCCGAGGCCGTTCTGCGCCGGTGGAAGGACTCGCCGGCCGCGGCCGACGCGCAGTCGATGTTTTTCGCAGACTTTCACGACACGGAAAGGGATCTGAGGGGGCGAAGAACAGCCCACCGACGGCACGTATTACGGCGGCTTCTCTTGCTTGACCGAAAATGACGGGGGATGAGGAAATCCCTTGAATTAATTCTATCGACAGTCACTGCCAGGCCCGGTTTCCATTCCCGCCGTTGCCATCGCTGTCGTCGTTGCCGTCGCCGTCGTCGCCGTCGTCATTGTCGTATCTCATATCGTCACTCCGGTACTGCTGGTTGTTGCGTCGCCGCGGAGTGGACTTTCCCAGCTCATGATGCGAAGAGAAAGTCTGCACGGCGTTGGCGTATTGCTGTTGGTCAGCTCGCCGAACAGACGAGTATATGTACAGCAAAGGATAGAACAACACACAACTCGTTGCGAGGGCCCGGTTCGCGCGTGGCTGTCCTCGTAGTCGTCGTTGGATCCGCACATTGTGTCTGGTGAATCAAATGAGTCTGGGCAGCGTGTCGAGGAAAGGAAGGAGATAAGAGGCCGCGAGACGGGAAAAAGCAAGAAGATAAACCACTCGACAGCAGTTCAGCAGTCAGGCGCGAGTAAGATACGACAAGCATGCATGTGGGTTGCATTGCAGCCTTGCTATGCAGCTAATATAGGGCAGACTACGAGTACCTCGTACGAGGCTTATACACATACTGTATATTGATCTGTGCCCGCATTCGCCCGGATAAACGGCACGCAAGTCATTCCTTCGGGCTACTCCGCGTCTCGTAATAGGGCCGTTTACGGCTGCAGCCTTGTATCATGTGCCCGCAGGCTGCAGTCACAGGGACGCTTTGGCCGTGCATGCGGCTGAACAATGTGAAATTACGAGACGTACGTCGTACTCGTACTATCCCCCAGCTCGACCGGCACGCCCAACATGGCCAACAGCACCGGCCCCGCGGCCGAGATGCTGTCGCAGTGGGCCCGGCCCGCGGACATCTTCAACCTGCTGCTGCTGCTCGACAGCGGCATCATCCGCATGGCCATTACGCAGCTGTCGGGCCAGAGCCTGGCCGTGCCGCTGGGGCGGCGGCGGCGGCTGCGCATCCCCGTCGCGCCGGTGGCCTTTTCGTTTGGCTGGGTCGCGCACAGCTACGCGAGCCTGCTCTCGGCCGTGGCGGGCACGCCGCTGACGGCGACGAGCGACGCGGCGGCCCTCGTGGTCAACTGCGCGACGGGCATCAAGCGCGCGTCGCGCTCGTGGGTGCTGGCGCGGCTGCTGCGCGACTACGAGATCCGCTGCGCCGTGGACCCGCGCGCCGCCGAGGACGGCGGCCGCGCCGAGTCGCTGCGCATCGACGTGTTTGCGCTGGGCGCCGCCGGCGCGCCGCCCGCGCGCGACGCGCTCTGGTGGTCCGGCTGGGCCGTCATGGCGCTGCAGCTGGCCGTCGCCGCGCTGCCGTGGATCCTCTACGGCGACTGGGCCGTGCTGCTGGTCACGCTGGCCGGCACGCTGCTGGCCGCGCTCATGTGCAGCCTGCGCCAGTGGTCCGAGGAGAAG
The DNA here is from genome assembly GCA_019925305.1 of Sporothrix cf. nigrograna. NCBI lineage: Eukaryota > Fungi > Ascomycota > Sordariomycetes > Ophiostomatales > Ophiostomataceae > Sporothrix > Sporothrix cf. nigrograna. The sequence continues at coordinate 305,572 of JADHKR010000030.1, forward strand.
CTTGCCGCCCGCCGCCTCGCCGCCGACAAGGTCGTCGCGCTGACGCGCGGCAACGGCGCCCTGCACGTCATGGTGCTCGTCGGCGCCCGCGGCGCCTGGGACCTCGAGTCGCTGGCCGCCGGCGTCTGCCGCGCGCGCGCCGAGTCGCGCTGGCTGTGCGGCCTGCTCGCCCTGCTGTGGACCGTGCTGCTGCTGGCCACGTCGGGCATCGACGCCCACACCTGGTTCCTCGTCTGCATCGGCGGCGTCGGCATGCTGCAGAACCTGTGCGCCGCCAGCGCCTGCCGCGACTTTGCCACCAGCGGCCTGCACCTGCGCCGCTGCGCCCGCGTGTCCACCATCATCGGGCGTCGCCAGCGCTACATTGACGTGCCCGCCGCCGCCGTCGACGCCGACGTGAGCGCCGAGGACGCCGCCGCGCTCGACGCGCTGGCGGCGTGGGCTGTCGGGCCGCCTGCCACAAATACACAAAGCGTGACGTCGCCCGCGATGCCGCGCTGGCTGGACTCGATGGCGCGCGCAGACGGCTGCCCCAGCTGGCTCGAATCGCACGCGCCCGGGCCGGCTGCGGAAAAGGCACCGGTGGTGGTGGGCGACTCCGCCGCCCCCGTTGTCTACGGCATCGGCGTGCACGGCGCGCTGATGGAGCTCGAAAAGTGGATGCCCAAGGCCGGCCTGGCGCTGCTGCCCGTCTTCTTCGAGGGCGGCCTGCAGTACCGGGACGAGACTGTGCGCGACAACGTGCACAGGCGGTTCTGGAAGCGCGCCTATGCGACGTGCGCCGTGCGGGACGAGGCCGAGAAGAAGAGGCGAGCGCTGCAGCAGGGGGTCTCAAAGCAAGTCTGAGTGCTGCCGCGAGACTATATCGATTTCAAACAAGCATCACATTCCAACACGCCAGCGTGGCGATGGATGCTGGATGACATGCTCCGAACCCCGACGCACGCGAGACGACAGTGAGAGTGAAACGTTGCTTGACGGAAGAAAGAAAAGGAGAAAAGTCGGCATCTTTCCCACTACTGACAGCAATGTGTCAGCGACACCACTGCGCGGCGTATACGAGGCGTGCATGCGTGGTGACAAATGGCAATGGTGTGAATGTGCATTGGTGGATGGCCGTATTGTCCTTGTCCTCTTCTTCCCTCTCACCTTTACCATGCCTGCGGTTATTCAAGCTGCCCGTCCTCTTTGCTCCATACGATCTGTTGCGAGAGTCCGCCTGGCACTGACAGATCGACGAGTTCACACCGACTGCAGTCTCAAGGCAGCCCTCCCCGTCATCGCCATGCCTCCCCACCAACGCGTCGACGCGCCGCTGACGGCCTCGGCCATCTTCCTGGTCGTGGCCGCAAAGAGCGACGGCCTGTCTCCCTCTGGCGACGACGCGGCCGCCATCCGCGACGCCGTCGCGTCCGTCAACGACCTGGCCAAGAACGTGGCCTTTCGCGACCCGTCCGCCGGCCTCGTCTGCACGGTCGGCATCGGCAGCCGCGTCTGGGACGCCGTGACCGCCGGCCGGCTGCCGCGGCCGCCCGAGCTGCATCCGTTCCGCGAGGTCCGCGGCAGGAAACACACCGCCGTCAGCACGCCCGGCGACCTGCTGTTCCACATCCGCGCCGAGCGCCGCGACATGTGCTTTGAGCTCGAGCGCCAGCTGCTCGACAAGCTCGGCGACGCCGTCACCGTCGTCGACGAGACCGTCGGCTTCCGCTACTTTGACAACCGCGACCTGCTCGGCTTTGTCGACGGCACCGCCAACCCGACCGGCGACGCCGTCCCCGACGCCGTCCTGGTCGACGCCAACGACGTCTCTGGCGGCGGCAGCTACGTCGTCGTCCAGAAATACCTGCATGCCCTGCCCAGCTGGCGGGCTCTCTCGACCGAGGCGCAGGAGGCCATCATCGGCCGCACAAAGCTGGACAATGTCGAGCTGGACGACGCCGCCGGCGCCGCCGTCCAGCGCTCGCACAAGACGCTCAACACCGTCGCCGACGACGCCTCGGGCGCCGAGCTGGCCATCCTGCGCGACAACATGCCGTTTGGGTCGCCCGGCGCCGGCGAGTACGGCACCTACTTTATAGGCTACACACGGCGCCTCTGGGTCATTGAGCGCATGCTGGAGCGCATGTTCGTCGGCGACCCGCCGGGGCTGCACGACCGGCTGCTGGACTACGCGCGAGCGACGACAGGAAGCGTTTTTTTCATGCCGTCCCTGGCCTTGTTGGACCAGATCGGGCAAGTGACTGAAAAGATGACATGACGTAAGGGGGATCATCTTCGAGACTGTGTATTTAGAGACGCATATCCACGTACTGTGGCAGGCCCACTCGGAACAGTCTCGATATGTTCATTGCACAGAACGTGGTAGCACATGATAATTACATCTCCGTTACGACTTTGAACCAGCAGCCTCTTGGGGATGTGTATTGATGCCATTGTACCTCCGAGTGCATTTTGGTGTGTCTTGGTGCGATCCGTGTACTCTGGGGAATTCTCGGGAAGAAGATTCGAATTCCACGGCCGTGGCAAGTTTACGTTACCGGTACTTTTCCAGGCAGTTTCCAGGTGATCTGGAAAGTACAAAGAACGCGAGTTGAAGCTCACACGTGTGGCCAAGATGATTTTGCCCTTGGACATTTCGCCTTGTCGTTGTCCGACTGCTCCGGAGAATCTCGATCGAGTAAAACACGAAATAGTTTCATGATGAGCCAGTCGAGCGGCAGGCTACGGAGAAGAGACGGAGAGCTGGTCGTTCTGCGTCTGATGGCAACGGACGAGGTCTATATAACTGACATTTCCTGGAGCAACAACGTCAACACATCCGCTCTCATCACCTCGTAATCCTCTTCCCATTCCGTCTCCTCCTATATCACGCATCAACTTGCTTGACATCCCATCAACACATACTTACCACTCACCATGGCCGACGGACAACACTTTGACTTTGTTGTTGTCGGCGGCGGCACTGCTGGCAACGTCGTGGCCGGCCGCCTGGCCGAGAACCCCCATGTCAAGATCCTCGTCGTCGAGGCCGGCATCGGCCGCCCCGAGGACGTGGCCGACATCATGACGCCCGCCAAGGCCATGGACCTGCGCGGCAGCCCGTACGACTGGGCCTACAAGACCACCATCGTCAAGCGCGACGACTACGAGCGCATCGAGAAGCCCAACACGCGCGGCAAGGCCCTGGGCGGCTCGTCGTCGCTCAACTACTTTACCTGGATCCCGGGCTCCAAGGGCACCTTTGACCTCTGGGAGACGTTTGGCGGCAAGGACTGGACCTGGGACGCGCTGGTCCCGTACCTGCGCAAGTCGGCCACCTACCACGACGACGAGCAGCTGTACCCCGCGGACCTCGACAAGATCGGCCGCGGCGGCCCCCTGCCCATCGCCCACGCCGAGCTGCTGCCCGAGCTGCAGGGCTTCCGCGACGCCATCACGGCGGCCTGGCGGTCCATGGGCCAGCCCCTGACCGAGAACATTTACGACGGCGAGATGCTGGGCCTGACCCACTGCGTCGACTCCATCTACCGCGGCAAGCGCTCCAGCAGCGTGCTCTTTGTGCGCGGCAAGCCCAACATCACCGTCCTGGCCGAGGCCCGCTCGAAGCAGCTGCTGGTCGACCCGGCCACCAAGCACGTCCGCGGCGTCGCTGTCGTGGATGCCGGCGGCCGCGAGCGGCGCTTCTACGCCGACCGCGAGGTCGTCCTGTCGCAGGGCGTCTTTGAGAGCCCCAAGCTGCTGATGCTCAGCGGCATCGGCCCCAAGGCCGCGCTCGCCCAGCACGGCATCCCCCTGGTCGTCGACTCGCCCCACGTCGGCCAGAACCTGTCCGACCACCCGGCCGTGCCCTTTGTGCTGCGCGTCCGCGACGGCTTCGGCATGGACGACCACCTGCTGCACCCGGGCCCGCGCAAGGAGGCCGCCGTCCAGGCCTACCGCGCCGGCAGCTCGGGGCCCCTGAGCTCGGGCAACCTCGAGCTCGTCGGCTTCCCCCGCATCGACGCCTACCTCGAGAGGGACCCCGTCTACGCGGCCGCCAAGCAGGCCAACGGCGGCCGCGACCCCTTTTGCGCCCAGGGCCAGCCGCACTTCGAGCTCGACTTTGTCTCCGTCTTTGGCAGCGCCTTCCAGTGGCACTACCCCACGCCCCGGGCCGGCTGCTACACCAGCGTCGTCGTCGACCTGGTGCGCCCCGTGTCCAAGCCCGGCGCCGTGACGCTCCGCAGCGCCGACCCCCTCGAGCAGCCCGACATCAACCTCAACTTCTTTGAGAGCGAGCTCGACATCATCGCCATGCGCGAGGGCATCCGCTTCGCCTACGACCTGCTCACCAAGGGCGCCGGCTTCAAGGACCTCGTCGTCGCCGAGTATCCCTGGCCCATGCCGCTCGACGACGACAAGGCCATGCGCCACGCCGTCCTCGACCGCTGCCAGACCGCCTTCCACCCCTGCGGCTCCAACCGCCTGTCCCGCCACATCCGCCAGGGCGTCGTCGACCCGGCCCTGCGCGTCCACGGCGTCACCGGCCTGCGCGTCGTCGACGCGTCCGTCATCCCCGAGATCCCCGACTGCCGCATCCAGAACTCGGTCTACATGGTCGGCGAGAAGGGCGCCGACCTGATCAAGGCCGCCCACAAGGATCTCTACTAGAAGGAGGTGCTCACAACGGCGCCGTGACAGAGGGCAGCAACAGGAAGCTTGGATTTCAGTACGCCTTGCCAAGATGTACGTAAAGACTGGGACGTGTGAGAGGCAACGGTATGTAGATGCTACACAAAGGAAAAGGATGCTTTTCAAATACCATGTCGGCTGGAATGCATCGCCCACAAGGCCGACGTGCATCTGGGCTCAACTCTCCTCGCGCACAAAGTCGTCCATGTCGTCCCACAAGCTCACCAGCACCGACCGCTCGCCCACAAACGTTGTCCGCGAGTGCTGTACCGTGTAGTTGTTGACCACGGCCAGGTCGCCCGCCTGCCAGGGCACCAGGAAGCCCATCTCGTCCTGGATGGCGATGAGCCGCTCGTGGTACGCGTCGGGGATCGGCGCGCCGTCGCCGTACGACGACGGAAGCTTGTAGCCGGGGCCGTCCCGCCTCTTGTGCGGCGGCAGCAGCGCGCCCGCCCGCTTGGCCGTGCCGTAGACCCCGGCCAGCCCGTTGAAAAACGACTTGCGGCCGCTCGAGCGAACCGTGCGCACGGCTGGGACCCTCTGCACGACGTGGAGGCTGCCGTCGGGCTGCCATGCCGCCGCGGCCTGGACGCTGTCGCGCAGCAGCTTCTCGGCCTTGGCGCGCTGGACGGCAAGGCTGTCGCCCGCGCGGATGTCGAAGCCAAACGAGTCTTGCCAGTTGTAGCCAATGGCGGCAGCCTCGGGGTCGTCCTTGGAGGGGTAGTGCTGGCGCCCGAGGACGCCTGGGATCAGAGGTCAGTGAGATCAGATCGGCGGGACTGCCCCCCAGACGTGGCCGGCTCACCCTTCTCCTCCAGCTGCTCGACAAACTCGGGCAGCTCTTGTCGGAGCCGTTCGTACAGCTCCACCGACGACAGCAGCGGCGTCTGCCCGCCGTGCTCGGGCACGCGCTCCGAGAAGAAAAAGACGACCTCGGGAAAGTGGTTCGTGCGCGCATACTCGTTGTGAAAGTGCATCGACACCGTGCCCGGGAGCTCGCTGGCCGTCTTGACGTACTTTGCCACCGACGAGCGCGAGCCCGACAGCCCAATCTCCTCGTGCTCCTGGCGGAAGCCAAAGGCGTCGACGACAAACGACAGGTCCGCCGCCGTCTTGAGCGGCAGGCCGCGGAAAAGGATGGCGCCGTCTGGGAAAGGGTCAGACTCGCTTGCGAACAAGAGCTGCGGAGGGCGGCGCACGCTGGTTCAAGAGAGCCCGGATCGTGCCATTGCGGGCCAGCTCCCGGATGCGTTCCTTGGCAGCGGCCAGCGACACGGGCGCGGACGAGCCCCTCTCATCCAGCTGGAGAGCGAGCGGAAAGACACTGCCGTAAACGACACGCTGGCCGGGCACAGCAAACGGCGTAAACTCAACAGCCGGTGTCCTCGAGGCGTCGTCTGGGGGCGAAACGGCGGGAGGCGACGAGATGGCGGCAGACATGGTGGCGGTTGTCTTGGTTCTGTGCATCAAACGGCCAAACAAACACGCTCAGCGCAGCCTTTTGTCTCTCGCCAGTTCCCAGCCAGCACAGCAGTCCGCTCTCGGGCTGGTCCATGCCATGACGCAATTGTAGGTGACAGAAAGCTGCAGCTTTGCTATTGGCACAGTGCTAGTGCAAACGCCATCATTGGAAGAAGCACGTTATTTGCTGCAGCGTTCCATCGCTTGGAAATTGTCGACAGCATCGCTTAGGTATGGCAGGGGTGGTTCTCGATAATACTCGCAAGGATGCATATTGGCACCTGCCAGTTTTCCGTGCATTGTGCGGGTGCGCTTAAAGGGTGCCGTCTTGGCAGGGCTGACCGTTCTAGGAAGGTACGCTCGACTGACGAGGTCATGGCCAGCTGCCAGTCACAAGATGCTTTTTTTGAAATGTCGACGGACGACAATGAGAAGTCCACGCGGCTGATGTTGGTAACTCCATTGAATATCAAACGCCGCAACAAGCTTTCAGAGAGTTCCCACAGTCCAACAGAGATTAGGTTATTTATGTACGACGTTATACAGAGAAAGCAAAAACTTTTTGACTGCCATAGAACGGATCCAGTAGCACATTCAACCGCAACTGCCTTCCGTAACTGCCTTCCGTAACTGCCTTCGTAACTGCCTTCCCGAACTGCCTTCCCGACTCAGACCCTCTTTGACCTCATCGGCAATTTCTTTCGTATTAAATTTTCAGTTTTATCTCGCCCTTTTTATTGTGTAGTGTGCGTCTAATAGATCTTATAAATGGGTAAAGACCAAATACTGTCGGCCCCGTTCACAGCCGATTCTCAGTTTGTGCTGCATCTTGTTGACGTTGTGAGTGGTCGTGAGTGGGTCCGGCCGGGATCTTATTAGTGCATAATGGGTTGCATCGTTGTAGTGGGGTAGCCAGGAGCTCCGCGGTTTCTTCTCACGACAAACAACCGCAGCCTCGCCATCCACGCCCTCCACACCTCCACGCCCTCCAAAATGGCCGACGTTGCTGCTGCCAACGACGGGCCCGTCCTCGGCGCGCCCTACCCGGCCAAGACCAAGTCCGTCGTCGGCACCGTCAACGGCGTTCCCACCGAAGCCGAAGTCACGTATTTTCGCGACAAGATTCTTGTTCTCGTCTCGCAGGGCGGGCGTCTGGCCCAGTGGGTGGGTGTGCTCTTCTCCGCGGCGCGCTGCCACGCCTTCTTGCTTCTGACCCCCTCTGCCAGATCCAGGTCCCTCTGTCGGCCCCCTCGGCGGCCTCGGTCGACGCTGCTCTCCCGCCGGGCCTCCGCTCGGGCCATGCGGCCACCGGGCTGCTGCCCTCGACGCATCTGACGCCACGGACCCTCTTTGGCGCCGGCGGCGAGGCCCGCGAGACCTTTGGCCAGCTCGTGGCCGCACAGATTGGCAGCCTTCTGGCGCTGCGCGACGCGAGCGATCCCCGGACACTTGTTGTCGGGCTCGGCCTGGCGATGCCTGCCAGTGGCGGCGCCAGCGGCGGCGCCAGTGGCGGCGTGGCCAGTGCAGCCAATGCCCAGGCACAAGCTGTATACTTTGATGTCGTGGACCTGGTCCAGAGGGCGCTGTGAGACGAGGCCGGGTCTGTCCATCGCCAGATTCCCGGCCCATTGGGCCACAGACAGCCAAGTCCGGCCCTCCTATCTGGCAGCTCGAGCGTTCACGGCGCCCCATTTATCCACGCCGCGGATCCGCAGACAGTCAGACTTGGGACGGCCCGTTTGTTTCCGTGCATTGGTATCTGGCCTTGTTCTCTGCAGCGAGCAAGACTGGGAAAGCCACGCCAGAGGCCAACGGCTGCCGAGACACGGCATGGGCTCCGCTCCACGGGAGATGACGCTGCTGGACTTTGCAAGGCTTCCGGGGCATTCTCATCTCCGCAGCAAGGCCAGAAGCTGCACGAGGGAGCGCCAGCGGAAGAGACAGCGCGGAGTGCAGAACGGCGGACGACGCCGGGCATTCCAACACTCTCCGATTTGGCCTCGAGCACGCGCCGTTTCGCCGTGCCGAGGCAGGCCTCACGACTACATCAATGCCTTTGTTTTGGGCTTGTGCTTGGCCAGCCGCACTGCATCCGGACAGCTGGACAGGCCATGCACATGCATGGCTGTGAGCGAAGACAGGAAAAATAACATGTTTTGGAAGAGGCTTTTTCTCTCGCCTTGTTTGATTGATCCGTATGCTTGCTTCTTCCGCAACATCCATTCCATTTACAGTCCCCGCAAGGATTCACACTGCCAGTCCAAAAGCCGAGCCGCCAGCCACTTTGGATTGTCTGCCATTTCTTTTTTCTTCCCCGCGTCCAGTCTCATCTCTCCGCTTGCTCTGCTTCCCCTCACGGCCGGTCGTATCCCACCAACAGTCCGGGCCGTTAGTCACGCATGCAATCTTACTGAGATGCTGTCTTCCCCGCCCTTTTGTTCAGCAGGTCGCTGTACGTAAAACAAAAGTACACGCAGACAGTTTTGTTTTGGTTGATCCGTTCTGTTCCCCTCCTCGCTTCCAGGTTCTGTTTCCGCATCGTCTTTCCAGCGTCAGCTGACTATCGGTCGGCTGCCGCGGACAATACGAAACAGCAAATAAACAGCGGGCTTCGAGTTCCTCGTGTCCGGGCATTTTCTGCAGCAAAAGAGGAGAACCCTTGTGGTGAGGTGAGGCGAGAGCTTCCCTAGTCGGCTGTCAGACCCAGTTTATCTTGGACTGCCATCTTACCCCACATCGCGCTGCCGCAAGCGCGTCCCGATCCCCGAGCCACCACCGACACATCTCCGACCACAGTTGCGCCGTGGGCAGCGTCCATGTACGAGTACTCGAGGGAAGGTGCGACACGACAACGCGGAATCATTACGGTTACAAAAGCGGCAAGCAACCGCAAACAGCCGTCCAGTCCCTCTTGTCGTTGCCAGGCGTCGTCTTTTAAACACGCTCGTTATACCCCTCTCTCGCCCCTCCTTCCTGCCGCGTGCTGCCGCCGAACGGGCGGCCGAACGGCGTAGACATCCATGTGTTTTCTGTCAGCGCATCTCTACTTGTATCCTTAGCAGCGCTTGTGCTGTTGCCTCGTGCGGGTATATGTAGAGCGCGTGGATCGTTGCTTCCTCAGACTGCCTCGCGAGGCCGGTGCCTGCCTCTCCATCCCATGTATATGTACGTCGTAGCTTCCGAGATTTCTCCCAGCACTTGGCTTCCGTTTTGCGCCTCACTCTTTCCCACCCCGTTCCGCCCTATTCACTCGGCTCCCCTCTCGGCTTGATGGTTGCGTCGTCCGGCCAATTCGCGACAAGGTTTCCGAAGCAGCAAACCTTTTATGAGCCAGTCTCCGTGTTTCGTCTCGCGTTCTTTCAACGTGTGTGGGTGGGTTGGAGCGACGTGAATCGAACAGACAGCATTCTGGCGGATTCATACTTGCTGGGGAGGCTTGTCCTGACTCGTAGATGTACCGTTCGTTCCTTCCGGCTGTACAAGAGCCCCGTATTAGCTCCCACTACTTTGTACGCACTTGCTCGTTTGCCAACTTGTTTCGCTGCCCGAACTTGCCATGGTTCCTGTCACGGTCGCCCCTTCCAGATTCGTCTGCTTGTTGTCTTGGGATCCACTTCTCCGACGAGCCCCCTCCCCGGGAGGAAAGTACGCATCCCCCTTCCTTCCCGGACAGCAGGGTAATACGCTCAACTCGCACCACGATGGTCTGTCCTGGTGCGACCGTTTTGTCCCCTCCGTGGTTCCCTCTGTAGTTGGCGTAGGCCTGGCGCTCCGTCCGTCTCGCCTCGCTCTTTCCCTGTTGGTGACGATCGCCGAACGTTCTCCCAGAAGCTCCTTCCATGGTATAAAGGACCTCGTCCCCGCCAGTTCTGCGTTGTGCCTCCCTCCCCTTTCCTCCCTTTCCCATCCTTCCTTCTTCTTCATCTTCTGCATCGCATCACCAACTCTCCTCTACACTACATTCCAACACCTCCCATCCTCACAACCCCACCACAGACAAAATGGTACCGCCCTCCCTCTCGCGCTGTGCGCGATTGCCCCCTGCTCTTCCCGCTCGCATGCTAACAGTTGTCTGTGAAAAGGTCAAGGTTCTCTTGGTTCTCTACGACGGCGGCAAGCACGCCACTGACGTACGTTGCCCCCTCACCCCGTGACTTCTCTGGTGCGGAGCCGGGACGCCGAAGGGGACCACGCCAGAAGGGCTCGACGCGACCACGGCCGTGGCTTCTGGCGGGTCCTTTTTTTCCCAGGCGGCCATAGCTCCCATCTTCCCCAAGCATTGGTCCCACTTTAATATTCTCCGTGCCGCGGATCAAACAATCCGAACGAAAACTTGGAAAGACGCTGACATGCTCTCCAGGTCCCTGAGCTTCTCGGCACGACCGAGAACGAGCTGGGCATCCGCAAGTGGCTCGAGGACCAGGGCCACACCCTGGTGACCACGTCCGACAAGGATGGCGAGGGCTCGACCTTTGACAAGGAGCTGGTCGACGCCGAGATCATCATCACGACGCCGTAAGCCGCCCCGCAAGCGCCCGGCCGTCCGGGATGGCCGCATCGCTAACGTCTCGCAGCTTCCACCCCGGCTACCTGACCGCAGAGCGCCTGGCCAAGGCCAAGAAGCTGAAGCTCGCCGTCACCGCCGGCATTGGCTCCGACCACGTCGACCTCAATGCCGCCAACAAGACCAACGGCGGCATCACCGTCGCCGAGGTCACCGGCTCCAACGTCGTGTCCGTCGCCGAGCACGTTGTCATGACCATCCTGCTGCTCGTGCGCAACTTTGTGCCCGCGCACGAGATGATTGAGCGCGGCGACTGGAACGTGGCCGAGGCCGCCAAGAACGAGTTTGACCTCGAGGGCAAGGTTGTCGGCACCGTCGCCGTCGGCCGCATCGGCGAGCGCGTGCTGCGTCGCCTCAAGCCGTTTGACTGCAAGGAGCTGCTCTACTACGACTACCAGCCGCTGAGCCCCGAGACCGAGAAGGAGATTGGCTGCCGCCGTGTCGACACGCTCGAGGAGCTGGTCTCGCAGTGCGACGTTGTCACCATCAACTGCCCGCTGCACGAGAAGACGCGCGGCCTGTTCAACAAGGAGCTGATTGCCAAGATGAAGCCCGGCTCGTGGCTCGTCAACACGGCCCGCGGCGCCATTGTCGTCAAGGAGGACGTCGCCGAGGCCCTCAAGAGCGGCCACCTGCGCGGCTACGGCGGCGACGTCTGGTTCCCCCAGCCCGCCCCCAAGGACCACCCCCTGCGCTACGCCAAGAACCCCTTTGGCGGCGGCAACGCCATGGTCCCCCACATGTCGGGCACCTCGCTGGATGCCCAGAAGCGCTATGCGGACGGCACCAAGGCCATCCTGGAGAGCTACCTGAGCGGCCGCTTCGACTACCGCCCCCAGGACCTGATTGTCCACGGCGGCGACTACGCCACCAAGGCGTACGGCCAGCGCGAGAAGAAGTAAAAAGGCAACGACCAACGGTTGTGAGAAAACAAGAAATGTAGTAATGAGTGAAATGCGAGTGTTTCATCTGTCTCAATACAATGTATAAAATGTACGCACTGCTGTGATGTGACAACGAGGTGTAGACGTGTGTAGATAGTATTATGGTGTATGTACATATGGTGTATGTAGTAGTACAACAGAAAAAGTCGTCCCCGCCAAATTAAAAGGTATAAAACGCCTGGTTTTGTACATCATCCGCTCAGACGAAAAAAGTATTAACACAAAATGGGAAACAAACAGGGACAGCAGTCCAAACAAATGCAACATGCAAAAACAAAAACAAAAAGCAAAGCTGCCCACATCAACGCGTCGTCACATCAACGCGTCGTTTGCCGACGCAGTTTCGTCGCCTGGCCTACTTGGCCATCACATCCACATACCGCCCGCTCTTGCGGGCCTTTTTGGCGCCCGCCTTGCGCGGGCCGGGCGCCGCGCCGAGCAGGTCGTCGATGCTGTTGGCGTCGCTCATGCTTGTCGTGGGACGGCTGGGCGGGCCGCTGGCTGCACTCGCCGCGGACGCGGTCCGGGCCATGGCAGGGGGCATCATGGTGGGGGGTGCGCTGGCGCTGGGGGCAGGCGGAGCCGAGGTCGTTCCGGACATGGGCGGCGCCATGGGCGGCGGCGGCGCGAAGCCCGGGCCCGCGGGCGGCGGTGCCGGCGTCGACGTGGCCGAGTGGGTGGTGGATCGCGGCGGAGGCGGTGGCGGTGCTGATTTCGCAGCCTGGTCTTCGGGGCTGGCGTTCTTGTTGACCCAGCGCTTCAGCTCGGGATCAAAGTAGAAGCTGCTCTTTTCGCCGAGGTTGGCGCGCACGGCCTTGGGCGGCTCGGCACTGCCGCCGCTGCCGCCGCCAGCGCTGCCATGGCCGGCGTCCTTTTTGCTCCACCACGAGGTGAGGCCCCAGCCCTTTTTCGCCGCCTTGGCCTCCTTTTCGGCGGCAGCGCGTTTTTCTGGCCATGTCAGCAGTGCTCCTTGTGATTGTCCTAAATGTCCTCCAAATGCAAATGACACCGGAGGCACAAACCTTCTTCCTCGGCAATCTTGCGGAACATTTCGGCGTTCTCCCGGTCCTTTTCCTCGCGGGATTTCTCTGCGGACTTGGTCGACACAGCCGGAATGTCGTCGTCGTCGTTGTCGTCCATGAAGCTCTTGGGCTTGGGCGCCGATGCCTTGCCGTCCTCGTTGGCCTCTCCGCCATCGGACGATGCCGCGTCGGGCTCGTACGAGGGCGGTTCGTAGCTGTATGGCTGAAACGACGGCGGCTCGTAGCCGCCCCCGCCGCCGCCGCTGTAGCCGTTGGCGGTTCCGTTGAGGTGATGGTCCGCACCGTCCCCGGTCGGCTCGGCGGCTGCAGCAGCAGCATCTGCTGCAGGCTCGCCCGAAGCAGGCTCAAACGAGTTGCTCATCGGAGGCTCGTAGCCGTACGAGGGCGCCTGGTAACCATACGACGGAGCAACCTCTGCCGTGTTTTCTCCGTCTTTTGTCGTCGCAGCCGGCTCGGCTGTTGGCTGGGACGATGTGGCCGGCGCATACGGCGACAAGCCGTTCGGGCCCGCGTCGCTCGGAGCATAAGGGTTGTTGTACGGCGCGGCGGGCTCGGTCGGGAGAGTCGGGGGCGTCGGTTCGACCTGCGACAGGGGAGTGTACGACGACTTGCGCGAGAGGCTGGGGCGCAGAGCTGCGTTTGGCGCAGGTGTGTACGGGCTGTATCCAATCGACAGCTCGGAGGCCTGGCGCCGCAGAGACGGCGGCGGCGGCTGCTGGTAGACGGGGGCATCCCCAGACACAGACTGGTCCGACGACACCCGCCGCGAGGATGGTGCCCCGTGGTGTGAAGCAGGCTCGTAGGGGCTGTGCGAGGGCGCCGCCGCTGCAGGAGCAGACACGCCTAGCGGCGTGTAGCCGCCGCCGTACTCGTAGGGACCGTGGATGGCAGGCGGCGAAGAAGCGAGGGCGGCAGCGGGCTGGCCGGCGGCACCGCCCGGAGCGTAGCGAGACGCGGCCCGCGTGGGGGCCACCATCGGGGGAGACAAGAGCGGGGCGGTTCCATTGAGGCTGCTGTAGCTCGGGCTCGTGCCCAGGATCTGGCCGCCAAACATGTCCATGCCCGTGGCGGGCCCGCCGCCGGCCGACGGAGGACGGCTGATGGTGGGGGTGCCGCTGGCGATGCGCGAAAAGGGGCCGTTCTCGGCGGTGGCCTCGCCGTCGGCGCCGGCGCCGCTGCCGTCGTTGTCGTCGCCCGCGACAAACTTGTTGAAGCGGTTCCAGACGGTGTCGGACACCTTGTTCATGCTGGGCTTGGGGATCCACGAGTTGCTGGACTCTTCCTTGGGCGCCTGCTTCAGACGCTTCATGAGGTCCTCGACGGCCGTCTCCAGCAGCGGGTGGTAGTAGGGCGAGCGGCGGGTCTGCGCGCCCATGGCGGCGACAATGGCCTCGCAGTACTGCAGAGCCTTGTCGCGCAGGCCGTACTCGGCCAGCTCCATGGCGTGCTGCAGCTTGTAGGCGGCCAGGTGCGGGATGCTGGCGGCGGCGACGCTGGAGCCGCCCGCCGCCAGGGACAGGCCGTACTCGTAGACCTCGCTGAGCAGGACGGCGTCGGTCTCCTTGGCAAAGGAGTCGGCGTGGCGCTTGTGGTCGGCGCCCAGGAGCACAAAGTTGGCGGCCGGGTCGTCGAGGCCGCCAAAGACGGCGACGCTGCGCGAGAACAAGAAGCACACGTGCGCGGCCTCGGCCCGGCCGTATCCGGACAGGAGGTCGCCCAGCGCGCTGATGGCCTGCACGTCGTCGGCGCTGCGGTTGCTCAGGATCAGGCCCAGCGTCTCGCGCCACTTGTCGAGGCCGGCGAGCTCATTGTCGCGGGGCTGCTGCGACGGGTTCGCCGCCGGGTACGTCGCCGTCGTCGCCGTCGCCGTCGTCATGAGGTGGAGGCCCGCGCGCGCGTGGACAGGCACGAGCTCGTCGACGCACTCGTCGTGGTTGCCCGAGAGGATCTCGTAGAGGGCGGCGAGCGACTCGTTTTGCTGCCCCGGCAGGTTGACCTCTTTGCGGACAAACTCTTGCGTCACCTTTTTGAAGAGGTCGCGCGACGCGGCGCCGGCGATGAGAAAGGCGTGGCCCCACAGCCGCTTGTCGACGGCGTCCCACACGGCCTTTTCCTTGTCGCCGAGCAGCAGGCTGCGGCGGATCTGCTCCACGACCGCCGCATCGACGGCGTCCGCTTGGGCGTGCTGGGCCTGGGCAGCAGCGGCGGCCGCCTGGAAGCCGGGGTAGCCCGTGCTGCTCGGATCCGCCAGGGGCGCGGGCGACGTGGCCGCGGCGTGCGCGTCGCCGGCGTGCGGGGACAGGATGTCGCGGACGGCCTTGTCGACGGCCGGGGTGCCCTCGAGGACGCCGTCGTGCTCGATAAAGAGGTGGAGGACCTGCCAGAGAAGAAGGCGCTCTTCGAGGCGCTTGTCGTCGAGCGACAGCTGCAGAGGGAACGCGTTGACGGGCCGCGCGCGCTCGAGACGCTCGATGCCGGCGGCCAGCCAGGCCAGCACCTCCTTCTTCTTGGACTTGCCCTTGAGCGGCCCGGGGAACTTGGCCTGGCGCTCGTCCAGCGTCTGGATCTCCTTGATGTTCTTGACCAGCACCTCGCCGGCGGCGCGGTGGATCATGGGCAGCGCCTGGTTCATGCCGTAGCGCGGCACGTCCTGGGGGAAGGACGACACAAAGGTGCCGCCCACGCCCCAGGCAAAGATGGGCGCGCCCTTCCATCGCTGCAGCGGGTCGGTCTCGGAGCCGTCGGTGGGCGGGACGAGGTTGAGGCTCTGCGAGGCCGCGCGCGGCCGGGCCGCGGGCGGGACGGCTTCTTGGACGGAGGACGGGCGCGGAATCGGGTCGACATGGCGCGCCGCCGCGCGGTGGGCGCCGTACAGCGCGCCGGGCGACTGCGTCTGCGAGCGGCGGGGCGGCGACAGCTGGCCCTCGGCTTGCGGCGTGTAGCTGAGGATGCGCTTGGGCGGAGAGAGCGTGGCCTGGGCGTGGGCGTGGGCCTGCGGGGGAGGCGGCGTCTGGCGCGGCTTCAGGGGCGAGTACTGGCTCGTGTGGGTGCCCGACGACCCTGGCCGCTGCTGCTGCTGCTGCTGCTGCTGCACGGACGGCCCCTCCTCCTCCTCCTCGCGGGTGGGCGGCAGCGACGGAACGCGGTTGAGGCGCGACTCGTAGACGGAGGAGCTGCTGCGCCGCTCTGCGAGGCCGTGTGCATCGGCCGCGGTGGCCTGGTGGCCGATGGACGACGCGCGCGGCTTGTCGTAGGACATTTCAAAGTGGGCGAGCGGGCTGGACGTCCGCGGCTGGTGCGGGAGGATGGGCGGTGTCGGCACAGGGGCGTAGCCGGCCGAGGGCACGCGGGGTGGCGGCGCGGGCGAGTAGCGCGTGGGGAGGCCGGCCGCGCTGGGCGGCGGGAGCTGGTTCGGCGACGGAGAGTAGCGCGTCGAGCCGCCGGCGGCGGGAGGCGACGTGCCGAGCGCGCCCAGCGCCGGGGGGCCGTTTTGCAGAGCAGCATACGGGTTGGCCCGGGGGGGCGCCACGAGGCCGCCGAGAGCAGCGCTGGGGGGGTGTTCCACAGGCGGGTGGGAGCGAGGAGGAGCAGACGTCGGTGTCGATGCCGTTGCCGGTGCCGGTGCCGTGGGCGGCGCGTAGTGTGCGCTCGGGGGAGGAACCGCCGGCGTCTGCGCGTACGGAGAGGAATGGGCAGGAGGGGGTGCCGGGCCCGGAGGCGGGTAGGGCACGGCCGGGGCGTGGGGAGGAGGGGGGGGGGCGTAGGCGCCGGCGGCCTGGGAAGGCGAGGGCAGGCTGTGTCGCGAGGCCGGCCGCACCTTGGGGAGGACGGGCAGCTCCTCGAAGAAGCTGTCGCTGCGAACGGGCGCAGCGGGCGGAGCGGGCGGAGCAGGCGTGGCCGCAGCGGCCGCGTCCTTGGCGGGCGAGTATGCCTGCATGCTGGAGCTGCGCGGCGGCGGGCCCTGGGGCGGTGCCGGCGGCGCGGCCGGGGCCTGCTGCAGGTGCTGCATGCTCTGGCGCTTCCGGGGCTGCTTCACGACAATGTCCATGGGCAGGTCGCCGAAGCCCTGGGACTGGGCGAAGCTGGCGGCCTTGCGCAGCGCCGGCGGGGCCTGCTGGGGGGCGGGCGGCGTCTGCTGGGGGGCGGCGTCGTAGCCGTAGCGCATGGGGAACTGGCTGGGCGCGGCGGGCGGCGCGGCCGTGAATGAGGCGGCGGGGAGGTAGGGGTTGGCCGGCTGCGGCGGCTGCGCGGGCGATGCCGGCGGGAGGTAGCGGCTCGTCGGCGCCGCGGGCTGCTGCGGCTGCGGGGGGACGGCAACGGGCGCGGCCGCCTCGGGCACGTCGTCCCCGGGCACGTCGTCGAGGAAGCCCTCGTCGTCGTCGCCAAAGAACGCCGCCGGGTCCAGTTCTTTTGTTTCTGCCGGGTCGGCCACCGAGTCTTCGAGCAGCAGCTCGTCCTCGTCGTCCAGCACGGCGGCCCACTGGTCTGCCAGGTCGGCGGCGCTGCCGTCAGCCTTTTCCGGCTCGGCCTTCTCCGGCTCCTCGGGAATCGGGCCCTCTTGAGTCGGGCCCTCGTCGAGACGGCCCACATTCATCGACTGCAGCACCTGCATGGTGGATTTCCGCTCAAACGGAGGCGGCGCCGGCTGGGCAGACGCGCCTGCGTTGCTGAAAAAGTCGTCGTCGTCGCCGCCCTCCTCCGCAAACGGGTCCGCTGCCGGCGCGGCGGCTGGGCTGCGCTTCTCCGGTGCTTGCCGGGGCGGCGCCGGCTCTTCTGCAGGCCACGCGTGGGAGATCAGGGGGATGCCCTCCTCGAAGCGGGCGTCGGGCGCCTCTGGTGCTTCCCCGTCGTCGGCCGGCCGCTCGGCTCCTGCGCCGGCAAAGAACGAGCTGCTCTCGGGGTCGCTGCCCGTCTCCGATCCCAGGCCCCAGGCGGCGTCGACGGCCGCCTGGGGCGTCGGGAGTGTCTCAGGGGTCTGCACGTCCTCGTCTCTCGTGTCTGCGCCGGCCTCGCTGCCGGCCTCCCGGATGACCTCCATGGCCGCCGGGTCGGGCTCGGCAGGCGGCTCGGGCTCGGCCGGGGGCGGCACGGCGGGAAAGGAGTTGGTGCGGTCGGAGGGGGGCATGAACTGGAAGGGGTCGGTGTCGGAGCGCGAGAGGCTCCACTCGGGCTCGTCCTCGTCGGCGTCCCAGTTCACGTCGTTGGACACGGTGCGCGTGAAGGAGATGGTGCTAAAGTGCTTCGAGGCCGTCTCGCCGACGGGCGACGCTGCGTCGACGGGAGACACGACGGGCGTCCTCTCGGCAAGCTCGGGCGTGGACGCGGATGGTGGCTCCGGCGTCGTTTCGGCAGCGCCCCGGCGCCCCGGCGTCTCGACGGGGGCCGGGCCTGCCGGATCGGCCGGATTCTTCTCGCTCCACGGGCTGCCAGCATCGTACTCTGGGAACCACGCGTCGACGCCCGCGTCGTCGTGCGCGTCGGCTGTGGCGCCCGGGGCGGGCTCGGGCTGCGGCGCAGCGGCGGACTGCTCGGGCTGCTTCGG
Source organism: Sporothrix cf. nigrograna (assembly GCA_019925305.1). Classification (NCBI taxonomy): domain Eukaryota; kingdom Fungi; phylum Ascomycota; class Sordariomycetes; order Ophiostomatales; family Ophiostomataceae; genus Sporothrix; species Sporothrix cf. nigrograna. The sequence continues at coordinate 323,800 of JADHKR010000030.1, forward strand.
GGGCGGCACGGCCGTGTCGACGGTGTTTGGCCGCAAGGCCGGGTGCCAGGCCGCGTTCGGCTCGTCAAACGACATGGCGACGTGTCGATGGCAAGCGCTCGTGCGGCTCGCGCGTCAAAGGGATGAAGGCAAAAGGAAGGAAAAAGAAAAGAAAAGAAGCAAAAAGAAAAGAGCAAAAAGAAAGCAAACTTCAATCGTCAGTAACGCGCCATCCGGGCTTCTGCAGAGCCAACACGCAAACAGAAATTGCAAGAACCGGAAAAGGAGTTGTCGGTTTGCGACAGCGTCGACAGGGGTGGAGCGAGAAAGGGGACGCGCAGAAAAAAAGTGGACAGCGAGTTAAATGAGAAGAGGCGACAGAGCAAAAAGGAGGCAAACGAGATGACAGAACACAGACGACCTACCGGACGGAATAGGGGCGACTACAGGCCGCACGTCATCTTGGTGCGGGAGGATCGGGGCGCGGCTGTCGTCGATGAACCTGTGCAGTGGCAGAAATGAGGATGAGGAGAAATGATGAGGCAGAAATGAAGCAGAAACACGGACAGGAAACGCAGGGAAAGAGGTTCGCGGCCCAGATTTGCGGGAACAGGCCACGATGATGGAACGGGAAGGCGCGAGACAGGCAGACAGGCAAGTGCAGGCAGGGAAGACAGTGCAGGCAGGCCGGTCGCAGTGGCCTCTTTCGGTGCTTTGGCAGCGGCCGGCAGGCGCAATCGCCAGTTGTCCTCATCAGCCGATCGCTTAGTGCAATCCGCGCCATGCAGCTAAGAGACATAGCAGCGCAGCTCCTGTGGGGCGCTGTACACAAGAATAGCGGATGACGCAGGCACCGGCCACAGGGGCTGAAAACCGTAAACGGAAGCCTGACGCCGCGACTTGTCCTTTTTGCATGTGCAGCCATCACCGCGACGAACACGACAGCACAACCGCAACCAGCGCGGCCCACGACGACACGCCGACACGACGACACACGGACGCGACGACACGACGGACACGCTCTGACCTGCTCGAACGCGTCGTCCAGGCCGAGACGCCCCGAGGCCGGCTGCATGGCTGGCCCGAGACTGTATTGGAGCTTTTCGCCAGCGTCCCCCCTTTTTTAACGGCAGCAGCAGCCTCTCGGACACGGCAGGGCGCTTCCTTTCTGTGCTGTCGTGTTTCCCCCGCCTCCGGCGAACCCCCCATGCGGCATGCCTCCCTCACCGGCGTACCACCCGACCGAGCCTCCCGATTCGCCTTCTCCCTCTGACCACTCGGACTCGGACCTGGAGCTCGACCTCGACGAGCTCGATCCCAAGACCGCAGCGTCGGCGGGGCCCTCGGGGGCCAGCAACGGCGGCGGACACGCGAGCGGCCGGCCAGCCAGCATTGCCCTCCGCACGCTCCGGATGAGCGGCGCACGGCGCTCCGGCACGCGGGGCCGGGGCTACGGCGAGCTGGGCCGCGACGCGCGGCGGCCGAGCGACAACAACAACGACGACGACGACGACGCGCGGGGCCTCCTCGCCGACGACGACGAGGACGGCGCGTTCCGCCGGCGGGACTCGGACGCGCACGCCGAGGACGACGGCCTGCTGTCGGGCGGCCGGGGGGGCCACCCGCGGCGGCGGTCGTTTGCGCAGGAGACGCTGCACAGTCTGGCCGGGCGGCTGCGGCTGCCCAGCTTCATGTCGGGCGCGGGAAGCGTCCGCGAGCACGAGCAGGAGCCCGCCGCGGCCGACGAGGACGACCCGTCGTCGGCGCGCGTCGTGGCCGTGGGGTCGGCGCAGGCGACGCGGTTCCCGCCGAACCTGGTGTCCAACGCAAAGTACACGGCGTGGTCGTTTCTGCCGGTGACGCTGTACAACGAGTTCTCCTTCTTCTTCAACATGTACTTTTTGCTGGTGGCGCTGTCGCAGGCGATCCCGCCGCTGCGCATCGGCTACCTCAGCACGTACATTGCGCCGCTGGCCTTTGTGCTGATGATCACGCTCGGCAAGGAGGCCTACGACGACGTCGAGCGGCGGCGGCGCGACGGCGAGGCCAACGCCGAGGAGTACACGACGCTGCAGTTTGTCGACGCCGCGCACGGCGGGCTGGACAGCAGCGGCTTTGGCCGCGCCGGCATCCTCCGCGGCCGCCGCAAGACGCTGCGCTCCGACGCCTCCACGAAAGCCCAGCGGCGGCGGCTGCTGGCCGTGGCGCAGACGGACCGCGAGCGGCTGTCGGACATTCAGGAAGAGGAGGAGCAGCTCGAGGGCGGCGGCCGCCGCCGTCCGATGCCGGCGTCGCGCGTCGTGGCGGTGCCCAAAAAGTCGCGCGACCTCAAGGTCGGCGACGTGCTGCAGCTGAGCAAGGGCCAGCGCGTGCCGGCCGACGTGGTGATTCTCAAGTGTCTGTCGCTGGACGCGCCGCAGGCGCCAGACGCGGGCGGCGGCGAGCAGGAGGCGAGCCTGCTCGAGGTCGACGACACGGCGGCTGACGCGCCGGAGGACGGCAGCAAGACGCGTGGCGGCGGGCCGGGCGGCGGGCCGGGCGGCGAGACGTTTATCCGGACGGACCAGCTCGACGGCGAGACCGACTGGAAGCTGCGGCTGGCGTCGCCGCTGTCGCAGACGCTGGCCACGGAGGAGTTTGTGCGGCTGCGCGTGACGGGCGGCAAGCCCGACAAGAAGGTCAACGAGTTTCTGGGCACGGTCGAGCTGCTGCCGGCGGGTGAGGATGAGGGTGACGAGGCGGTAGCCGACGACGACGACAACGACAACGACGACGGTGGCCACCGCGCAAAGACGGCGGCGCTGTCCATTGACAACACGGCGTGGGCCAACACGGTGATTGCGTCGCACGCGACGACGCTCGCCGTGATTGTGTACACGGGCCCGCAGACGCGGTCCGCGCTGTCGACGGCGCCGTCGCGGTCCAAGACGGGCCTGCTCGAGTACGAGATCAACTCGCTGACCAAGATCCTGTGCGCGCTGACGCTGGCGCTGTCCATTATTCTCGTGGCCATTGAGGAGGGCCTCGTGGGCAGCGGCGGCGGCGGCGGCAAGACGCCCGGCGGCGCCGACGTGGTGTGGTACGTCAAGATCATGCGGTTCCTGGTGCTCTTCTCGACGATTGTGCCCATCAGCCTGCGGGTCAACCTGGACCTGGGCAAGAGCGTGTACTCGTACTTTATCCAGCACGACGCGGGCATGCCGGGCGCGGTGGTGCGCACGAGCACGATCCCCGAGGACCTGGGCCGCATCGAGTACCTGCTGAGCGACAAGACGGGCACGCTGACGCAGAACGACATGGAGATGAAAAAGGTGCACGTGGGCACGGTGTCGTACGCCAACGAGGCCATGGACGAGGTCGCCGCGTACGTGCGGCAGGGCTTCGCGGCAGCGGCGGCCGACGCGCCGCTGGTCACGCCGTCGTCGACGTTTGCAGCGGGCGCGGGCGGCGGCGGCAGCGGCGGCGGTAGCTCGTCCGGCGGCGGCGCCACGCGGACGCGGCGCGAGATCGGCACGCGCGTGCGCGACATTGTGCTGGCGCTGGCGCTCTGCCACAACGTGACGCCCACGGCCGACGACGACGGCGACGGCGCGGCCGGGACGGCGTACCAGGCGTCGTCGCCCGACGAGATTGCCATTGTGCGGTGGACCGAGGCGGTGGGCCTGCGGCTGGCGTACCGCGACCGGCAGGGCATGACGCTGGTGTCGACGGCGACGGGGCGGCCGGCCGTGCAGGTGCGCATCCTGGACATTTTTCCGTTTACGTCCGAGGGCAAGCGCATGGGGATTATCGTGCAGTTCCTGACGGCGCCGGCGGCCACGCCGACGTCGGCGCCCTCCGACGACGGCGAGATCTGGTTCTACCAAAAGGGCGCCGACACGGTCATGGGCGGCATCGTGGCGGCCAACGACTGGCTCGACGAGGAGACGGCCAACATGGCGCGCGAGGGCCTGCGCACGCTGGTGGTGGGCCGCAAGCGGCTGTCGCTGGACCAGTACCGCGCGTTCAAGGCGCGCTACCAGGAGGCGGCGCTGGCCATCTCGGGCGGGCGCGAGGCCGGCATGCAGCGCGTGGTGGCGGGCACGCTCGAGGCGGGCCTGGAGCTGCTGGGCGTGACGGGCGTCGAGGACAAGCTGCAGCGCGACGTCAAGCCGTCGCTGGAGCTGCTGCGCAACGCCGGCATCAAGATCTGGATGCTGACGGGCGACAAGGTCGAGACGGCGCGCTGCGTGGCCATCAGCGCCAAGCTGGTCGCGCGCGGGCAGCACATCTACACGGTGGCGGGGCTGGGCGGGGCGGCCCGACGGGACGGCCCGGCGGGTCAGCAGGCAACGCAGGCGGCGCAGCAGGAGCACCTCGACTTTCTGCGGGCCAAGACGGACGCGTGCCTGCTGATCGACGGCGAGAGCCTGGCGCTGTTCCTGGCCGGCCCGCTGCGCACGGCGTTTGTGGCCGCGGCCGTGCAGCTGCCGACGGTGGTGGCGTGCCGGTGCTCGCCGACACAAAAGGCCGACGTGGCGCAGCTGATCAAGGCGTACACGCGCAAGCGCGTGTGCTGCATCGGCGACGGCGGCAACGACGTCAGCATGATCCAGGCGGCCGACGTGGGCGTGGGCATCGTCGGCAAGGAGGGCCGGCAGGCGTCGCTGGCAGCCGACTTTTCCATTGAGCAGTTCTGCCACCTGACCAAGCTGCTCGTGTGGCACGGCCGCAACAGCTACAAGCGCAGCGCCAAGCTGGCGCAGTTTGTCATCCACCGCGGGCTCATCGTGGCCGTGTGCCAGACCATGTTCAGCATCGCCATCCGCTTCGAGCCCGAGGGCCTCTACATTGACTGGCTCATGGTCGGCTACGCCACCGTCTACACAGCCCTGCCCGTGCTGTCGCTCGTGCTCGACAAGGACGTCGACGAGGCCCTTGCCAGCCTGTACCCGGAGCTGTACAAGGAGCTGACCGAGGGCCGCTCGCTGTCGTACCGCACGTTCTTTGTCTGGGTCTTTGTGTCCGTCTACCAGGGCGCCGTCATCCAGGGCCTGGCCCAGCTGCTGACCGAGGTCGACGGCCCGCGCATGGTCGCCGTCAGCTACACCGCGCTCGTGCTCAACGAGCTGCTCATGGTCGCCGTCGAGATCACCACCTGGCACCCCGTCATGGTGGTCTGCATCGTCGGCACCTTCCTGCTGTACGTGGGGTCGCTGCCCTTTCTCGGCGGCTACTTTGACCTCGCATACGTGCTGTCCCTGTAAGTGCCCTGTCCTTGTCTTTCTTTCTTTTCCCGCCCGCTGACAGCCCAGGGGCTTCCTGTGGCGCGTCGTGGCCATCTGCGCCATCTCGCTCGTGCCGCCCTATGCCGGCAAGCTGATCCGGCGCACGATGAAGCCGCCGTCGTACCGCAAGGTGCAGAGCATTTAGTGTTGGGTCTGAGTTTGACTTGTCTTTGTCTTGTTGTCTGTATTTTTGTCTGTATCTGTGTCTGTATTTTTGTATTTTTGTCTGCTTTTGTCTGCTTTTGTTTTTGTCTGCCTTGCCCGCTACATCCCGAGGCCGTTTGTGTCTGCTGTTTCGTCTATCTTGTTCTTTTATATTCAGGTCATCTCATTGTAATGCTCAGTCTCCTGTCAACGTCACAGCTTCAGCACCTGCCAGCCGCGGAACGCCTCCGGGTCGCGTCCCGCCATGTGCCCCAGGATGCCGCCCACGGGCCCCTGCCGCTCCTGGCCGGCCGCCCACGTCTTGGCCCCGGCCCACGCAGCAACAAACCCGTCGGGGCCGGACACCAGCACAAGGTTCTTTCCGCCGCCGCCGCCGCCGCTCGCCGACGAACAGGTGCACGGCCGGGCCCGGGGCGAGCCCTGCGGCGCGTCTGCATCCAGTCTCTCCAGCACCCGCGGCGCGTGGTAGACACAGGCCGGGTCTTCTGTCGAGCCGGCCGGCTGCGGCTGCTTCGGGCTTGCCGGCCGCCATGTCCGCCACGGCCAGGACCACGCAGACCGCGCGCCCGGCGCGCCGTCCCCCTCCATCGCCCGCTGCAGGACCTTGTCGGTGATGAACGCCCGCTCGGCGTCCACAAAGCTGTACACGCGGACGCGGCCGGCCCCGTAGCGCGCCTGCAGCGCGTGGATGTCGCGCACAATCGGGTTGGGCACGCCTGCCGCCGCCGGCGCCAGCAGCCCGGCGCTGTCGTCGGCCAGCCGGTTCGCCCACAGGATGGACACGGCCACGCGGGGCCTCTGCAGCGCGATGCTGGCCGCCTGCAAGGCCGTGGCGATGCCGGTGCCGCCGGCGAGCACAACCAGCCGCCTGTCTGTGTCTGTCTTTGTGTCTGCCTCGTCCTCGGCCTCTGCCGCGCCCAGCCGCGCCGCCACGTCAAAGCTCAGGCGCGGGCCGCGCACGCCGACGGTCGATCCCACGGGCAGCCGCGCCAGGTACCGCGACACCTCGCCGCCGGGCACCACGCGCACAAACAGGCGCAATGCCGCTGCGTCTGCCGCGGTCTCGGTCTCGGCGCCCGTCGGCGGCAGCGGCGTGTAGTCCCGCGCAATCTGCAGCTGCGGCTGCTTGACCTCGACGGACCACAGCCCGTGCCGCCACGCGGCGGCCACGGCCGCGCTTGTTGCCTTGTGCGCCGGCCCCGGCCCGCCCGGCAGCCGCAGCGTCAGCACAAACGCCGCCGGCGACACCTCGTCGCGCGCCACAATCTCAAACGGCACAAACGTCTCCGGGTTGAGGCCGGCGCCGCCCGGCGCGTGTCTGCGCTGGCCGGTCTCGTCAAACGCCCCGCGCGCGCCCGCGCCAGCCGCCCCGGCCCAGCAGACCGCGCCGCCGGCCAGGAGCAGCGCTGCCAGCAGCAGACGCGAGCGCTTCCGCGGCGGCGCGTCTTTCTGCGCGTCGGCCCGGCCACGCCGCGGTCGGCTATCGGCGAGGCCCCGCGACGGTGGGACAAGACGGGGCTGGAGCGCACACGTCCGCCGGCATGTCCCTGCGAGGGATGCAGGGGCGCGCAGGCTCTTGGCCGCAGCCTTCATTGTATGGCTCTGTAGACAAGACTCTTGTCCATGCGTTGTGTCGTGGCGTTGTCAATTGGGTTTAACTTTTTAAGTGGGGCGGTATGAATAGACCATTTAGTGAGATTTCGAAGTCTCTTTTCTTTTACATTACTTCTTTTCCTTTTTTCTTTTAGTGTTTTTTTTACATTTAGTATTCTTTTTTTAATTTTAGTATTTCTTTTTTAGTATATCTTTCCTTTTCTTTTCTTCCTTTTCTTCCTTTTCTTCCTTTTCTTCCTTTTCTTTTCTTGGTTTTTCGCTCTTTTCTTTTCATGTAGTATTTTTAGTATTTCTGTTTTCACATATTACTACCAACCTGCACTCTTTTAAAAAACCAGATATACAAACAAGCTACGACAGTTGCAACTCGCCCAAGCCCCGAGACGGCCTACAACCTTCCCATTCTACTTCTACGGCGTCCCTTCCTTCGGAGCTTGGTACGGAGATAAGTACCAAAAAACCGGGGCCCCGGGGAAGGCACGCCAGCTGCCTTGGAAGGTGCAGACGGCCAATCGCGATCCAATTCTCTCTCCGATTGCCACAAGCAACGTCATTGCAGCTGGTATTCACCCACGCTCTTTGTGTACTCTCCGTCTGGACGTTGTCTGGGCGCATGGTCGACGCCTCGGCCCTCTCCCCATGTCTGGCCCTGCCCGGCGCCTCACGGCTGCCTCGACACGCCTCCGGCCGTCGTCGCCGGCGTTGTTCACTTTCTCTTCGGCTTCTCCGCCGGCGTTGTTGTCCACGCCCACGGCAGTCGCGGCCCGGGCCGTGCGCCGCTTCCGGCAGGCGCGGCCGGCACGCAGTCCCGTCTCGCTGCGCGCGTATTCGTCGACCGCACGGCCGTCTCCGAAACGAGAGCCGCCTCCGCCGCCCTTTCCCACCGTCCAGGCATGCCCGGCGCCCACCTGCGCGTGCGAGCCGATGCCGGAGCTGCCGGCCAACCTGCCCATCGACGCCAAGTCCCCCCTCAACGGCAACATCAGCGCGTACAACGAGCAGGTGCTCGTCTGCACGGGCACCAGCGCGTGGCCGTCGCGCATCGAGGACGCCAACAGCGGCGACAACCTCGCGGCGGACCTCAAGGAGCTGTTTGGGCGCGGCGGCACGTACAGCGACCCGTTCCACCACGTCGCCGTGCTCAACGCGTCGTTCCCGGCCTCGGTGCCGCGCCACAGCGAGCTGCAGTCGTCGTCGGTGTACCTGCTGCCGAGCTTCACCTACGTGCCGTTTCTGCCGCGGCTGTCCTTTGACGCCGTCGAGGCCCTTGCCCAGGGCTTTTTGCTGCCCGAGCGCCTGCACGCCGCCCACGACGGCCGGCTGTCACCCGTGCACCGGGACCGGCTGACGCGGCGGCCGGCCGTGCGCCGCCTGCTGTACGGCGTCCGCGAGGCCGTCCCGGACGTGCTCGTGCTGATCTGCGGCCACGCCGCGCGCGACGCCCGGTGCGGCATCCTCGGGCCCGTCCTGCAGGCCGCGTTTGAGCGCGAGCTGGCCCGCGTCGGCTTCGCGGTCGAGCGGGGGCCCGTCGAGATCGACATCGACGGCGCCGGCGCCCAGAACCAAAGCCCGGCCGCACCGGCCGCGACGCCGGCGGCCCGCGTCGGCCTGATCTCCCACATTGGCGGCCACAAGTTTGCCGGCAACGTCATTGTGTACATCCCGCCCACGCTCAAGGCAGCAGACGGCCTGTTGCCGCACCCGCTGGCCGGGTATGGCGTGTGGTACGGCCGCGTCGCGCCGCAGCACGTCGAGGGCCTCGTCCAGGAGACGCTTTTGCAGGGCCGCGTCGTCAAAGACCATTTCCGCGGCGCCATCAACCAGCAGAGACAAATTGTGCGGTGAGGAGGACGGGGCATGTGTTCTCATCGAGCGTCCAGAAGAAGAAAAAGAGAAAAAAAGAGAGGAAAGAAAAAAAGGAGAAAAAAGAAAAAGAAAAAAACACTTATATTCATCCAAAACCCCAGCTGCTATGCAAGACGGGCCCAAACAGGTTCTAAAACACCCAGAAAGACATACTGTGACCGCCACCGACGCCTACCGCCGCCACCGCCGCCAAAACTTGTACCACGGCACGCTGCCGACGTCGCCGCGCTCGCGCTTCATGCCGGCGCGCGTCTGCTGCCGGAAGCGCCAGTAGTACACGGGCACGCCGGCCAGCACAAAGCCGACGACCAGGAGGGTCTGCAGCGGCTGGCCAAAGACGGCGCGGCTCAGCAAGAACAGAGACACGCAGCAAAAGATGATGGGCGTCGTGATCCACGCCTTGTAGGGCCGCTCGAGGTGCGGCTCCTTGACCCGCAGCACGATGAGGCCGAGGACGGTCAGAAAGTAAAAGGTGTAGCCGGCGACGCCGTAAAACGTCAGCAGCGTGCCGAACTCGCCGGCAAAGACGTAGGCGCAGGTCAGCGCGCAGTTGAGCGCGAGCGCATAGAGGGGCGTGAAGAACAGGCCCGTGTCCTCGTCGGCCACCAGCCTGGCGAACAGGCGCGCGAGCCAGCTGCGGCTGCGCGGCGCGTGGATGTGCGTGCGGAGACCGCCGCCGCTGCCGCCCATGCCGCTGATTCCGCCGGCCCCGCGGCCCGCGCCCGCATCGTCCCCGCCCCGGAGCCCGATGCGGCCAAAGACGGCCGGAAAGTAGCCCTCGCGGCCGGCGACGTACACGAGGCGGCTGCTGGTAAACGTCGAGCTGTTGAGCGCGCCAAAGCACGAGGCGCTGACAATCAGCGCAAACACGAGCGAGCCGACGGGGCCAAACACCTTGGCGCCAAAGACGACGGCGACGGTGTTGGTGGCGTTGATGGCGTCGAGCGACAGCACCAGAAAGTAGGCCACGTTGGCCAGCACGTAGCACACAATGACGAGCGGCATGGCCGTGTGGATGACGCGCGGCAGGTCGCGCCGCGGGTTGCGGAACTCGCCCACGACGTAGTTTGTATTGTCCCAGCCGTCAAAGGCCCACAGGCCGGCGTAGAGGGCCACGGCCCACGCCGAGGCGTCCAGCCGCGTGCCCGCAAACCAGTAGCCCTTGGTCTTCCAGTCCAGGCTCGGCGGGCCCGCGTACGAGTAGCCCGTGGCCGCCACGACGATGCCCGTGACGGTCACGCCGAGCAGCGCCACAAACTTGAGCAGCATGAGCAGGTCGTTGACGCGCGTGCCCAGCCGGGTCGACACGCCGTTCATGGCCGTGACGGCCAGCACGCCCAGCAGCGCCACGGCCTTGTTGACCCAGGGGCTGACGTCGACGGCGTCGGCGCCCACGACGGCGCGCACCAGGTACTCGCCCATGATCAGCGCAATGATGGCGGCGCTGCCGGGCTTGAGCACCAGCACGGCCACCCACGTGAACAGGAAGCCAAACAGCTCGCCCAGGATCTTGGCCAGGTACACCTGCGAGCCGCCGTTGAGCGGGATGGCGCCGCCCAGCTCGGCATAGCTCGCCGCGCCCGTCCACGCGAGCACGCCGGCAATGACCCACACCAGCAGCGCCGCGCCGGGCGAGCCGACGTTGGCGTTGACCAGGCTCGGCGACGAGAAGATGCCCGAGCCGATGATGAGCCCGACAATCAGCGACAGGCCGTTGAGAAACGTCAGCGTCTTGTGCCGCTCGAGCGAGCCCGCGCCCAGCAGGCCGCCGCCGCCGCCGCCGCCGCCCGCCGACGCCGACATGGGCGCGCCAATGGGCGCGTAGCCGTCGCCGCCGGCCGTGGACGACAGCGGGAAGAGGTTGGCGGCCAGGTCAAAGCCCGAGGACACGGAAAATGTGCGGCCGTGGCCCGTGCCGCGACCCCCGCCGCGACCGTCACCGTAGGGTAATGGCCGGCTGCCGTCGTCGCCGTCTTCGCTGCCGCGCGCCAAGGCCGCCGGGTTGCCAAAGTCGAGGGGGTCCTCGCGCTCCAGGGACGCCTTGCGCGACGAGGAGATGCTGGGCCGCGAGGATGCCGCGCCGCCGTCTGCATTGGACCCGAGATCCAGCTGGCTGGAGCTGGCCAGGGACGCGAGCTCCAGCGAGTCGCGTGCGTGCGGCTGCAGGTTGGAATAGGGGAGAGGCATCGGGAAAGTGGCGGGTGTCTGTGTATGTCGGGGTATGCCACGGGTCTTGTTCGCTTGATCGTGTCGTCGTAAGCAGAGTCAAGTCAGGGGCAGGCCGGGCATGGCCGCGGCAGACGGTGTGTTTGGCGGTCAGACGAGGCACGGCGGGCGTCGAGGTCGAGGGTCGACGAGGACCGCGAGAGAAAAGGATCGAAGAGGTGTCTGCAGCCTGTCGGACGCCGGATTAATAGTGCTGTAGAATGAACGCGCGTGGAGAAGTGAAAGATCGCAACCGATGCAAAGTCGTGCGCCGGCGGAAGTCGTCAGGTCGTGAGGCAAGAGTTGGTGATGCAATGCGCCGATGCAGTTCAGTGGAAACGATGCTGAGGAAAGAAGCTGGGGACGTTTTCGGAAGGTGCCCCCCCCTGCGTTGCAAGGAGAACTGCGCTTGCGGCTTGGCCAATGGTTTTGGCGGAAGGCGCGAACAAGGCCAGCAAACTTAATTTTATAAGATGGGTCCTTTTGCTAAACTTGGATCTAGGAAGGCACGACCCTGCAACCGCCATCAATCTGCTTCCGGCATTATTTTCTTTCTTTCTTTTCTTCTTTCTTTCTTTCTTTTCTTTTCTTTTTTTTTCGTTTTACTGGCTGTCCTTGTGACGCTGGGCCGCCTTGCTCGTTTTGTCGTCAATACCGCCAAACTGGGCGCGGCAAGGGTCTGCGTGGACTTGGATGTACGGAAATGAGGTTAGCGCAGCATTTTCTCGTAGCTACATCCTAAACAATCCCGCAAGACACAGCATGGCTCAGAGTGACGGTCAAGCAATGGGAGCAATTCAGCTGTGCTACCAGCTTGTTGATGTATCTCTCTGTTACGAACAAGCCCCAGAGGTGTTGCGTGCGCCGCGGACCCCACATTGCTTATCGCGATAAGACCGCCTAAAAAGCACGTCTGTCCAAAAACACTGTCGACGACAGCTTGACGACAGCCTCTCGCCATCGATGATGCACATGCGGCCATGGCGCTTTTCAGTGCACGCTTGATCGGCCGACACGTGCCGGCGCCGGCGGCACAGCGTGCGTGGCTGGCCGCCCGGCGGCCGCCCGGCGACCGTCACTGTGGATTTTGCCTCGGCCCACGACACACCCCGGCATCACGGCCGGCAGCACAGGCCCCGCGGCGAGGCTACGCCGACGCTGCGCGGCGCAAGCCCGACGTGCCAAGGCTGGACCTGCTGGCGCTCGACCAGAAATGGCAGGCCAAGTGGGCCGAGCAGTCGGAGACGCCCTCCTCCTCGTCGTCCTCCTCCTCCCCCCCGCCCCGCCCATTCTACGTCTTGCCCATGTTCCCGTACCCCTCGGGAAACCTGCACCTGGGCCACCTCCGCGTGTACACGATTGCCGACGTGGTGGCGCGCTTCTACCGGCTGCAGGGCCGCGACGTGCTGCTGCCGATGGGCTGGGACTCGTTTGGGCTGCCGGCCGAGAACGCGGCGCTGGAGCGCGGCATCCAGCCGGCGGCGTGGACGCGCGACAACATCCGGCGGATGCGCGCGCAGCTGGACCGCATGAACGGCAGCTGGGACTGGTCGCGGCAGCTGTCGACGTGCGAGCCCGACTTTTACAAGCACACGCAGCGCATCTTCCTGCTGCTGCACAAGCGCGGGCTGGCGTACCAGGCCGAGGCCGAGGTCAACTACGACCCGGTGGACCAGACGGTGCTGGCCAACGAGCAGGTGGACGCGCAGGGCCGGTCGTGGCGGTCGGGCGCCGTGGTCGAGAAGCGGCGGCTGAAGCAGTGGTTCCTGCGCATCTCGGCCTTCCGCGAGGCCCTGCTGGCCGACCTCGACACGCTGGCCGCCGGCGACGCCTGGCCGGAGCGCGTGCTGGCCATGCAGCGCAACTGGCTCGGCCGGTCGGCGGGCGCGCTCGTCAAGTTCCCGCTGCTGGCCTTTGGCCACGCGCTGCCCGCCCCGGCCCTTGAGGTGTTTACGACGCGCGTCGACACGCTGTTTGGCGTGCAGTACGTGGCCCTGGCCGCGAGCCACGCCGTCGTGCAGAGCCTGGCGGCCGCGGACCCGGAGCTGCGCGCGTTCCTCGACACGCTGCCGGCGCTGCCGCCGGACAGCAAGGTGGGCTACCTGCTGCCGCACGTGCGCGCCATCAACCCGCTGGCCTACCACGACAGCACGCCGGCGGCCGCCAAGGCGTCGCTGCCCGTGTACGTGGCGCCCTACGTGCTGGGCGACTACGGCGAGGGCGCCGTCATGGGCGTGCCCGGCCACGACGCGCGCGACCACGCCTTCTGGCGCCAGCACCGCGGCAGCGACCCGGTGCGCTTCGTGCTGGCTGCGTCCGAGGACGAGGCGTCGACGGTGCTGGACGTTGACGTGGACAAGGACGGGGGCCCCTTTGTTGGCCACGGCTACATGACGGCCCACAGCGGCCCGTTCCGCGGCCGCCCGTCGCGGGACGCCGCCAAGATGCTGCTGGCCATGCTCGAGGCCGCCGGCCTCGCCACGCCCACCGAGCGCTGGCGCCTGCGCGACTGGCTCGTCAGCCGCCAGCGCTACTGGGGCGCGCCCATCCCCGTCATCCACTGCGCGCGCTGCGGCGCCGTGCCCGTCCCGGAAGAGGACCTGCCGGTGGCGCTGCCCGACGTCGGCCAGCACTTTGCCGACCGGCAGGCCGGCAACCCCCTCGCGTCGCCCGCGGCCGCCGCCTGGGCCAGCGTGCCCTGCCCCACGTGCCACGGCCCGGCGCGGCGCGACACGGACACCATGGACACGTTTGTCGACTCGAGCTGGTACTATATGCGCTTTGTCGACCCGCACAACACGGACGCGCCCTTTTCGGCCCAGGCCGCCCTGCAGGGCCTGCCCGTCGACCTGTACCTCGGCGGCATCGAGCACGCCATCCTGCACCTGCTCTACGCCCGCTTCGTCTACAAGGCCCTGATGACGTCGGAGCTGGTTGGGGCCGACGACGCCCAGGAGAACGCAGCCGTCCACGAGCCCTTTGCGCGCCTCGTCACGCAGGGCATGGTCCACGGCAAGACGCTCGTGGACCCCGCGACCGGCCGCTACCTGCTGCCCGACGAGGTGGACGCCGTCACGGACCCGGCCCGGCCGCGCGTGCGCGCCACGGGCCAGCCGGCCACGGTCGTCTACGCCAAGATGAGCAAGAGCAAGCACAACGGCGTCGACCCCACGGAGACGATTGCGCGCCACGGCGCCGACGCCACGCGCGCCCACATGCTCTTCCAGGCGCCGGTCGGCGACGTGCTCAACTGGGACGAGGACAAGATCGCCGGCGTCACGCGCTGGCTCGGCCGCGTGCACGAGCTGGTGGCCACGCTGCCGGCATGCGCAGGCCCGCCGGCCAGCATCGCCGAGGACCTCCGCGCCCGCCGGGAGACAGAAACGGACGCGGAGACAGACGCGGCGCGCTGGGACGCCGACGCCGCCGTCTGGCGGGACGTGCAGGCGACCATTGCGTCGGTCACGGCCGCGTACAGCAAGGTCTACGCGCTCAACACCGTCGTGTCGGACCTGATGCGTCTGACCAACACGCTCGCGGCCGCGCACGACGCCGGCACCGCCTCGCCGGCGGTCCTGCGCGCCGCCGCGTCCGCGCTCGTGCGCATGCTCGCGCCCATCACGCCCGCCGTGGCCGAAGAGTGCTGGTCCCTGCTCGAGCCGGCGTCGCCGGGGCTGTTTGTGTCTGCCGCGACGCCCGCGCCCGCCGCCGTCTTTCCCACCCAGGACGGCTCGGCGGCCTGGCTGCAGCCGCGCCTGCAGACGTGCGCCGTCCAGGTCAACGGCAAGCTGCGCTGTGCCGTGGACATTTCGCGGCCCCCCGCGCATCTCCAGGGCGACGCGCTGCGCGCCTGGCTGGCCGACGCCGTCCTCGCCACGGAGGAGGGCCTGGCCCGGCTCACGGGCGATGGCCGGCCGGACATTCGCCAGGCAAAGAAGGCGATTGTCATCCGCGGCGGCAAGCTGGTCAACTTTGTTTTTTGACGTGAGGATGGGTATCCTGTATATATTGTGCATAGAATCGCATCCCTGCTCTCCGGCACTACCTCCGCCGAATAAAGACGGAGCGGCCGTGGCCGCTGCCGCGCACGAGCACGTCCCTGCCGGCCACCGTGACGCTCCGGCGCGGCCGGTCCATGTCCACCACGTCCGGCGCGTCGGCCCAGATCTCCACGTCGACAACGGCCGGCCGTGTTTCCAGCGCCAGGGCCGCCACGCGCCGGGCCTGGTCCAGCCCGCCGACCTCGCACAGGACGATGCGGGCGTCCAGGCGCGCCGCCAGGCCCAGCAGGCGCCCGTAAAACACGTCTTCGGCGTGCCCGCCGCCCGGCGCCGCGGCCGGCTCGGGCACTTGGGCCAGCTTGGGCTCAAACAGACGCACCGACCGCGCCGTCGCGCGCGCAAAGCCGTCTGCCGACACGTAGGGCGGGTTGCTCACCAGCACGTCGAGCGGCGCGGCCAGGAGAGCCGCGACGGACGGGTGGCCCAGCCAGTCGTCCGAAAAGACGTCGCCGCGCACAAAGCGGACGCTCGCCGAGGCGTCGCCGTCGTCTGCCGACAGCCCGTTGCGCGCAGCATTGGCCCGCGCCAGCGACACGGCCTCGGGCGCGACGTCGACGCCCACAGCACGCACACCGCGGCCGCGCAGCCGCGCACACAGCAGCAGCGCAATGCACCCGGTGCCCGTACACGCATCGAGGATCGTGATGCGCCGCGCCGCTGCGCCGCTGCGCCTCGACTCCTGCAGCAGCAGCCCGGCCAGGTGCATCGAATAGGCCTCCGGCTCAGGTCTGGCGGCAGGTCAGAAAGAAAGGAATGAAAAAAAAAAAAAAAAAAAAAAAAAAAAAAAACGTATGGGATTAAACCCGGAAAAAAAAAAACCCCGCGGCACAGGGGGTACACCCCCCCAAAGGGCGGCGTTACCACCACAAAAAGCAGAGGCAACCCCCCGCC
>JADHKR010000031.1:0-57648 GCA_019925305.1 Sporothrix cf. nigrograna
TTCTTTTTTTTCTTTTTTTTCTTTTTTTTCTTTTTTTTCTTTTTTTTCTTTTTTTTCTTTTTTTTCTTTTTTTTCTTTTTTTTCTTTTTTTTCTTTTTTTTTCTTTTTTTTCTTTTTTTTCTCCCTTCTTTTTTTATTATTTTTTTCTTGTTTAACCGAGACAATGGCCCGTTCTTCCACAAAGCCATAAAGCAGATAAAGCGTGCTTTGTTTTCTCCATTACCTACGTCATGAGTCAAACTGAGTAAAATGCACGTTTAAGACTCAGATTGTGGACGGAGATCGTATTACATGTACCGGGAAGACGCTCAACGCTGCAGCCTCGACAACGCCGTACACGTGATACAATTGGGTGCCACCTGACTGGACCACGCCCCTCGCCCCTTCCCTTTATTAATTAGGCTACATCGTAGAGATCGTGCTTTCCATGCAGGAGGCAACCGCTTTCTCTTGGCGACGTAATACGTACTCTTTCGCTCTTTCCCTGTGCACAAGTGATAAGATACCTTCTACCCCATCTTCCACGACGCACTGCACGACGCAAAGATGTCCGACTCCTGAGACAGCTCGTCGCCGCGCCCTCCTGTTTCCTCCACACCCACATCGCCCCTTTCGCCGTCTCCTCATTTGCTTCCCCTGGGCTCATTTAGTAAGGTTGCTTTGGGCTTGCCGCCATATTAAGCTTCTTTCCTCGACTTGCCTTTCCTTTGCGTCTGCCGTCCTCTCGGCAATCTTCTCGTCTGCTCGCTTTCCACTTCTTCTTCGCGGTCCTGTTCGATCTGTTTCAACTCTTGGCGTTGCTCCTAGCAGCCCCTGTCGCCACGAAACGTGAATCGCCCGTCTTCTTTGCCCGTCCGCCCGGCGAGGGTGCTGCGCGTCCGGCTCTGCGCTCCCTCTTGTTCGCCCTCCGACCGTCCGAGTTTCCTGGCTTTCGTTGTGGACTCGACTGCCGTTCTGTGCCTGCCGGCCTCTCTTCTGCAAGGCCAGCACCCACTCTGCAACGGCTGTCTCAGACGCGCCAAGACCAGCCCAGCAACCGGCCGCAGCCTCGCTGTCGACTTGGACGTCGCCTGTCGTCATAGCGTGCCGGCAGCCTCCTCGCGCCGACGATGGCTGCCCTCGGGCCCGCCCATGCAGGCCGCATGGTGCTGCGGGCGCCCGTTGCTCTGCCGGTGCCGACAAAGATTGCCGACCTGATGCTCCCGCCGCCGGGGCCGCCGCCACAGGGGCTGCCTCCGGTCGCGAGCGGCCCGCCGGCAGACGCTGCCAATGCGCCGTTCACCATCCAGACCGTCGCAGACGCCGCCGGCGCACCGCCAGCACCAACGGGGGCCAGCGGCCAGGGCGAGGGCTTTACCGTTGTGGTGACGACGACGCCCACGCCAACGCCCCGGCCGCCGACAAAATCCACGCGGCCGCCCCCCGACGGCGAGGGCAGCGAGGCGGGGCCCGGCCACCCGGAAGCCCCGGGCGACTGCCGGCTGATGGGCCCGTTTGCCATCTTTGTGCAGCTGGGCCTCGGCGGGCTCGCGCTCATGTCGCTCGTCTACAAGCGCTGGCGCGAGCGCCCGCAGCGGCCCGTCAAGATCTGGTTCTTTGACGCGTCCAAGCAGGTGTTTGGCTCCGTGCTGGTGCACATGGCCAACGTGTTCATGTCGCTGCTGACGTCGGGCCGCTTCTCGATCAAGCTGACGCCCGGCGTGGTGGCGCGCGCGGCGGCGGCGGCGGCGGCTGCAACGCCTGTGGCGGCGCGGGACGGCGACGAGCCCTACGCGCCGAACCCGTGCTCCTTTTACCTCCTCAACCTCGCCATCGACACGACCATTGGCATCCCGATCCTCATCTTCCTCCTGCGCATCGCGACGGCGCTCGTGTCGTACACGCCGCTGGGCCAGCCGCCCGAGTCGATCCAGTCGGGCAACTACGGCCGGCCGCCCAGCGCGTGGTGGTGGCTGAAGCAGAGCATCCTGTATTTCTGCGGCCTCTTTGGCATGAAGATCTGCGTGCTCGTCATCTTTGTGACGATGCCCTGGATCTCGCGCGTCGGCGACTGGGCGCTGCGCTGGACCGACGGCAACGAGCAGGTGCAGATTGTCTTTGTCATGATGCTGTTCCCGCTCATCATGAACGCGCTGCAGTACTACATCATCGACAGCTTCATCAAGGGCCAGACCGCGGCGGCGACAGCCGACCACGGCGAGACCGGCCTCTACGACCACCTCACAGACAGCGCCGACGACGAGGACTCGGACATAAGCGACGGCGACTCGGACGTCGACGGCTACATGGGCAGCAGCGCCGGCGCGGCCGACAGCAGCGACCGCGGCGAGGCCGGCCGGCGGCGGGTCGAGGAGGTGACGGCGCGCAAGCGGGCCGACAGCCTCCTGGCGGCCCCCGCGCGGTCGCGGGGCGGCCGCACGAGCGCCAAGGCGGCGGGCGCGCCCACCGCGGTCGTGACCGCCGAGCCCGAGTACGATCCCGAGATTGACGGCGACAGCCCGACCATCATCGGCAGCAGCTCGAGCGCACGCGGCGCCGGCTCGCCCATGGCCAAGCAGCCTCCTTTCTAGGGTGCACCCGTCTCTGTCTGTTGGCGGTTGGTTTGTTTTGTTTCGTTTCGTTTCTTCGTCATTCACACACATTCACAATGCATAGTCAAGCGAGGACCGTCTGTTTTGCGCGCCCGGGTGATTTTGTTCGGTTCGTTTTGGCATATTTTCTGCTCGGCCTGGCCGCCCCGGCGTTTCTTCTTTTGCGTCGGTTTCATTTGTCTTTTTCTCCTTTCGTCCCTCGTTCTGGAAGCACACAGTGGGCTGCAGGCTCGTTTCTTTTGTACTCTTCCGTCTAGGCGTTTCAGCACATAGCATTGGACACGTATTTTGCCAAGAGACCAGAAAAGCAGACTCAGCCGGTCGTCGGCGGTTGTTGTGCAGCATGTCGTGCAGCATGTGCAGCACGTCGAAAGCCGTACCTGCCACGTTCAGCGAGACGTGCTAAAGGACCCGGTCTCGGCCTGGCAGCGGCCTTCACCGCATTTGTGATCGTTGCGCGCTGCGCCGATTGCGACGCTGGACTCACTAAAACTTTTTTCCCAACTGATTAGATCTAAAAAATAGAAAAAAGAACAAGAGGCGGCAGGGGTAAGTGGCATCGACGACCGCAAGCGCAGCAACAGCCCGTCTCTCGCGTCCTGTTCGTTTTTTTGTCTGGTTGCTTCCCGCCTCGCTCCTTCTCCTTTCGGTCGTGTTAAAGGTCACAGCGTCGCATCAGAAAGCTCCCGTCCTGTCGCCTGTCCGCTCCTTCCTCCCTTCCCCGTTGCGTCACTGCCTCTTTTGCACAGGTACGCGTATTGTATCGTATCTCCGTCAAAGGAACTCCAGTTTTTCTCGGATTCCGGTTCCTTCTCGTTTTGGCTTAAGATCGACAATACCCCCCCCCCTTCGTCAACGTCGTCTCGTTCTTGGCTCTCGACCTTGCGCGCTCGCTTCACATATCCCTCACCCTGGCCTCGCCGCGCCCTCACTGCCTCTGCCCAGTCAGGTGCGTCGGTCGTCCTGCAACCCGTCGCAAACGGACTTGTTCCGCCAGACAGCTGGCAACGTGGTGGCGTCGTGCTCGTCGACATCCTGCCCCAGGACCACCAACACCAAACTAACGCCGCCTGCTCCGCCCCCAAGAGGGCCTCGCCCGCCCCTTGCGGCGGGGGGTTGCTCGTCTTGTAGCTGCCCGTGGCCAACGTGAGAAGAACGGGAGAAGAACGTGAGCGTGGAGGGACCCCGAGAAAGGAGAGCAGCTGCCGGCCACTCGGCCTTCACTTGTCGGCCTTCACTTGTCGGCCTTCACTTCTCGGTCTTCACTTCTCTGCCTTCACTCCTCGACTCCTTCACTTCCCGGTCTTCACTTCTCTGCCTTCACTCCTCGACTCCTCGACTCCCGTATATCATCTCTTGTCTCGCCTCTTCCTCCTCCTCCTTCTCCTCTCTCACTCTTCGACCCCGGACCTCCATCACATCCTCGTCCGCAGCTCGCCATGGCCGTCGACGGCACCGCTGTCTCTGCCCACCACGTCTTTGCTTCCTCCGAGGCCGCCCCGTCCGTCGTCGCTGTCAAGCCCCGTGCTGCAGCCATGGAGGCCGCCGAGGACGTTCTCTATGGATCGGTATGTGAATCTGTCGATGCGTCCTGTTTCTGTACTGTAATACTGTACTGACAGGCCCTCAGCTCGCCGGAATCGTCGGCAAGTACATTGAGTATCCGTTCGACACGGTCAAGGTGCGCCTGCAGTCGCAGCCAGACCACCTGCCTCTGCGGTACGCGGGCCCCCTCGACTGCTTCCGCCAGTCGATCCGCGCCGACGGCTTCCTGGGCATGTACCGCGGAATCAGCGCGCCTCTGGTCGGCGCGGCCCTCGAGACCAGCAGCCTCTTTCTCTTTGAGCGTCTCGGCCGCTCGTCGCTGGTCTGGAGCGGGCTCTATGCCCGCGACACCCCGCTGTCTCTGCCGGCGCTCTGGTTCACGGGTGCCTTTTCCGGCGTCTTTGCCTCCTTCATCTTGACCCCGGTCGAGCTGGTCAAGTGCAAGATCCAGGTGCCCGCCGAGGCCGTCCCCTCGTCCCCGGCAACGGGCCTTGCCACGGCCAGCAAGCCCACAAAGAGCGCCTACCGCGGCCCCCTCTCCGTCGTCCGCGACATCTACCGCCACGGCGGCCTCGCGGGCTTCTGGCACGGCCAGATCGGCACGCTGATCCGCGAGGGCGGCGGCTCGGCTGCCTGGTTCGGCAGCAAGGAGACCTCGTCGACGCTGTTCCGCGAGTACAACATCCGCGCCGCCCAGGCCAGCCCCGACACGACGCCCGCCGTCCTCGCGTCGCTGGCAAACGACCCCCTCCCGCTGTGGCAGCAGGCCCTCGCCGGCTCCAGCGCCGGCATGTCCTACAACTTTTTGTT
This sequence comes from Sporothrix cf. nigrograna, assembly GCA_019925305.1. Classification (NCBI taxonomy): domain Eukaryota; kingdom Fungi; phylum Ascomycota; class Sordariomycetes; order Ophiostomatales; family Ophiostomataceae; genus Sporothrix; species Sporothrix cf. nigrograna. The sequence continues at coordinate 4,947 of JADHKR010000031.1, forward strand.
CTTCCCGGCCGACACGGTCAAGTCGCGCATGCAGACGACTCCTCTGGGCGGCGCCCCCGCCCTCCGCCGCACCTTCTGGGGCGAGACCAAGGCCCTGTACCGGCAGGCCGGCATCCGCGGCTTCTACCGCGGATGCGGCATCACCGTTCTCCGGTCCGCTCCCAGCTCGGCGTTTATCTTTATGGTCTTTGACGGCCTGAAGACGTATTTTCCTCTGGCATAGCAAAACCCTTCCGGCATGGGTTCGCTGTTTTGTGTCTTTTGTGTTTCGGTCTGGCTCTCGAAAACGTTACAAACGGATTGGCGTTTTTGTGTGTGTGTGTGTTTCCTACATATTGGGGTCTTGCCGTCTGATCTTTCTCTTTCCACGCATATACATTTGGTTTCTCGTCGCGTATATTGTTGCTTGCATACGTCTCTTTCAGAGCAGCCAAAAGTCCTACTAGACCAATGATCAAACGTTTTCTTTTTCAGAGTAAAAGGCACGGAGAAGAAAGACACAGAAGAGCAAAAGCCCCTGGAAAAGCTGCGGCCGCTACTGCGTCTTTTTCTTGCCCGACTCAAACGACCAGCCGTTGAGGTAGCCGGTGCCGGCGCTCAAGTACGTCGCAAAGCTCAGCCACGCCACGTACGGCACCATGCACCAGCCGGCCACCCGGGTGCTCGCGTTGCCGAGCCACAGCGCTGTCAGGGACAAATTGACGCCCAGCAGCGCCGCCAAGTCGATCGTGGCCTCGATCGGCTGCTTCAGCGAGAAGAAGATCGGCATATACGCAAGGCTGAGGCCGAGCTGCACCGTGTAGAGGACGGCGCTGTAGATGTGCTCGTCGCGGCTCACGGAGAGCCCGGCCGTGGTCTGGCCCACCGCGCGGTGCGCCGCATAGCCCATGAGGCCGTACAGGACCGTCCAGACAGGGCCAAAGACCCACGGCGGAGGGCGCAGGGGAGGCTGCCGCATGGCCCTGACATCGGGGTCGTCGGCGCTGGCTGCGGGTGTCAGCTGTCTTTGTCTTTTGTTTCTTTTGTGTCTTTTGTCTGCCTCTGCATCTGCATCTGCCTCAACCGGAGGACGTACGCCGCGTTCCATAGCCGACAGCCGTGCCGAGGGCAATCGGTAGCAGGATGGAGGCTGCCGGGCTGTCAAAGACGGCCTGGGGAAGGGCGAAGTGATGGAGGAAAGTCGTCATCGTGGCGGATGGGAAGCAGGTCTGCCAGGGGAGATGAAAGAGAAAGCCGGGGAAAAGGGAAAAAACAGGCCACAAGCAAAGGACCTGGTCGGGAAAAGACGAATTGGAGTCCGCTGCTTATTCCGCTGCCATTACGTCACGTGGAGCTCCGACGCTTCTGTGGATGGCTCCTTCTGTATCCTAAAATCGACAGGGGCATTTCACCGCTGTCTACTTGTACTCGTATGTACTCGTACTCGTACTCGTACTCGTAAGTACGTTACTGTGCTCGTAGAGCTCGTCGTTTGGGCATCTCGGTTGTACTCGTCCCAACCATCCTCGATCGTTCTCGGTGCGATCAGCTGCAGCTTGCCGTTAGCCCACTTTTTTGCCGCTCTCCGTTCTGTCCATTGTCACCTCATGTTTTGGAAGAGCTGCGCTGCACGTGATCGTCCGCACAGCCAATCAGCGTCCGCAGCCGACCTTGCGCGCGACTCGATCGAGACTAGCGCGCTCCTGCTGGGCCCCCTAGCCCCTTACCCCAGCCCAGCTGGCCAATCGCGCCGCGACGGGCTGTCCTCTTCTGGACCTCCATCACTCTTCGCGGGCCTCTGCCGCCTCTTGTTTCTCTTGTTTCTTCTCACCATTCGCATCCACGTTCTCGTCCCCAGCATCCAGCTCCCCGCCCGCGCGCCTGCCGAGCTGCTGCATCGCCTGCCCGCCGGCCGTTATTGTTCTTTTGTCGCAAGCATTGGGTCTCTTTCTTCTTTGATTTTCCCCCAGAATTCAGTCAGAAAATTGTTCGTTTCTTCTCTCTCCTCGTCCTTCGTCTTGCTCCCTGCCTCCCTCCGCTGTCTCTCGGTCGATTACTCTTCTGCCTGCTCTTCTTCTATTCCGGTTCCTTTCCTCATTCTCTCGCTTTGGCTCCCCTGCCGTCTCTGCAGCGTCTTGTTCTCTCGACCAGCTGCACTTCTCTTCAGCTTCGTCTTCCATCCCGTTGTCTTGCCCGTCTCCCCCTTTCCCCATCTCGGACGCTCTTCTTCAATGACTTGCTGAACTTGGCACTGCCCTTATTCTTCTCTTGACCCTACCCGAGCACGGGCGTGCCCCTGTCCAATACTCTTCTCTAACCGCCGTCATGTCGCCTATAGCTTCAACCATACGCTCCCGTCATTTTGGCGATGGACTCCTATTTCAGAGACTCGGCGCGATCACCTCCAGACAAGTCGTGGAACGATGGGCGCAAGGATGAGCGCGACTCGTTCTATAGAGGCAAGCCCCCCTTCCCCCAGGCGCGAATTGCTTGCTTTTTGCTTTTTGTTGCGTTTCAAACGCGTGGCCGCTCTGTGTACCGTTGTACTAACGGCTCTGCCATTGCATAGGCCAACCGGATCGCAGTCGACGGCCAGCGCGCTCACGGTCGCCGTCAGACCGCTACGGCTCCCGGCCACGCGCCAGAGACGATTATGAGAACGGTGGCGCCGGCGGACGCGGCCGGGATAGGGATCGGGACCGCGACGACCGCCGCCGCATCGGCTCACCACCCGCAAACATTGATCGCTACGTGCCCGGCCAGGCGCACAAGGCCCTCGGCATGCCGGCCGGCGGCGGCCTCTCCGGCCTCCCCCCCAGCATGCACCACCAGGCGGCGCCGCGCTCGAGCCTGGCCAACCCCATGGCCGACCCGCTGAAGCTGCCGTACCAGGTGGGCTTTTCCTACTTTAGCGAGTGGTGGCGCACAAACGAGAAGATCAAGGAGGACAACGAGCTGCAGAGGACGGGGCGCCGGCGCGAATCCGACCGCCAGCCACGCGGGCCAAAGGAAGCCCAGGAGGAGCGCGACAAGGAAAAGGCCAAGATCCAGGCCGCCTACGACCAGTACAGGGAGGAGATGCAGAGAAAGCTGGCGCAGGCCTTTGTCAAGCAGCACAAGGAGGAGCAGTGGTTTATCGAGCGCTACGTGCCCGAGGTCCGCGACCCGATACGGCAGCAGCTTGCCGAGGTGCGCAAGAGCTTTTACGCCCAGTGGGAGCAGGACCTCGACTCGGGCCTCTTTGACGAGTTCTCGCTCGAGGGCGTGTCCAAGTCGGACGCCCTCGCCGCCGCGGCCGCGGCAGACAAGGAGGAGGGCGAGGCCGCCGCCGGCAACGACCAGCTGGGCGTGAGCGACCTCGTGCCGGCCGTGGCCGCCGCCGACATTCGGGACGAGAGCCTCTCCGCGCCGACGCTGCTGATCAAGACCATTGCGCCCACGGTGAGCCGGCAGAACCTCGAGGCGTTTTGCCGCGAGCACCTCGGCGAGGGCGAGGGCGGCTACCGCTGGCTGTCGCTGAGCGACCCCAACCCCAACAAGCGGTTCCACCGCATCGGCTGGATCATGCTGAACCCGGGCCCCGAGGGCGGCGTCCCGGCCGTGGACGAGGACGGCAATGTGGACGCCGAGAATCCGGCGACCGTCTCCGTCGCCGAGCGCGCGCTGGAGGCTGTCAATAGCAAGACGGTCAAGGACGAGGTGCGCGGCGACTTTACCTGCCACGTGGGCGTTCACAACCCGTCCTCCAACTTCCGGAAAAAGGCGTTGTGGGACCTCTTTTCCGCGCCAGAGCGCATCGACCGCGACCTGCATCTGATCCAGCGCCTGGTGACAAAGCTGGAGAAGGACGTGGGCCCGACGTTCAACGGCATCTTCAGGGTGGAAGAAAAGGTCGAGGAGCTGCGGCAGAGCGGCCGCCTCCAGCCGATCCGCGCCCCCGGCGCCCGCGTGCGCGCGGCCGCCAAGAAGCGCAAGGCCAAGAAGCCGCCGGCCGCGATCGACGTGAACCTAGACTTTGAAGTCGGCGGCGTCGACGAGATGGACGTCATGGACGACGGCGAAGAGGAGGAGGAGGAGGAGGGCGAAGACGGCGAGGAGCTCGAGGACGGCGCCGTCGCGGACGACGTCGACGACGAGTACGTGGTGGGCCAAAAGAAGCAGCTCGATCTGCTCGTCGAGTACCTGCGGCGCGTCTTCAACTTTTGCTTCTTTTGCGTGTTTGAGTGCGACTCGGTGCACGAGCTGACGCGCAAGTGTCCGGGCGGGCATCTGCGCCGGCCGCGGAGCTCGCTCAGCCCGGCTGCGCTGGAAGTGGCCCGCGCGTCGGCGCACGGCGAGCCGTTCCCGGCCAAGCGCCGCGACAACACGTCGTCGGCCGTGGAGGCGGAAGAGGGCGAGCTGCCCGACGGCGGCGGCGGGCACGGCGGCGCAGCCAACGCCAAGGGCCACAACAGCCTGCCCCGAGCGGAACAGCAGCTCCTGCGCGCCTTCAACTGGGTCAAGACGTTTGAGGAGAAGATCCAGCAGGTGCTCGACCCGAGCCCGGCCGGCCTGCGCAAGCTGGGCGGCCGGCCGCTCGAGGAGGCACTCGACGACGAGCTCGCAAAGTTTGTCAAGCAAGAGGACGAGCACAAGTACCGGTGCAAACTGCCCGAGTGCACCAAGCTGTTCAAAGAGCACCACTTTTGGCGCAAGCATGTTGAGAAGCGCCACACCCAGTGGCTCGACGGACTGAAAGCCGATGTATGTGCTTTTTTTTTTCCTTTTTGAGAGAGAGAGAGAGAGGGACTGCTTACTGACTCTGCAGATTGAATTGGTAAATGCCTACGCCGCTGATCCATCGCACATTGTTCCGTCGCGGACCGACACCAGCTCCAACGGCCACTTCCCCGGCATCCCGGGCCAGGCACTGACGGGCACGCCCCGCGGCTTCAACTTGCACAGCTACAATCTCGCGGGCGGTGCTGGTCTGCCCCCCATACCGGGCTTCCCCGGTGCAGGCAGCCACGGCGCGGGCCCTTTTGGCATGTTCAGCCCCGTCATGCAGGTGCCCGGCAGCTGGCAGAGCCCCGGGGGCAGCAGCGCCGGTGGCCCCGGACCCATCCGCCGTGGTGTGCAGCGGTATAGCAACAGCCGGCCCGGCCCCTACGATCGCCGGCCCATGCGCTGGAACCCCGACAGCGGAATCACCGGTGGCTCGCCGATGCGCAGCGGCAGCAGCGCAGGCCTTGGTGGGCTCTCGGGCAGCGGCGGGCCTGGCCGCTGGGGCGATGGTGCCGGCGGCGGGTCGGCGGCCGGCCCCCGCGAGGCCATCCAGGGCCGGACGATCAAAAGCTACGACGACCTGGACCATTCCGGCAACGGAGCAGGCAGTGAGCTCAACTACTAGGACGAGATCGCCAGATCTTTGGGCATCTCGATGTGTATACGCTGGCATCGGATGACATCGAAAAGAACGGGAACGGTTTGGACGTGAAAAAAATTCTTGTGTTTGATTGGAGAATGCATATTGGGAGGAAAATGTGACATCAAAGTTGTGTTGACTCGAGTCTTTATCCTTTGTTTGACTGGCATTCATTGCTTAGTCATTTGGCTCGCCACTGAAATTTTTCGCAACATCCACTCGAACAACAACTACTCTTGGAATATTTTTTATAAAAGTTATATGAGTAAATTATGGAAATATAGAGGCTTTTTCTTCAATCGTGGCTCTGTGCTTATCGTTTTATGGATTGAGAGGTTTTGTTTTTTTTGTTTTGTTTTATTTTTTTTTTTAAAAAGCTCCCTTCCAAAACACGGTTTCGCCTGCTATTACCTCCTTCATCCCACACCCTCTTCACGTCTCAACAGACCATGGCCGATGCCCTCACAGCGCCGTGGCTCGTCCTCGGCCTCGACCCGGCATGGTTTGCCCCGTCCGCGGCCACGGCAGAGGCCGACCAGGCCACCCGCGCGGCGCTTGTCCGCCGCGCCTACCGCCGCGCCCTGCTCCAGCACCACCCGGACAAGCGGATGCGCGAGAGCGGCGGCGGCGGCGTCGGCGCCCCGGCCCTGAGCTACACCGTGGACGACATCACGACGGCGTACCGCAAGCTCAGCAGCCAGGCGGGCCAGGGGGACGCCCCGCCCGTCCTGGCCAGGACGACGCTGCCGGAGACGGCCGCCACCGGCCTCGAGGTGGTGGACCTCGACGAGCTGCCGTACGACGCGGCCGCGCAGACGTGGTACCGGGCCTGCCGGTGCGGCAACGAGCGGGGCTTTTCGTTTGGCGAGCGAGACCTGGAGGAGGAGCTGGACGCCGAGGCGATGGAGGAGCTGGTGGGGGAGCAGAGCCAGGGTAAGGGCCGGAGCAAGACAATACCGGCGGGCGAGCTGCTGGTGGGGTGCCAGGACTGCAGTCTGTGGCTGTGTGTGCACTTTGCCGTGGCGCCCGACGGGGGCGAAGACGACGACGACGACGGCGATGAGGGCGAGGAGTGAGAGGGTGGCAGTGCGTGAGGAGGACGATACCCTACGAAAAGACGGCTCCATGGCGATTCTACACACAAGCACGCCTCGCTGTGGCCGGGCATATTGTAGCACCAATAGACATGCTGTATTTATAAGGCGGACTGGCCTGCGAGAGACATCAACTACCATTCTTAAGGATATACGCGTTGGAATCTTTATTGTATCTGGGAAATATCTTTTTTTTGTCAGTTTGAAATTTTTTTCGTCTCTTGTTCCTCTTTTTGCCGTCTCAAAAACAGGTTGGAAAACAAGTACAAAAAAGAGACAAGAGGATAAAAAACTGGAAAAAGGGTCGTTTGGGGGAATTTTGTTGAGACAGCGTTGGGGGAGGGGGAGGGGGGAACGATGGCATCGAGGGAAGGGCGGGAAAACGTGTTGTGTCTTGCACAGCATGTAAGAAAAACCTCGCACAAACGGAAACGTGGAATGTGAAAGTATTTTTTTCTCTTGCCTTTTCAGTGAAAAAAAGACGAAAATCCCTTCCTTCTTTCCATTGTGCACACACACTCCGAAGACACCAGCCAGAATCCGCCGGAATTTCAACAATCAAAAAGATCAAAAGATTACCGGGCGAGAGAAAGCAACCCAAGAAAGGAAAGAACACATCGAGGCCGAGAGTCCGTTTACTCGGCCTTGGCCTCGTCCTCGGCCGGGGCCGGCTCGGCAGCCTTGGCCTCCTCCGGGGCCGCGGTCTCGACGGCGGTGGCAGCGGGCTCTGCCTCGGAAGACGTCCAGAGGGTCTGGCGAGAGACGTGGTTAGCGATGCGCGGGGACGCGACGGGGGAATGGGGCAAAGGGTGCTCTCTCGGGCTTACCAGGTTGTCGCGGAGCAGCTGCATGATGAGGGTCGAGTCCTTGTAGCTCTCCTCGCTCAATGTGTCGAGCTCTGAAGTTGCGGTTAGCGGCGTGCTCTGCAGATGGAATTTCCGGGGGCTTTCCGGGGGGAGGGGGGGGGGGTTCCAGGAAGGGCTTCAGCGGCTTCTGGGCACATACCGGCAATGGCATCGTCAAACGCCTGCTTGGCCAGGTGGCAGGCCTGGTCGGGGGCGTTGAGGATCTCGTAGTAAAAGACCGAGAAGTTCAGGGCGAGACCCAGGCGGATGGGGTGGGTGGGGGGCAGCTCGGTCTGGGCAACCTCGGTGGCGGCCTTGTAGGCCTCGAGCGACTTGTCGGCGGAGTCCTTGCGGCGGTCGCCCACGGCGAACTCGGCCAGATAGCGGTGGTAGTCGCCCTTCATCTTGTGGTAAAAGACCTTGGACTCGCCGGTCTTGGCCGAGGGGATCAGGTGGTCGTCGAGGACCTTGAGGATGTCGTCGCAGATACCGGCGAGCTCCTCCTCGATCTTCTGGCGGTACTCCTTGATCAGGGCGACCTGGGACGTGTTGCCCTTGGACTCCTCCTTCTGCTCGATGGAGGTGACGATTCTCCACGAGGCACGGCGGGCGCCGATGACGTTCTTGTAGGCGACAGACAGCAGGTTGCGCTCCTCGACGGTCAGGTCCTGGTCCTTGGAGGCGACAATCTTCATGTTGTCCACCATCTCTGGAATGGCCGTGTTAGTCTGGGAAACACGTTGCACGGATGCAGGATGCGGGATGCGGGATGCGGCCGGGGACGATCGGCGGCGGGCCCTGTCGAGAGTCTAGAGCGTGCAAACGTACCCTCGTAGCGCTCGGCCTGCTCAGCGAGCTTGGCGAGGTAGACGGCATCTTCGTGGCCCATTTTGGCGGTTGTGTGATCTGGAGGCCGTGTTAGCACGAGCTGTGGTAGGAGACGCGAGATGAGAAGAGAGGTGACGTGGCGGCGAGCGGATGCGAAAAGCAAACGACGGGAAGAGAAAACAAAAAGACGAACAAGATGAAAAAGGCGCGAGGAGCAGCTGACTGCACTGGACAGACAGAGAGTGGCGGTGGCAGAGTGAACGGGTGCTGATACGATGTGAAAGGTTGAAGGAGGGAACAAAGGCAAGAGGCAGAAGACGGGCAGAAGACAGGCAGACAGCAAGAGGCGGCGAAGGGCAGGTCAGGTGGGACAGTGCGAGCGAGCGAAAAAGAGGGCCAGGCGGCAGTGAGTGAAAAAAGGAGGGCTCTCCCCGCTCCTGCCTTCTGGCTGCTGCGGTGGGGTCTGCGCAAAGCGGCACTAAGGAGCAGCAGCAGCGCAGCTGTACCAGTTAAGGCCGTCAGCGATCGAGAGCAGATGACCAGGCCAGACCAACGCACAACGCAGCCGCGCCGCCGCCGTTCTCGCCCGCGGCCGCTGCTGCAACGCGGACGCGCGGGACGCACGCCGAGGACCGATGCGCATGTCTCGGCGCCGTGCGGTCCCCGTTGGCACGCCGGCAGCGCTGCGCAGAGCACCGCGGATCGGCGCGGACGGACGGGCCGCGACAGCGTGAGCCCAGAGCACCGCTCCAGAGAACGGTCACCGGCGCTGTTCCTCACCGCCCCTGCTGGCCGCGTCGCGTGCCTCGCGAGCCGCGGAGCCGGACGGAAAGGCGGTCAATGAGGCAAGGCCGGGCGAGCGAGGGGCGGGTATGGCGAGGGCATGACGGAGGTCGATGCGGACAATGCTGTTGGGTCTGGTCTTTGGTCTCTGTCTTTCGAGCCTGTCTTTCAGGCCAGGCCCATGTCTTCCAGGCCTTCTCTTCCAGGCCTTCTCTTCCAGGCCTGGCTCTGCGCTCCGTGGAGGAGCATCTCTGCCTGCCGCACTCTGAAGCTGCCCGCCTGTTGGGAGAGATGGGAAAAAAGTGCAGTCGCGAAACAAACAACACGAGGACGCCAAAGACGCGCCGGATGCACGCAGAGCGAGAGGGAAAGGGCCAGTATCGACAATCGAAAAGTGGAGGATCGTGACGATAACGACAAGGAAAGAGAAGCTCTGCTTGTAGGGCTGACACGTACCTGCGTAAAAGGGACAGAGGGGTTGAGAGGACGTTGGTTGTTGGAGACGTGAAAGGGTGGTGATGCTGGGTGGTCGTGCTGGTTGATCGGGTGTTTTTGTCGGAAGCAGAAAAAAAGGGGAGGAAGAGAGGAGAAGGGAAGAGAGGACGGCGGAATGCGATCAAGGAAAATTGGGGATTTCAGCAGGAGCGGCCGACTGTTGTGGTTGACGCGATCTGCTGAGGGAAGGAGAGAAGCAAGAAACGGCGGCGTTGGGGGGAGGCGCGGCGGGCTGCAGCGGAAGGGAGGGGTGGGAGGCATTGGCAGCCAGGGCAGGAGCTAACGGGCGGCATCTTGCTAGCGGGGTTCAGAGCCGTTTCGGGGGGGCGTCTACTGGAATTACAGGGGCCGCTTGGTGCTGTGCCAGCCCGGGGTCGCTGTCATTTCCACACCGCATATCACAATGCGAGTTCCAAGAAGGATGTTTGGTATCAACTTGCCGGCAGCGCCTTCCATTCCTGTCACAGCAAGGGAAAAAGAAAAAAGAGAAAAAGGGAAAAAGGAAAAAAATTTAAAAACACAAGAAAAGAACAGAAAAAAAGACAGAAAAAGAAAAAAAGAGAAAAAAGAGAGAAAAAACAAACAATCAAATGCCAGAACGCAACAGCAACCCAGCTGAAGCAGACGAGCCGGCCCCAGCCAACAGGAGCTGCAGGAGCCGGGACCACTTGCGCTGCGACAAACACAGAGGAAAACAAGCCAACGGAATGCCAATCGCCAGCGAATCAGCGTCGCTCCACGTGACGACGACGAAAGGGAGGGCAGGTGAGGGGTGACCCAGGCTGACCGGGTGGACGGGCTGCGTGGCAGTGCTGTCCGGTATTGACCTCTGGAAATGAACGACAGCTCGAGGAGCAACAGGCACGCTCGCAGGGAGATGACACGAATCCAAGAGCGACACACGAGTAATCATGCTGCATAAGAGTACATGCTCGTACGTACTCGTATGGCCTCAAAAAACGGAGAGGGGCAAATTCCGCCCAACCGCGCCAGGGCATAACGTCACCGGTCCGGCGAGTCTGGCGTATCTTACGTCGTTGGCGCTGCCGGGCGCCGCAAAAGGCCCTGCATTTCGTCACTGTCCTGAGGCCTCTGACCGTACCTGTTTGCTCTTCCCGTCGTTTGCAACCGGTACGACGTACGAGTACATACACGTACACGAATCAGATGTGTCAAGAAACGAGGCGCGACGAGGCCACTTTCCGTGTTGATTGGTATTGCACTGTAGCCTGTGAGTGCGCGACGGCCTTTTGGCCACAGCTCCTGGGTCCCCAAGAAGCACAGCGGACTGCCTGCGAAGCTCGCTGAAGGCTTGTCGCCGCAGTTTTGACGGTTTTGACCGTCTGCGAGTATGTATGACGGCCGGTGAGGGTTGCCTCGTTGTGCAAGGTCACGTGGACGTGCCTGTGACGTACGCCGGCATGTCCGTATGCACCTTTTGCGCTGTTTTCGGACGCGGCACACCCAGACAAACATGGCCTGCGACCGTCGAAACGCTCTGCCTCCCGACGTTGCGGACCGCGTCAGTCCACCATTGCATGAGCGCGGTCTTGTGACGACTTCTGGGCAGACACTGTCACGTGACCGGACAGGCCAAACAACGATGGCCGAACGGCAGCTCAACGCGTCGACGTTGTCATGTCTCGTACGAGTACATACTCCAGCAATGCGAAGCCTTTGCGCGGCAGCGGCGTTGCGGGAGCAAGCCTCGCCCCCGTCCTCGGCATCGTCGTGAGCCGCCTTCGGCAGACGGCGGGAGCTGAGCTTCAAGCTGGTGTGCGCCAAAAGTGGGGTGCTTTGGGGCAAAGTGGCCTGTCCCACAGCGCTGTCCGGGCGCACGCGGCGCTGTCCTCCAGCGCCTGCGCACAAAGTTCACCACCCCTCCATTGCCGCCAATTCCCAATCCGAGCCGCATATCCAATCACGCGTGGTTTTTTCTCCTTCCGGCCTATTTACTTACCTCGCTCGCTCCTTCCTCTCTCTCCACCTCTCCCGTCCTGGTTTTCCCTCTCTTTTCGTTCCGCAACACCACCACCACAACCACCTCGCCTCTGCAAAAATGCTTCGCCAACTCACCGTCGCCGCCCGCCCGGCCGCCCTGCGCACCGCCACCCGGACCTTTGCCACGAGCGCCGTCCGCATGGGCGAGGGCGACACCGGCGCGCCCCGGTCGCAAGGGTGAGTTCTTCCCGGGCGCCGGCATCGCCAGGCATCGCCGGGCATAGCCAGGGATCTCGCACGTCCACGCCCGCACAGCGCTGACAGCCGCAGGGACGCCTTCACCCGCCGCGAAAAGGCCGCCGAGGACTACGCCATCCGCCAGCGCGAGAAGGAGAAGCTCCTGCAGCTCAAGGCCAAGCTCAAGGAGCAGCAGGCCCACCTGGACCAGCTCGCCGCGCACATGTTCGTCGAGAGGACGCCCCGCGCCTCGTGCCCCCCCTCCCCTCTGCATTGATCTTCTCTGACTGCTGACTCTCCACCTCCCAGCGACGAGCTCACCAAGGAGCAGGGCAACTAGGGGCCGGCGGTAGCTCGAGACCGGCCGCTCGCCGGCCGAAGCCCGGCACAGTCCCAGCGGAAAATAAAAAGCAAAAGCGAAAAAAGGACACAAAACAACAGCAGTCAGGCATCTAGAGTTGGAATGGAAAGCATTGCTCCGTCCTCGCCGGCGCCGGGCATCTGGAAAGAGCCGCCCGCTGCCGGAAAAAGGAGCGAGTACATACACTGCTGCATATAGCAAATTGAAGACTCGTGCATCTCGTTGTCACAAAAAGACGTTACGCTCGTGCATGCCCGTGCCTAGTTTCTGTAAATTTCTACGGTGGACACAGATCGTTAAAGAATCACCCGCAAAGGACGATAAGATGCACTCGACAGCAAGCAGGCAAAAAAATGACAGAAAAAAATCAACCAGATCCGGGAACAAGAAAAAAAAGACCAATCTTGCGTTTTCCATACGTCCAATGGCCCCATCCCAAAACAATGCTGCTTCACCGCCGGCCCATGTACGACCGGTAGAAGCTGTCGGCGGCGTCATTGTCCAGCCCGCCGTGCGAGCCTCCGAGGCTGGCCTCTGTCCTCTTGGCCGCCGCCACCTTGGCCTGCAGCGCCGCCGCGTTGGTGTCGATCCACTGCAGCTGGCTCAAGTGGCCATTGAGCACGCGGACGATTTGGCTCAGCTGGAAAGTGTCAGCACACACACACACAGAGAGAGAGAGATAGAGAGAGAGAGAGAGAGAGAAAGACAGAAAACCTACCGGGTCGTCCGTCTTGCCCGTCTTGCTGAGGCTGCTCGAGATGTCGTTAATCTCCTTGATCATCTTGGTCATGTCCTTGCTCATGTCGTCCATGCGGTCAATCAGCCGCTCTGCCAGCTTGTACGTCCGCTCGCGCTCCTGGTCGGGGCCCGTCAGCTGCTCGCCCGGCCCGCTCTGCCGGCTCATGAGCTCCTCGGCCTCGCGCTCGTACCGGTCGAGCCACGCCGCCAGCTCGTCCTGCTGGCTCTCCACCGACTGCAGCTGCCGGTCAATCTCGTTGCTGGCCCGCTCGGCCTCGTACGTCTCCAGATACAGCTTCTGGATCTTCTCGCCGTTCTCCACAAGCTTCTGGTCCCACTCCTTGACACGCGCTGCCTGGCCCTGGAACTCCTTTTGGTACTTGTCCAGGTCCGTCGCCCACCGGCTGATGATCTCGTCCATTGTGCGGTTCTTGAGACGTGCCAGCTGCGACGTGGGCCCCGTCGTCGAGCTGCCGAGCGCGGCGGTCGGCGTGGCCGTTGCTGTCGCCGTGGAGGTGGAGGCTGGCGCGGCTGCCGTCGTGGCCGTGGCCGTGGCTGCAGCCGCAGGGGCCGCCGTCGAAGCTGCAGGCTTCGCGCCAAAGAGGCTGCCGCCGGTCGTGGCCGCCGCAGAAGGAGCTGCAGTCGATGCCGGGGCGGCAGTGGATGCGGCAGCGCTGCCAAACAGGCCGCCGGCAGCCGGGGCCGCGGCAGACGTCGTGGCCGGCTTTGCAGCAGCAGCAGCACCACCACCAAACAGAGACGAGCCAGAAGCGGCAGGCGCCGTAGTCGTGGTGGCGGCCGGGGCAGCGGCGGCCGTAGAGGCTGCTGCGCCACCAAACAGACCACCAGCAGTGGCGGTGCTCGACGTAGTAGTCGCAGCCGCTGCGCCGGCTCCCCCGCCAAAGAGACCCGCAGACGCAGCGGGAGCAGATGTGGTGGCAGGCGTGGCCGCAGCAGCGCCGCCAAACAGGCCCCCGGCGGCCGGTGCAGCGGTCGTAGTGGGAGCAGCAGCAGCAGCAGCGCCGCCGCCGCCAAACAGACCGCCTGCGCTGGCAGACGTTGTCGGGGTGGTCGTAGCCGGCTTTGCACCGAAGAGGGAGGGTGTGCTGGTCGTCGCCGGCTGGGCCGTAGTCGCTGTGGCAGGGAAAAGGCTGCTTGGCTTGGCGGCCGTGGACCCGGCGGCGGCGGCACCGCCAAACAGGCCACCCGACGCTGCCGGCGCGGTGCTTGCAGCGGACGGGGCCGCGCCCGTGTTGCCAAACAGGCCGCTGCCGGCGGGTTTGGCTCCCGGCGGTGCGCCAGCCGGGGTTGTGGAGCCCAGTGCGCTGAACAGGGGCTTTGCCGGCGTGGCCGAGCCCGCTGCCGAGAACAGGCCGCCGCCCAGGCCTCCGCCCGTTGTGGTCGTTGTGCCTGCAGCTGCCGGTGCGGAGGACGACGCAGCCGTGCCAAAGCCGCCAAAGCTCGGTGTGGTGCTCCCCGACGCAGCCGCAGCCGGCGCAGCGCCAAAGAGGCTCTTGGGTGCCGCAGCACCGGCCGTCAGGCCTGCAGCAGGGGCTGTCGTAGTGGTCGTGCCGAAGCTGAAGCCGCCGGCCGCCGATGTCGTGGCGGGCTTCGCAGCAGCACCGCCGAAAAGGCCGCCGCCCGCGGAAGAAGCCGCGGGCGTGGCTGCCGAGCCGAACAAGCCGCCGCCAGTTGTCGAGGCGCCGCCGAACAGCGACTTGCCCGCAGCTGGTGCCGCTGTCGTGGCCGAGCCGAACAGACCACCGCCGGCCGTAGCAGATGTCGTGGCCGTGCTGGGTGCGGAGGTACCGAACGAAAAGGATGGGGTTGCAGCAGTCGTGCCGGCGCCCGCAGCGCCAAAGAGCGAGGGCGCGGACGTCGTGGGGGTCGACGAGCCAGCCGCCGCGGACGGCGCGCCGAAGCTGAAAGACATTGTCGAGGCCGGAAAAGGTCACGGGTTTCTCGATGGGATGTGCGCGTCAGCGAGCGCGGAAGCACCTCGTGACTGTGCGGGCCGCTTCAGAGGGAGTCCGGTGCGCGTTGGAGCCCTGTCCAGCCGAGTGGGAGCTGGATTAGAGCTGGATTGGAGCTGTTGGATATCGTGACGATGGCCAAACTGTTGATGCTGAAAAGGCAGAACCGGTCCCGACCAAGACGTTCCGCGAACAGATCCGAAAAGAGCGTCGACAAGAGCGGCTCCCTAGAAGTAATGCAAGGGCTCTCCTGGCGAACGGCGGCCTGGTTGTCGGGAGGTGAGGTCGTGGTGGGAGAGCTTTTGGGATTGGCAACGAAAAAGCTGCGAGAAAAAAACACAAAAAAACGATTCAACGCGACAACAAAGCTCCCTGCCACCAGCGCGCATAGGGGCAGGCACGACCGCTCGTTGGCGCCTGCCAGCGCTGTGAAAAGAGGCAGAGACCCACTTTTCCATTTGCTGCCTAGTCACGTGTGTCGCCTTACCGCCAGAGGCGGGCCTATTCTGAGACTACTCGTACTCGTATTGCTGAACTGGGCGCTGAAGCTCTCGTCAGCCTCGTTGCTCCTCTCGCCAAGTGTCTCGCTTTGGACGTCCTCGCCGATCTGTTTGCAATTCTCGGACGAAACATTGACCGGCTGCGACCTGACCTAGCGCCGCCCGTGCTTTCCTGCTGGTGGCTGGCCCATCTCTTTGCACGTCGGGGCATCCGGTGCCTCTGGAGCAGCTCTCCCCTCGAGCGACCGATCGCCGCCCACGCACTCTCTTCGCGGTCTTCAACGCCTGCACACACCATGTCGAGCCGGAGGAACAGCCTGACGCCGCCTGAGCCCACGAACACCGCGGACCCAGGCGCGCACGAGCTGGGTATGTCTGCCGAGAGTGGGAGAGCCGTCGAGGGAGAGCCGTCGAGGGGAAACCAACTGGACAAGGCAGCTGACAGGACAACGGCAGACTCCGAGTCCGACGACCACTTTTCCGACGCCCACTCCCTCCCCAACGAGTCGTCGCGGGCCTCGCCCATCCCGCGGACCCGTGTGGAAAAGGTCAGCGATGAGCCCTCGTACGGCGAGGTCCCCGGCACCGAGGCCTACCGTCTCCGCGAAGGCGACGCAGAGCCCGACGAGATTGCCGTGATTGCGGACGCCGGCGATGCTGCCAGCGACGGCGCCGGGTCGGCGGCCGCGGCACAGCTCCCGCACCGGCCGAGCACGCCCGGCGGCAAGCCCATCCCGACGACGGTGCTGGAGGAGTCGGCCGACGGCGAGGGCGCCAAGACCCCCGACGGCAAGAAGCACGAGGCTGACCCGCGGCCGGACGTGGTTGTCAAGGCGGAGAGGACGCTGGAAGGTGGCAGCGGCAGCGGCAGCTCCGGCACTACTGGTACGAATGCGTAGAGAGGACGTCGCGGGTTTCTTTCCTGTCTCTCCGAGTCTCTTCCCCCCTCCCCCCTCATTCCATGCTATGCAGATTGTCTGCCGAATCTCTCGGCCACTGACCCCCTTGTCTTTTTTCTTGTGCCTTTTTTATTGACTGTTGGCCTTTCTATATAGTTGATGCACCAATACCATCACCCGGGCTGAAAAGCCCAGACCCGAGTTTGCCACAACAGCCGCGTAGTGCAGGCACGGCGGCAGAAGACGCCGGCGAAGGGGAGGGCGGAGACGACGATTTTGGCGACGACTTTGACGAGTTCGAAGAGGGCGCGGCAGACGACGACGACTTTGGCGACTTTGACGACGGTTTCCAAGAGCCTTCCGCAGCAGCACAGCCGCCGCCGCCGCCGCCGCCACCGCCAGTACAGCAGCCACCACAGGCTGCACCGCCGCCGCTGGCCTTTCCTGTCCCTGACTTTGAAGAGCTGGACACGGCCGGCATCCTCAAGACCGCCGCTCCCTACCTGAACGGGCTCTTCCAGCCCGACGACTCTCTCCCCACGCCGCCGCCCCTCAGCAACTCCATCTTCTTGACGCCGCGCAGCGCCTCTCTCTGGTCGCAGCTCGTGGCGCCGCCGCCCCTGCAGCCGCCGGACTGGATCCGCAGCCGCATCCGCCGCCTCTTTCTCGTGAGTCTGGGCGTGCCGGTGGACCTCGACGAGATCCTGCCGGCCTCCAAGCAGAAGAAGCTGATTCTGCCGTCCCTCTCGGTGCGCCGCGCCGACACGCCGCGCACATCGTCCGACAGCCGGTCCAACACGGCCGGCGGGACGGCCAAAGACGGCTCTGCTGCTGCTTCTGCTGCTGCCGCCGCCAACAACAACAGCGTGCAGCGGCTCAAGCAGTCGGGCGCCAACGCGTCCAACTCGAGCGTCGACTCTCAGGGCAAGCCCTCGTCGTCGTCTCGAAAGAGAAGAGGCCCGCCGCCGCCGCCGGACCTGGACCTGGTGGCCGGCCGGCAGCTGTGCATGACGACCGACGAGGCCCTGGACGGCATGACGGACGACGAAATCCAGGCTCACGTGAAGCGGCTGGAGGCGCTGGACGTCGCTGCCAAGGAGGTGCTCGAGTACTGGACCAAGCGGACCGACGAAAAGATTGGCGACCGCGAGGCGTTTGAGGGCGTCATCGAGAGCCTGGTTGCGCATGCCCGCAAGACACGAAAGTAACGGTCCGGCTACGGAGTGTGACAGGATGTCTGCATAGAGCGTCATTGAATGTATGCCTGTCCGAATCGTACGGGGAAAACACCTGCGCTGAAAGGGGTATGCCGTGATGTGCGAAAAAAAAGTAAATCTTTATTTGAATGTCATGGGCACAAATCACAGGACACAAACATGTCCCCGGTTCGTCTCTCGCCTGGCAGAAAAATGTCCAAATAGCAACGCTTTTCCCCGGTTCGTCTACTATTTCATGTTTCTGGCTCGCCATGTTTTCAAACCCGTTTCCGTTTACCAAATCCCAAACGCCTTACGGCATTGTCGGCTCCAGAACAACGCCCCTGTACATGTTAGCGATACGTTTTCAAACGGACGAAATCACGTGGAAAAAACGAATAAGAAGAAGAAGAAGAAGAAGAAGAAGAAGAAAAGAGAAACGTACGCAGTGATGGTTGCCCAGCCAATCAGACGCCAGTGCTTGTCGATGCGCCGAGACAGCGCAACCTTTTCGCCGATTTTTGTGCAGGTCGGGCTCGTCAGAACCAGCTTGGCCGCGTCGTTCTTGATGGCGGCGACCTTGGCACCCGTCGACGTCGAGCCAATGTTGACCATGATGGCCTCGTTCTTGGACAGCTTCTCGACCTTGGCCTGCTTGCCGTCGGCCGTCCGCACGCCGAGCAGCCGCCGCAGCAGGTAAAAGTTGACCTCGATCTCGCTGTAAATGTCGGGCAGGCGGCCCTTGAGGCCGAGCACGAAGCCGACAAGGCGGTCGGCGCGGCACAGCGTGGGGTCGATGTGCGTGCCGACGCCGATGAGGCCGCCGGGCACGGCGTACTTGAGGTCGTTGGACTCGGAGTTGAGCGACACGATGCGCGAGAAGATGGGCGTGCAGTTGAGGTTGCCGGCATTGTCGCGCGTGACCAGGCCGGGCCGGATCTCAATCTCGTCGCCGAGCTTGAGCACGCCGTGCAGGATGGAGCCGCCGGCGACGCCGCCCTTGAGGTCGTCGACCTCGGAGCCGGGCTTGTTGACGTCAAAGGAGCGGATGACAATCATCTGGGGGTCCATGGTAAAGTCGCGCGGGGGCACGGGGATGCTGTTGACGAGGTTGTCGAGCACGGCGTCAATGTTGATCTTGAGCTGGGCCGAGATGGGGACAATGGGCGACCGGGCCGCGACGGTGCCGCGGATGAACTTGAGGATCGACTCGTGGTGCTGCTGTGCCGTCTCCTCGCGCATCAGGTCGACCTTGTTCTGCAGGATGATGACCCTGTCGAGCTTCATGATCTGGATGGCCGCCAGATGCTCCGACGTCTGCGGCTGCGGGCAGGATTCGTTGCCGGCGATCAGCAGCAGCGCGGCGTCCATGACGGCCGCGCCCGAAAGCATCGTGCTCATCAGAATGTCGTGGCCGGGGCAGTCGACAAACGAGACGTGGCGCAGCAGACGGTAGGTGCCGGTGCAGCCCTCGCGCTCGCACGGCGGGTCGACCTCCTTGTCGCTCTTGTAGCTGCGGTAGCACGTTGGCCGCGGGCACTCGACGTTGTCGCACTTGTAGATCTTGGCGTTGGCGTAGCCCAGCTTGATGGTGATGTTGCGGATCAGCTCGTTCTTGAACCGAATCGTCTGCACGCCCGAGATGGCCTTGACGACCGTGGACTTGCCGTGCGCCACATGGCCGATGGTGCCGATGTTGATGGTGGCTTGCCGCGCAATGATCTCGGGCGTCAGCGGCGACAGCGTGCTGACGTCCAGGTCCTTGGGGTCGGTCTGTGGCGGCAGGTAGGGCTTGGCAACGGCCGGGTCCGGGACGGGCGCGTGCGACTTCTTGAGGGCAGACTTGAGCGGCGCCTCGTCGATCTCGTTGTCGGACGCGTTCTGGGGGTCGAGGCCCGGCGAGCCCGGGCCGGAGTCCGAGTCCGACTCGTCGTACTTGTCGCCGTTGGACGCCATATTTGCGGCTCTCGGTGGTGTCGTGCTGTGCGGGCGGTAGAGCGAGGAGGGCGATGTTGATGAAGGGGGGATGCCTCGATCTGTGACGTGGGGGAGGAGGTCAGATGGTTCGAGATGGTCGTTGGAGAGCAGCGGGTTGATGGGCCGACGCGAGGCAGGGCCGTACGTACCAAAGATGGCCAACAAATGTCGCCGTCCGGGTCAGGCGAGGCTACGTCGATAGGAGGGGCTTCGTGATAGTTCGCTAACCGTGTATTCTAATTTTTTCGTCGTTGCAGGTTAAAAATTCGTGTGCAGCGCGATGGTGGGGTTTGGCGAGAGTGACTCGACGCTAGTCTGTTTTGGGACAGATAAGATAAGGAACCATGGAAGCTAGGGCGATGCTGTTTGAATGTTGACAATGGACAATGACGCGCCGTTTTCATGCATGCTTTTAGGTGTTTGATATGTTTTGTTTGGTTCGTTGTGTTTTACTGCTGCGCTGTGTCAAAAATGCATTGGATCAATTACACGTTCTAGAGAGGTGCACGTGACACGCTGAGCAATGAAACAGCAAGAAAAGAGCCGTCTAAAGACAGGGGTATATGTATTACCACCAAACTGTCCGCAGTGCGGAAAAGTCGCCAAGCTTGGGTAAACGACAATCGAAGACATTACACTCGGTGGCGTCGACCTCACAAGCCTTTTCTCTCAAAAAAAGAAGTGTACGAGTAAGCAAGACGGTGACGGAGGACTGGCCGCAGCCTTTGAACTATAACTGATCCTGCCGAGTGCCAAGGAAAGAACAATGCTGCTCAAAAGGGAAGGAGCAAGGAAGCTCACCATCGCCGTGGCCGTCAGCAAGGCCGCAAGGCGGTGGAATACCGAGCAGGATTTTGCCTGCTAGACAACCACCTTTTGTAACCCGTCATGTTTTTGAGCTAAAAATAAATGACAGTGTGCGCTCAACGATCGTCGGGATCATAAAGAGCCGTGACATGATATGTCGCAGTTTCAAATAGGTGGCCTGGGTTGCTCTTTCCTCGCATGTCTACGAGACGCCAGAACAGAAAGACCGACGCATTAAGACGTAGTCGCGCCTGCCGTCCCTGAATACTGTAGGCGTTTTGATGACATTGGGCCGAGCGACGAGGGAAGGAACTACACGTGGACGCAGCGTGCTCCTTCCTATCATTCCCTCCCACTTTTTGGCCATCTCGAAGAGCGATGTTTTTCAAGTTGCCCGCCCAGGAAAAGACTAGCATCCTTTGTCGACCGCCGTTGGCATTCGACAGACGCCCTCAAACTCGCACACTGAGGCACCTCCCCGGCCGATTTACTGCCGCTGAATCGACCTTTCGCCACGGCCTTTTGAGGTGGCTCTGCAGTGCAGCGCAAAGGATCGCCCCGGCAGCGTTCCGCACGACGTCCATCGCCTGGGACGCACGGCAGCTCGCAGCCACAGGAAGGGCGCAGAGCCACAACAGCCACCAGAGGATGCAGTCTGCCATTTCTGTGCTCGATCGTGCCAGGCTGCCAGTGTCTTCTGAGCGCTGCTCGCACAGCACAAGCGGCGATGCTGGAGGAGCATGGCCGTCACACCGTGGCGAGGCTAAAAAAAGGAAAAGAAGAAAAAAAGAGCACACAGACATCAAACGCGAGGGCCAAGAATGGCAGGAGAAAGAACAACGGCATGTCTTTGAGTACAGAGTACGAGTACTCGTAGGGTAACGCGGCCTGAAGAAAACCACGAGCCACTGACGTGCGGAACAGCTCGCCTCATGCACTCACGAAAAGCTCGACACTAATGCGGCCGGTTTCAGGCCCGAACACACCACAGACGTGATGAAAGGCAGCAGCCGCAGAAGAGAGAGTCTCGGCGGGTGATGAGCACGGCCGCCGCTCGCAAGAAACGAGGAGAGCAACGAAAGCGACACCGCTCGTCAGCGCCCTCGTCTTGCCGCCCGCGCTGCGATGGCTGGGTGCTCGTCACACCATCTGCACCGCTCATTGGCTGTCACGGCTCGGCGGGATGCCCCCCTGTCCTGCTCGTCACGCCTATCAGAGCGTTGCGATCGCAGCTAGGGTGTGTGGACCCCTGCAACGGCAGCCAATACGACCAAAACGCATCTGCAAACGAAGGGCAGACCCGGGGGGCTAGTCCTGGCTCGTCCAACCACATTGCTGCATGGGCCGCCGACCAAGTTGCTCTCCACATGCGTGCCGACCAGCATCCTGCCGCCTTTTCGACGTCCAGACAACGAGCTGGGACGTGCCGGAGGACTGCCTTGGTCTGAGGGCAGCAAGGAAAGGCAAGGGCAACAAGGCCAAAATGGCCAGATACGGAGAGAACACCCTGCCGCAGTGCTTCTCCAACCGCCACGACGCCTTGAGGGGCTGGGAGAACATCAGAGCAACCATGCCGGGCGCCAAGACCAACGGAACATGTGCTCCCCCAATATCACCTTGCGTGTTCTCTGCTGCATATCTGATGGGGAACGGGCGCTCCTCCCGTCCCTCTGAGGTAAAGATGCATGGGGGGGGGCGGCCGAGACTAGCACTTGCACAAGGTTGGACTCGCCATCAGCTGTGTGTATTGCCGAGTATACTCAGTATACAATGTCAAGTGAGAGCATTGCAATACGACGCACCGACAGCGTCTCGAGAAACGAGTGTTTTCTGGCCCGCCAGCCCTTGTTCCCCTCCCGAGGGCATCGCTTTCTTTTCTCTTCCTTTTCTTCCTGCTGTCCAGTCTCAGCTTCGTCCCGGCGCAAAGGCAAGATACGGGTCCAGTCCTCCCTCTCATCTCTCCTCGCGCTGGCCAGACCAGACGGGCCACTCTGTAGACGCCCACGACGACGTCCCGGCGCCACCACACGCAAATCTTGCTTCAGGACAGCCGGGCGTCTAAATCCGTCGACGTCGAGGCCCGACGCTCATTGGCAAGCTCGAGTCCGCTGCGCCCTATCAGCTTCTCAGCAAGCCCTTTTCGAGATTCACTGGCACCGCAGACCCCTGTGCCACAAGGTATGCACAACACTCTCCACCTCCCCTCCCTCTCTCGTCTTTTTGGTGGTCTTTTGCTACCCGCCGCCGTCCGGGTCGTGTCCTACTTGCCTGCCCTTGCTCCAGAATCCGGGCGGCAACGGATTCATAACATCCTGTCCTCCCCGTCTTGGAAAAGAGATTTGACCTCTTCCTTTCCCTCGACAGCTGGCCTCTGTTGGAATTTGCCTTTTTTTCTCCATTTACCCTGTGCTTGGAGCAAACTGTGTTTGCTTTCACACACATCCCGTTCGTATAACACGGACAATACGCCTCTTCTCTTTCTCCTTCGCCCACTTGAACCTCTTCTTCTTTCCTGCCGTTCCTCTTGCAACGCGGTTCCCAGCGTCGATCTTGTACAAACACACAGCACAACCGAATACTCACAGCAGCGACCAGCCATTGCCATGTTCCCCGACGAGAAGAAGCGGCCGTCGGCGCTCAAGCTGGGCTCCCGGTCCTCTTCGTCCGACTCGTCCAGCGAGTCTCTCAAGCAGCCCCGGACCCCCCGCTTCGCCGAGGCCACCACCATCCATTCGCCCGTCTACGGCAAGTCGCCCTTTGCCGACCCCGAGAAAGACGACACCTCCAAGCCCGGCTTCGTTGGCTTCGGCTACATTGGCAAGGGCGAGGACGACGACGTCCACATGGCGCCCAAGTCGCCGCTCAAGAGCGCCATGAAGGTGCCCGGCACGCCCGGCCGCCGCTTCGACAACCCGCTGAGCCCGACGTTCCGGGAGGAGCAGATGCTCGAGAAGCACGAATCCCTGACCGAGAAGGAGCAGGCCCGTGATCTGGTAAGTCGCCCATCGTGGAGGCACACCGTCACAGCAGGGGGCTAACCTGGCCTCTCTAGAAAATCAAAACCCGCGTCCGCATGGCCAAGTTCGCCCTCCGCGGCGTCAACTTCAGCTGCAGCCTGATCGTCCTGTCCATGCTGTCGGCTTCCTTCTCCATCTTCAACGCCACCAAGGCCCTGCCAACAGAGAGCAGCTTCCCGCCGTGGGCCACCAACACCAAGTCCTGGCCGCAAAAGGTTGTCCTCGGCGCCGCCTGTGTCTCGCTTGCCATCTCCATCATCGTCTTTATCGGCTACTGCCGCGGCGGCCACCGCCGCGCCGAAAAGGTCTCGGTCTACTACACGCTCTTTGCCGTCGGCTGGTTCATTGTCAGCATGGGCATGTGGGCCGCCGCCGCCGGCGTCCTCCAGTTCTCGCGCAACAACAGCAACAACCACGACATGTGGGGATGGTCGTGCGTCCAGAACCAGCGCGCCCAGGTCTTTTCGGACAAGGTCGACTACGCGCTCGTCTGCCGCCTGCAGAACTGGTCCCTGATCTGCATCATCATTGAGATTGTCGTCGAGGTCATCAGCATCACCCTCTACAGCGTCGTCTTCTACCGCTACTACTCCAAGCGCAAGCTCCACAAGTCCATGGACATGCGCGACAAGGCCCGCTCCGACCTGTACCTGGCCCAGCTGCGCACCCAGTCCGCGCCCAACACCCCCGGCTTCGGCCCCAAGTCGCCCTCGTTCTCGCAGTACGCCCTGTCGCCGCGCTTCCCGCCCCAGGCCTACCGCTCGCTCGGCGACGTCGAGGAGGAGGGCGGCGCCACGCCCTTCACCCCGGGCGGCCGCAACCTCATCGAGCCCGAGTCGGCGTTTGCCGCCCGCCTCGGCGCCTCGCCCTCGGGCTCGTCCTTCAAGCTGCAAGCACCGCCGCAAAAGGCGCCGTCTGCGACGCCCAAGCTGTCGGCCATCGGCTTCTCGGCGCCGGCGCCGACGCCCATGCCCACGACGCAGCCCGCGCGGTCACACTCGTCCAACTCGTCCCGGTCGGGCTCGTCCCTGTCCAACCGCTCGTCGACGACTCCGCCGCCCATGCACGCGGAGAACGTCAACCAGCACGCTCCTGTGGCGCCTGGTGAGGTGCAGTATGCGGCCGTGCCGATTCCCGGCGCGTACGCTGGCGCCGCCATCAAGAGCCCAAGGTAGACGAGCAGTCTCCTGTCTGCCTTGAAAAACACGTGAAAAAGACTGTTTTGATTTTTTGATGTCTTTTCTTCTTATTCTCCTCCACTCGTTTACTTACTTACTTTTATTGGCTTGCAATGCCACCCCGCCCTTTTTGCTTGGTCGCCCCGTTTATACATACTGTCTCAATCTGTACAGCAGAGCTGAGTATTGGAGGAGATATTATACCATTTCGGCGTTTCTTTTTTACGTGCTGTTTTCTTTTGTCTGCCAGGGAACCGGGGACCAGCGGCTTTGCAAATGTGTCTAGATACGTGGCGAACGACGATGCTCCCGGAGCACGAGAGGGATACACCAAACTGTACGAGGCGATGTTGTGTGTACAAGACGACGTTTTTTCTCTCAACGTAATGCAAGCAGGAAATTCCTCTACCTTTTTTTTACCCCAAATACAAATTCCAACATAAAAATAACCTCCCGTCCCAGACAATAAACCACGTGGTAAAAGAAGACGGGAAGCTTGCTGGGCGACAGGCTGGCTGCCTCCTGGCCCGTTCCATGGCCATCACGAGGCCGCAGATTGGCTGCCAGGCCGACGGCCGGCCATACCTAGAGCCTCTTACAACGGAGTCGTCCGGCAGAGGACGAGACGAGACGGACATGGGGCGGGTGTGTCTCGGCCTTGATTTCTTTATGCTGCATGTTTATTTTGTCCTTTGCTATATACCGCGAGACGAACCGGAATACTGCGGCCCTGCGGCCTTGCTGGAACAAAGAGCAGCGGAGACGCAATGAGCCGGGCGGCTACGATGCTGTTCTCTGGAGATGAAAGCAATAAGATCAAAGGACGGGCAGGCTGGCCTCCAACTTGGCGCATCCTTACAGGGGCTAATATAGACGCTGACTGCGCTATAATAATGACACCCAGCAAATCGAGAGCGCTGTAGGACTGCATCGTCGCGTCTCGCTCGTTCTCGCCACAATTGAGGGAGAGGGGGATCTCGGCAAAGGCGAAAATGACTGCTTCCGGGAATCAGCATAATTTGGAGACCATGGTAAGATATCTTACCTGCAATTGCAGTGCTGCAACCAATAGGCCACGTCCACACGGACGAATGCTGCAGAACGCCGCAGGCGGTGGGCCTGACCTCCGACGCGGTCGAGTGTAATTGCAAACTAGTAGTAATAAAGAAAAAAAAGGAGAAGCTGCAATTGCCCCCAAATCGAGACAGCTTCCCATCGCACCACAACGACGGCCCCCTTTGAAGCTCCCACCGCTCGACGCCCAGCGCTCCTTCTCCATCTGCAGCACCCTCCCGCAGTCCGCTGGACCCCCTCCTTCCTCGCCTGCGCGACAATGGCCTCCTTCCTCCCGCGTGCGCTGCTCCGCCGGCCATTGCCTGCTGCATCGCCCGTCCTCTCACGTGTCGCCTTGTCGAGTCGCGCCACGACCTGCCGCGTGCCGACCGCCTCGTCGCCATTGGTACGCCTGGCCGCGCGCCGCTCCTACTCGGACAGCAGCAGCAGCAGCAGCAACAGCAGCAACACCAGCATTGGCAGCCCGGCTCCGCCACCGCCGCCGCCGCCGCCGCCACCAAAGCCCAGCAACATCAAATTCTGGCCGTTCTTCGTCCTCATTGCTCTCGGCTTCGGCGGCTACGCCCTTCTCGTGGACCAGCGCAACAAGAGTAAGCCCGGACCCCTCGGTGTTGTCGGCGTTGACGCCGCACTGCTCTCCTCTCCCGTCTGACCGTTTAGACAAAATGGCCGGCAAGAAACCGGGCTCGCCCTCCGGCGGCCCCAAGCCCACCTTCTCGACCGACGACGTCTCGGTCGTCTTTGTTCTCGGCGGCCCCGGCGCCGGCAAGGGCACGCAGTGCGCGCGCCTCGTCAAGGTCTACGGCTTCACCCACCTGTCGGCCGGCGACCTGCTGCGCGCCGAGCAGGACCGCCCCGGCTCGCAGTTCGGCCAGCTGATCAAGGACTGCATCCGCGACGGCGCCATTGTGCCGCTCGAGGTGACGGTCAAGCTGCTGGAGAACGCCATGCAGGAGACGATTGCGGCCAACAAGACGGCCAAGGAGCACAAGTTTTTGATCGACGGCTTCCCGCGCAAGATGGACCAGGCCATTGCCTTTGAGGAGGCCGTGTGCCCGGCCAAGCTGGTGCTGTTCTACGACTGCCCCGAGTCGGAGCTCGAGCGCCGCCTGCTGGAGCGCGGCAAGACGTCGGGCCGTGCCGACGACAACGCCGAGTCCATCCGCAAGCGCTTCCGGACGTTTGTCGAGACGAGCATGCCCGTCGTCGACGCGTACGAGAAAGAGGGCCGCGTCGTCAAGATCGACGCCACCAAGACGCCCGACGCTGTCTTTGCCGCCACCCAGAAGGAGCTGGGCGACCGGCTGACGCTCTGAGCCGCTGCAGCAGCACGCATAAAACGGAGGCGGTGTGGTGCATGTAGGGTTGACGGCCCGCCCAATCATTCGATCCTTGATCTTGCATTTCCTTTCACCCAGCAGCATTCCTAAAATATCCGTAAAAAGCACATCACTCGAGGGGGAGGTACTGGCTCGGCCTTGGTCTTTTATTTGTTCTTTTTTAAAATTTTAATCACCATATTGCTATTGTTTGTAGCCTTTTTCTTGAGCCCTTCCGCCTGAAACTTTTCGGTTGACGCCGTTGACCGCGCAGAAAAGAACGTGTCGTCATGAGCCTTTTTTTCTCAACCCGCCGTGGACTCATTATACCCATCCTTCTTTCTCTCCCCCATGTCGATGCAGAAAACCCATTTGATCTCGAGAAAGACTAAAACAAACAAGACAAGAGATGAACAAGAAAGGCAAGAGCAGAAAACGCACAAAAAGCAAAAGCAACGCATGAGACCAGACAGACGGGCAACACCAAAAAGGAAAGGAAAAAAAAAACGTCAGACAAAAAACTCTCCTCTAATCGTCATTGTCGTTGCGCGGCCGTTGTGGGACGCGCTGGCCCTGCCGTGCGCCGCCGCGGCCGCGGTTGGCGCCCTGGTGGCCGCCGCTGGCGCTGCTGCCGCCCTCGAGGCCGGCGCTGGCCAGCTTGCGCTCGAGCTCCTGGGCCTCGCGGTCCTTGGCGACCTCGGCCTCGGCCTGCTGCCGCCGCAGCACCGAGAGCACGCTCTTGAGGCTGCCGCGCCACTGGTCGATGCGCGTGCCCAGCTCGCGCCATTGCTTCTCGCCAAAGACGCGGTAGGTCGTGCGGTGCACGAGAAACACCTGCTGCTGCTGCGACAGCTTGCCCTCGACGAGGCCCGCGCGGATGACGTCAATGGCCCAGACCTCGACGTCCTCGATCGGCACCTGCAGGGCCTTGCTGATGCGCGCGTACTCGATCTGGCGGCTCGGCGTGCTGGCGGCCAGGCTCGTAAATGTCAGGAGGCGCATCTTGCGCTGCAGCTTGTCGCCGTCGAGCTTCTGCGCCTCGACCCAGCCGTCGTGCTCCTCGCAAAAGTCGTTGTAGTCCTCGAGGTCCTGCTCCGCGAAAATGTCGAGCAGCTGCGCGTAGACGGCGCTCTTGTCCGAGTCGGCCAGCGCCTGCACCGTGGGGAGCACGCGCAGGTCCTGGAAGTCGTACTGCGTGCTGGACAGCAGCGCCGTGCGCACGGCGCGCACCGACAGCTGCTCGGCCTCCTCGGACTTGATCTCGCTGTCGTCCGACGCCTCAAATGTCCGCAGGGCCTTGAGCAGGTGCTGGTAGGATTCTCTGCAGCGTGTTAGCACGAGATGATGGGGGGAGCAGCCAGGAAAGAGAGAGGAACGCACTCAGCCTCGCCTTGCTCGGCAGAAAAGGCCGCAATCTCCAGGTAGAGCTTGCGCGCAGCCTCCTCGCTGACGTCCCAGTCGGCCAGCCAGCCGGGCAGCTGCACGAGCGTCGGCCGCAGGTTTTCGTAGAGGCCGTGCTGGCGCACAAACCGCAGGATCGACATGAAAACGTTGTACCGCAGCGCGTTGGTGGGCGCCAGCAGGTTGAAGACAGCCTGCAGCGCGTTGACCGCCAGAGCGATGCCGTTGACGGGCGAGCCGGTCACGGGCTTGCTCAGGTTGCCGCAGATGGTGCGCAGGTACGGGTTCGGGTCCTTGGACTTGTCCACGACCAGGTGGATCAGCAGGTTGTACGCGCCCGTAAAGTCCTTCTCGGGCGCTGCGTTCAGCGCGCCAGACGCCTCGACGACGGCCCCGAGGGCCTCCTCGTTCTTGTCCTTGGCCACGAGCGCCGCCACGGGCTCGCCGATCTGCAGGTAGTCGGCCAGCTCCTGGACAAGCTCGCCAAACGTGCCGTCCACAAAGACCAGGTTCGGGCGAGCGGGGGCAGCCGCGGGGGCCGGGGCGGATGTTGCGGCCGCCATGATGGGTGGTTGTGACGGCGGGAAAAAAGAAGGATGTCGAGGGCAGACGGAAGACGGGGGAAAGGAGACGCCTCTCGAGGTCGTGTGCGGCGCCGATCGAGCTCGATGCCACGGACAGATGCTTGCGCGGTTACCACGGACGACGACGCAAAGGATCGCGAACAAGGCCGGCGGCTCGATGTGGTGAAGAGGCCGCTGTGTTGGCGAGGTCCGTGGAGAATAGGCGAGCTGTTTGTCGGCCAGGCGGCGAGGATGCAGGTGCGTGCGACGGTGCTGGCAAGAACGAGAATGCGTAAAAGTAGGCAAACCACTGCACTGCAAGTCTCGTCGACGACGGGGGGGGACAACGGGGCTCGACGTTTTCGGTGGTGGCTCAATGAATTTTCCCTCCTTTTGGGGATTTTTTTGCCTGTCCGGCCGTCCTATTCGTCCACCACTCCACTTTTTTTGTGCTGGAAAGCACACACATTGTTGTTGGCTCCTGTCACGTGCCGTCATTTCAGACCTATTTGGGCGCTGGAGCCAGGGCGGTCAGAGAGTTTGGGGTCGAATTCGAATTTTCAGTTCGCTGTGGTGGGGTTTCTGCCCCTCCTGTCGGCTGTACTTGACGCGTGATTAGTCACGTGCTGGGTGTCGATGGTTCAAAGTTGCAGACATAAAAAGAGGGAGTCTGACGTCCCTCTCAGATTGCTGGAAGGGCACCGTACGAGTATTATTTGAAATTAAAAATGTAATTATGAGACGTACAGCCAAACTACGTGCGCCTCGTGTCAGTGGACGCTCAAAACAACAGCGAAAAAACAACAGTGAAAACAGGTTTCGCCCATCAAAGCTTTACACTTTGTATGCGGCCGTTCAAGTGGCTGCTGCTTGGTCTGCCGCCACATCCGCTCGCTGCAATATTAATCCAGACACGAGCACTGTATTCAGATCGCTTCCCTGATGCTTTGATAGTATAATCATGTATGAGAAATGAAACAAATATATCCTTCTGTCGTTGATCACGTGACTCTATTCAAAGAGAATTTCATCGCCAGTTGACGACGCCCGAGCAGAATCAACTTGATTACACCTCGAAACATTACTGAAAAAAGAGAAATTTGCACAGAACCAAGGGCCTGCCGTAATAACGTCCAAGTTCCCAGAACGCAGACCTGCTGCACATGCCACCCACATTACCGCCGTGCCCGGCACGGTTCACCACCCGCAAAGCGGCCATCCTCGAGCTGCTCGGACGGCCTGACGACGACTACACAGACGCGTCACCCAAGGGCGCCGTCGACGAGGGCGTCCGGCCCCTGATTGACGTGATCAACCGTCTCGACGGGTTTGTGACGACGAGCAGCTGTGCTGGCCGCGTGGCCGTGTTTCTCGAGGGATGCAAAGGGGCCCCGGCAGCCGAGCCAGCGGCAGCAGCAGCAGCGGCAGCAGCACAAACAACTGCTTCGGCGGGCGGCAAGGGCGGTGGCGGAAAATGGCTGTTTGTCTCCCACGATCCCCTGGTCCGCGGCGTTGCGGCAGACCGCACGAGTCCACCACAGCACAGCAGCTATAGCGGCACCGACTGGGCAGAGGTGTTTGGGCTGGCGAGGGAGACGGAAGAGTCGGCGCGCACGGAGCGAATTGTGGTGCAAGACAATGTCGAGCAAGACGAAGAGCGCCTTGTCCATTTCAAGTTTGAGCCAATGGTCTGTTGCCCCCCCCTTTTTTTTTCTCTCCCGTGTTTTTGTTGTAGGCTGACTGACCGCCAGATTCTCCACGTCTTGACGGCGTCTCTCGAGCACGCCCAGCTGCTCCTCCGCTGCGCGTCGGCAGCAGGGTTCCGGGAGAGCGGAGCGGTCAGCATTGTCCCGCCGCCACTGACGCCAGCAGCAAAAGCGGCAGCGGCTGCGGCCGGCGAGGATGCCGACGACAACCCGTCCATGCCGATTGTGGCCGTGCGGTCCATGGGCCTGGCGCTGGCGTCGGTGGTTGGCATTTGCCGGGCGAGGACGGGCGGGCAGCAGGATGCTGATGCCGATGCCGATGCCGACACTGCGCATTGTATTGTGTCGCCAGGCTACCTTGCGCGGCTGGCACGCGTGGCCGACGAGCGCTTTTCTGTCAACCGGACAAGGACCGAGCGGTTCCGCGCGGCGCTGGAGCAGGCTGTCGCAAAGGAAAAGGCCGGCGCAGAAGGGCCGTCCAAGAAGGACAAAGGCTGGGAAGATGCAGAGACGCGGCGCGCACGGAAAAAGGAAGAGGGTCTGCGGAGACAGGCGGCTCTGAAGGAGCAGCAGGCATTGCACGTGGTGGACGCTGCCAGCATGGAAGAGGACCTGGGGACGCGGACAGAAACGAGACCGATATGATTCTTCTATATGTACATCTTGCCAAATATATAAAAAAAAACGGCATGGGGATATTATCTTACAACAATGTTGACGACCCACGCCCCTTTTTCTGCCGTTTGAATAGTGTTGCTGCAATGCATGCAGCTGCCGACGCACGTCTACGACACAACGCGCTCGACCCAGGTCGCCTCCAGCTTCCGCACCTCCTCCTTGAATGCGGCCACCTCGCGCCAGCAGTCCAGCGGCCGCCGGTCGTTTTCGCGCAGACACCGCACGACGGCGCTGCGTGCGGCCTCGACGGGCTCCGGCAGCGGCCGGCTCACCTCGCGCTGCCGCTCCTCCAGCCGGGCGCGTAGGCCAGCGATTTCTTTGCTGACAGACGCGGTCGTGGTCGAGTCGCTCGGGGCGGTGGCGTTGGTCTCGTCGGTAATGGCCTGCTCGACGCCCTTGAGCTTGGCGAGCTCCTCGGCCTGCAGAGCCATGAGCGCCGCGTTGACGCGGGCCTGGACGTGAAGCTCCTGCGTCTGGGCGCGGGTGACGTCGGTCTGCCGGCCGTCAGCGGGAAGAAGAAGAAGAGAAGAAGAAAAAGAAGAAAGAGCTCACCTCCGGGCTTGCTTGCAGCTGCTCCAGCATGTCGTGGGAGATGGCCGTCGTCGGGCCGGTTCTGGGAAGAGAGGCCATGTCAGTACGGTTGTGTCAGCAAGGGTATGCGGTATGCGGCGGCCGCAGCAACACGCATGGCCTCCTGTCTGGTCCTGCCTCGCGGAACGACATACCCCTTCCACACATGTGGCGTGGTCGGCTTGGACGCGCCGGAACCCATTGTGGCCTGGGCGGGGAGGCAGAGGGAGGATGCGGGCGAGAAAGTGCGTCGAGAGCGGACGGGGGATGGTGTCGTTCTCCTGTCGCCGTTGCCGAGAACGCCGTCGGTCGGTAGCGGTCGGGTATGCAACGCGAGGCTTTTCGCTGGAGCCCACTGTCTGCCAATTGAGCGTCAGCGAGATGCCGCCGGGCCGAGTTCGGTGCCAAGACGGCCGGCAGATTCCTGTCAAGGACGTAGACGCGTGGTGTACGTACAAATCACGGGTGCTGCGTTGCAGGCGGTCGTCGGAGCAGTGGCGGCTGTTGGAGAGAGACGGGATGCGAGATGCGAGCTGTTTAGCAGTTCTCGACAGTGGGTCCAGGGAAAAAGTCGCGATTGACAGGCGCTGCAGCTAGCCAATCAGAGGGCCCCGTATCTGGTGGTCATGTGATCTCCCGTCGCATTGGAACACAGCATGTCAATACCAGAGGGCCCATGCCAGAGGTGCTGGAGACGACGTGCTGTTGTCAGTCTCCTTGCACAAAGCCTCAGTTCCTCCCATTTTTGTGCAGACGTGGTCCATCTTTGGGAGTGATGCTCGGAGATACGTGACGCCTAGAACGCACCTTCCCGTGGGGCCGCTGTAGCAAGCTCGTTTTTGGGGGCGTTCTGAGTGGCGGGGAGAGGAAAATTGCCAACAACCGCCGAGCCTTGCAAAATCGCGGAAGCGCAACGTCACCCTGCACTTGCAACCTTGCAACCTCTCTCGACGGCGCCCTTGTTCCCGTCTCCCTGTCGGTCTTCTCGCGCAGTCGGACCGCCTTTTCCTTGCGCACCGTTTGACGACCGTCTCGAGCGTCCCCCCGAGCTTTGCTCCGCGCGTCCCGGCCCATATCAAAAACAGCCTCGACGTCCTCCTGGACCCTGCGTCTCTGCCACAGCCATGTCTGTTGCTGCACGCTCCGAGGGCCTCCAGGTCCTGTCTCTGGTATGCACTCACTCGCTGCGTGGTTGCGCTCCTCACTGACCTCTCCCCACCCCCCCAGTACCGCCAGCTCCTGCGCCAGGCCCAGCAGTTCCCGGCCTACAACTTCCGCGAGTATGCTCTCCGCCGGACGCGCGACGCCTTCCGCGAACACAAGGCCGAGACCGACCCGCGTCGTGTCCAGGAGCTCGTGCAGAAGGGGCTGAAGGACCTCCAGATGATGAAGGTGGGTGCCGCGGCCAGGAGGGGAGGACGAGAGACGGGACAGGATGCATTCTGACTGACGGCTGGCAGCGCCAAACAACACTGGGCAATTTTTACCAGACAGAGCGGCTGGTTGTCGAGACGACAGTAGGTCGCTCCCCGGCATGGGCGAGGTCGGACGCGCCGCCACCGTGCTGACTCTCGCAGGGACGGAAAAACCACCACGGCAGCCTGCTCAGCGAGCGGAGGGCAGAGTAGGGGCGACCAAAGGACGGCAGACGGACGACGGCATGACGGCGGATAAAGAACACACCGTCCATTGATATACCCCTGCGCGTCGCCAGGCAGCCTCTTTCTGGGGAGAGGCCCTGCGACTGGGACGGAAAGGATCTGCTCCGCATCGATTTATCTGATCTGGGAGACAGCACGTCGCGGGGCCTAGGATGTACGATAGGGCAAGACAACTGCACGAGGCGAGAGCAGAGAAGCGGTCACCGAGAAGGGTGCATGGGTCCGGGTAGGCACGGCGTCACGACCTCTTTTTTGCGTATTATGAATATGAATCTCTGCATTATTCTCTGCATTTCCCCACAATGGACTTTATCCTGCTGCCTGAAAGTTTTGGCTTGGCAGGTGCCCTGGACTCGAAAGTTTCTGCTGTCTTGTGCGCTGCTGGCGTTGGCGCGTTGGCCATCGGAGCCCGCCGAAGCCCTGTCGCTCCAGCGCATTTTAGCACAGAGACGCTTGCGTACAGTGGCTCGGCCTCGCGCCGCCGCCGTTCTACGCCATTCTACGCCCGCGTTTTCAGGTCTGCAAAAAAGATTTCTGGGTGACTCTTCAGCGGCATTGCGTCATCAACAGGGCCCCCGTGCATTTCTATCGAGTAATGGTGGCGTACGCAGTATGCCTCTGAAAGCCGGCTGCGGCGCTTTCTTGCGGCGGTCACAAGCGTCATAGTGGACCAGCCAGAGCCCCGCCGTGAATGGCCGCCCGACCTCCGCGTGTACTTAAGCCGGCCGGCGCCCACTGTCTATTCCTTGGGATGGAACTTTCAACCATAGATATATCCATAGCTGGACAGCAAGGCATCTAGAAGGCGAGAAATACACCTCAGATATCAAAACCTTTGCAAACCGCCCCTTGAACGCTCTTCACCCGTTTTGCGAATGACCGTTACTCCTCCCACTGCAGAGGCCAGCTGCTTAAAACACCAAGCTTCGTCCACGGCCACGGCCACCGACGCCGGCCCGCGCTCGCCGTCGCCTCTGGCGCCCGCCGCCGCCGCGCCCGCCACCCGCCGCACGCGCTCCGGCACGCGCTCCGGCACCGCCTCGGCCGCGGCCTCGGGCCCCTCGACGCCCGCCCGTGACGGCAGCCGCGCGCTCGACTACTTCACGCTCGGCAGCAGCGGCATTGCCAGCGGCCACCACCACGCCTACCTCCCGGACCCCTGGGCCACCTTTGGCGCCGCCTCGCCCGGGGCCTCCTCGTCTGTCGCCGCTGCCGCCGCCGAAAAGGGCGCGGCCGGCAACGACCATGACGGCGACAACACCAACGCCGCGGGCCTCGGCCTCGTGGCCGGCGCCGCCAAGTTTGCCAGCAAGCGCGCACGCCACGGCCGCTCCCGCTCGCCGTCGTCCGCGTCCGCGTCGGCGTCGTCCGTGTCCGTAGTGGGGTCCATGGCCGAGGCCGGCGACGCGGGCGATGCGGTCAGCAAGCCGGCCCCGCTGCGCCTCGTGCGCACCGTCACGTTTGGCGCGGCGGCCGAGATGGCGGACGGACACGCCGGCCGCCGGCCGCCGTCGTCCCACTCGTACTCGTCGTCGTCGTCGTCCGGCTCCTCGTCCGGCGCCTCGTCGGCCACGGTCGACCACACGCCGCTGCGCGTCTCGTTCCCCGAGGGCGGCACGCAGGCCTGGCTGGTCGTGTTTGCGTCGTTCTGCGCGATGCTGTCCGTGTTTGGCCTGATCAACACGGCCGCCGTCTTCGAGTCGTGGTTCTCGACGCACCAGCTGGCCGCGTACACGGCGTCCGAGATTGGCTGGATCTTCAGCCTGTACCTCTTCTTTGTCTTTTTCATTGGCATCCAGGTCGGGCCGCTCTTTGACCGCTACGGCCCGCGGTACCTCGTGGCCCTCGGCAGCGCCCTGTCGGTGGCCAGCGTCCTGCTGCTCGGCCTCTGCGTCGAGTACTACCAGATCCTGCTGTGCTACTCGGTGCTCGGCGGCCTCGGCGGCGCGCTGCTCAACACCCCCGCGTACGCCTGCATTGCCCACTTTTTCAATGTGCGCCGCGGCCTGGCCACCGGCATTGCCACCACCGCCGGCGGCGTCGGCGGCATCGCCTTCCCCATCCTGCTGCAGCAGCTTCTGCCGCGCCTGGGCTTCGCCTGGACCACGCGCATCCTCGGCTTCATCCTGCTGGGCCTGTCCGTGCCGGCGAACCTGTGGCTGCGCACGCGCCTGCCCCTGCCCGGCGTCAACGACTGCGATGCCGAGGCGGGCGCTGCCGGGGAGGGCGCTGCCGGGGAGGGCGCTGCCGCCGCCGCCGCCGGCGAGGACGCCGCCACCGTCCCTGTGCGGCCGACCGTCTCCCGCCGCAGCAGCCTCCGCTCGATCCGCCGCGCCGTGCCGTCAGTCTGGCCCGACTTTACCATCTTCCGCGACCGCCGCTATGCCGTGGCCGCCGTCGGCATCTTCTTCATGGAGTGGGGCATCTTCGTGCCGCTCACCTTTATCGTGTCGTACGCCACCGCCCACAGCCAGGACACCAGCCACGCCTACACCCTGCTGTCGCTGCTCAACGCCGGCTCCGTGCTCGGCCGCTTCCTGCCGGGCGTGCTCGCCGACCGCTTCGGCCGCTTCAACGTCATCATCGTCACCATTGCCCTGTCGTCGGCCGTCGTGTTCGGCGTCTGGCTGCCCGCCGGCGACAGCCGCCCCGTGCTCATGGCGTTTGCCATCCTCTTTGGCTTTGCCAGCGGCAGCAACCTGGGCCTCATCGCCGTCTGCCTCGGCCAGCTGTGCGAGCCCAGCCAGTACGGCCGCTACTACTCGACCGCCATGATGGTTGCCAGCTTCGGCACGCTGAGCAGCGTGCCCATCGGCGGTGCGCTCCTCGGCGACGGCAACACCCGGGGCGGCTGGATGGGCCTCATCTCCTTTTCGGGTGCGTCGTATGCCGTTGCGCTGGTCTGCTATGTGGCGGCGCGTGTCATGGCTGTCGGGTGGAGCCCGAGAGTCAAGTTCTGAAGAGGAGAAGGAGAAGAAGGAAGGGCTTGTTACTGGCAGGAGCAACCCTGATTTGTTCCCCGCACGATTTGGTACGGAAGGCGCGATCGACACATGTCTCGCGGCGTTTTGATTTGAGCGAATGAACTGCAGTTGTATAAGGGTAGATATATGCGAAAAGGACAAAAGGAGAAAGGAAAAAAAATACAAAAATACAAAAATACAAAAACATTCAATACGTCAATTTTATCATTACTTTGGTGCAAATGTTCGAATCCTCCAAGTGAGTACGTTCCTAATACTTTCCCAGCTGGGAAGGAGCCTGCCTGTAAAGCAGCCAGTTAGCGGCTGCGAATTAACAGCCGCCGCTACCACCGCACTGACTCAAGTTAGTGCCCCGCAGCGGTGATGTCAGGTCCATAGAAAAGTTGCGACCAAAAAGAAAAAAAAAAAGAGCAAACAACGACACTACAAGGCCATGGAAAACTGACAATCAACGGTCAACCACCCCTCCCGCTCGCTCCCCCACACTCGCCATGGCCGAGCTCAAGGCAGCCCCCGTGCTGTCGACGCCGGCGGAAAACACGTTTGACCAGGTCGAGCCGGTCTCCGTTGCCAACACGCCACGCCGCACCGACGACGAGCTGCGCGCCGTCTACGAGATTGCGCGGACCGCCCGCGAGATCCGGGGGGGCCAGTGGAAACGCGTGGCCCTGCAGTTTCCCGACGCCATGCTGGGCGACAGCCCGCGCGTGGTGCAGCTGCTGCGAGACGAGCTGGCCACCACCACGACAGACGGCGGTGGCGGCGGCGCTGCCGTCGTCGAAAAGATCTACATCCTGGCGGACACGTCGTACAGCGCGTGCTGTGTCGACGAGGTGGCGGCCGAGCACGCCGACGCCGACGTGGTTGTGCACTATGGCCGGTCGTGCCTGTCGCCGACGTCGCGGCTGCCCGTGGTCTACGTCTTTACGCAGCACGCGCTGGACGTCGACGCCGCTGTCGCGGCGCTGGCCCAGGAGCTGGGCG
This sequence comes from Sporothrix cf. nigrograna, assembly GCA_019925305.1. Lineage (NCBI taxonomy): Eukaryota > Fungi > Ascomycota > Sordariomycetes > Ophiostomatales > Ophiostomataceae > Sporothrix > Sporothrix cf. nigrograna. Next base: position 42,139 of record JADHKR010000031.1, read on the forward strand.
CGCCGCAGGACGCACGCGCCGACGACAGCACGCAGAAGCTGGTCGTCATGGCCGACGTCACGTACCAGGCCTACGTGGCGCCGGTCGCCGCGAAGCTGCGCGGCCTGGGCTACGCGCACGTGCTGGCCACGACGGTCGTGCACCGGCCGCTCGGCAGCATCCCGAACCGGGCGATTGTCGGGGCCGACGGCGTCGAGGCCGAGGTCGAGGTCGACGCGGACGGCGCGGCAGTCGACCTGCGCGCGCACGCCGTGTTCCACATTGGCCAGCCGCCGACGTCGCTGCTCCTGGCGCTCGCCGCCCGCGTCAAGGCCTTTTTCGTCTACGCCTCGACCGCCGACGAAAACGACGCGGCCGGCCAGCTCCTGGCGCCGCGCACCATGGGCCTCCTCGGCCGGCGCTACGCCAAGGTGCTGACCATGGCCACGGCCGGCGTCATTGGCATCCTGGTCAACACGCTGTCGGTCAAGAACTACCTCGCGGCCGTCGACGCCATCCGCAGGCGCATCGCCGACGCCGGCAAGAAGAGCTACCTGATCGTCGTGGGCAAGCTCAACCCGGTCAAGCTGGCCAACTTTGCCGAGATCGAGGGCTGGGTCGTCGTGGGCTGCTGGGAGAGCAGTCTCGTGGAGGACGACGCCGGCTTCTACCAGCCGGTCGTCACGCCCTTTGAGCTCGAGATGGCCCTGATGCGCGACGACGAGCGCATCTGGGGACACAAGTGGTGGGGCGGCCTGGAGGCGCTGACGGGCGCGCCGGCGACGGAGGCCGCCGGCGGAACAGAGGCGCGCGCGCAGGCAGAAACAGAAAGGGCCGCCGACGGCGGCGGCGACGTCTCCGACGAAGAAGAGTCCGAGGTGCCGCAGTTTGACCTGCGGACAGGCCGCCTCGTCACCACGAGCCGGCCCATGCGCAACCGCGGCGTCAACAAGGCCCTCGCACATGGCAACGGCAACGGCAGCGGCAACGGAAGCACGTCTACCGGCAACGCCCTCTCGATCCGCGCCAAGGCCGGCCAGCTGGCCACGATCAACGGTGTCGTCAGCCCCGGCGCGGAGTACCTCCGTTCCCAGCGCACGTGGCAAGGCCTGGGCACCGAGTTTGACGACGACGACGCTGCGGCGAGCACGGCCGTCGAAGAGGGCCGCAGCGGCATTGCGCGCGGCTACACAGTCGGCGAAGAAGCTCAGCCGAGAACATAGTCGACCAAGGCAAGACGCTTTTTTTCTTCCTGCGCCGCCCGACGGCACAGCGCGTCGAAACAGGCTCTCGTTGTCCTGTGCGAGCTGCCGTGCAGGCCCACCCAACATACGGCCACGCGTCAACGCGGTGGCTACCCCAGGCAAGCCGGATCGCTGTCAGGTCTGCGCGACAGACAGGCCGAATGCGCCGTGGCTGGACAGGATGCCGGGATTGTTGGGAGACAGGCTGCCACTGCATGCACTCAAACGCCTCGATGCCCCGGATGGTGGTCCCGTCGGCGCGCGTCGCCGTCACAGGCGTCCGCTGCTCGCCGGTCGTCCCGGCGCAAGAAGGACGAGGGAACGCATGGTTGACGGTGATCGTTCGAGGCAAAGGCCTTGAGGTTGCCGCCCATACCTGCCGCGTTTATATCCCACACATCCAACAGCATGGTCCCAGCATCGGCGAACTGGAGGGCGGTGCCCCAGTCTCCCCCTATGTACTGTGCGTACAGCTGGTGACAAGACATTGAGGGATGATGCATGAGGCAGGGAGGGATGCGCCCCTGGCTGCCAGCTCCGCTACATTTATACATATAAACGTGATTTTTTTCTTGAAAAAAAATGTGATTGTGACATATCGATGTTTAATCCTTGGGAATAGAACCAGACCTATGTAAATGCAAAAAAGGGAACAAGTACTGCGGTAACCAGGGCACCCAACGTACTCATGATGCGCTCTAGGCGCGCAGTCTGGCCCCATTCAAGGATGTTGCAGATGCATGTAGGTGCGGAACCGTAGGTAGTGGTCCGGCCAAATCATTTTCATCATCTTAACTACACACAAACGACAATGATCGTATGGCACGGCACCGTCAAATAGGATGAGTTGATGGGATGTATGCATCCACGTGAACCAGGGTTGCGCCTCGCAGGGAGTGAGCTGGCGGCCAGGGCAGGCAAGGCCGGGCGAAACTGTGTTTGCAACCCGTGTTTGCGGTGATGGCCAACGGTCCGGCATTTTGAAGAGCTTAAAAAGGCTACGAGAGGCGTTGGGCCTCTTTACATGCTTCCAGCTTGCACCAGGACAGATGCGGTGACTCACGAATGGCCAAAGTCTCGTGTATGCATCAGCTGAGGTGACATCACTGGTATAAGTAATGTTAAAGTGCCTGGGCAACAGACACACGAAACGGCCGTGGAATTCAGAGGCCTTGAATCGACGCATGTCTCGAACAAGGACTTGTCTTTGGCCTTGCAAGAGTCTGCTTTGATCAATGGGCTCTCCAAAGCCACCTTTGCTCCGGTATTGCACAACGACGCCCTCCCGGCTGCTTCCCTGCTCATTGTATCGATTCGTCCGTCACACATGGCACGAGCTACAGCCCTGGAAGAATTCTAGCGCTTCATTCTTTTGATTTCAAAATAAAAAAGACAGCGCACGCCATCAAATCAGGCCTGCAAGAGCCTCGCCCTGCTTCCTCTAATCCCGAATGTTTGAGCACCCGTAGCATCTTCTGTACACAATGTGCACAGTGCCTGTCCCCTGATTGTGACGCCCGCTCTCGCAAGGTACGCGCTCTGTAAACAATGTGGCAAAGCACTTCTCGCAGACATACCGCCAATAGGTGCACATTGTGAAGCGATGTGGAAGAGCTGCGTGTGTAGGTGATGATTGCCTGGGCTGCCAAGATGGAACCGGAGCTATTGTAGAGGAGCTGGTGTCTGTGAGAACAGAGTCAACGTCCTCGAAGCGGATTCATGCTTTCTTTATACTTTTAGACTGCCTTGCAAAGGAAGGACTTGTCAAGCAATGGCACAACGCAAGAGTATCGTACCCGGTGGTGACATAACTTGTGCGTGTCGTGACAAGATGCAAGCGCCTGGGTCTGTCATTGGCAACGACTTGCTCACTTGCATCACGGCAGCGGCCTCACGTCATCAGACACGCACTCGACAGGCCATCCACCTGACAAGGAGGATGCGTGGCAGAGCTGCTCAAGGCGCAGGCTGGCCAACAGCAGCGGTGTGCGTCAGTGCCTAGATGCTTGACCCGCTTCAGCCGTGCTCTGCAAAAAAAAAAAAAAAAAAAAAAAAAAAAAAAAAAAAGGCAGCAGCAGTCAATAAGACAATAAAGGGAATGAATGAAAATTGGCGGATGCGCTGCCAAAAGGCGCATGGAAACGCCAGGACGCAGCGGAGAACAAGAAAAAAGAACGCCCTTGGTTTCCTCCCTTGCTGGAGCTGCCCCTTCTCCCTGCCCTGCGGTGAGACACCATACAGAGACTGAACTTTACAGGAGGCCAACAGTACGAGGCCAAAAAACAAAATTGTCAAACAAAAAAAGGGGCACAGACAGCAAATAAAAAGAAAGTACAGAAGGGCCTTTGGATTCCAGAGAAAGCAAAGCCTCGGAAATGAAGCAAAAGAAAAGAGGAAACGCAAAGACCCGATATAGCGTTTCTACCCTATACAGCGCATCACGGCAGTCTCTGCAGGACAGCAGTCATGCTTCTCCGCCGACACGCTGCAGCTGCCTGCCATGTCTTTATCCAGCCGGCAGGGCGGCGGTCGGCCAAAGTGATCCATTGGGCGGAAAGGGTCTTTAACAAAGAGCGCAAACGCCAAAACCAGGATAGACCGTCGCGATGTTTGCTGAAACTGCCTGAAACTGCCACAGGGAATCATTTACCAGCTGTTTCTTTCAGTATATGGAAAGCGAACTGAGAAAGACGCAAATTTCATTGTACTTGGTCTTGCCCAGCACTCAAACGTTGTGGCAGCCTACTTGTAATGGTGGTGTTGGTGTTTATGTTGACAGTAAGCACCACTAGGATTTCATTGTTTGGCATCGCATAGGATAGCATAGAAGTGCAATGGTTATTCTCGGAAATTTTGTTCTTTCTGTCACATTTTCTACTGCTCGCCTGTTTATGGAAAAGTTTTGTGAGGCCTTTCCCGATGGCAATAATATTTTTTGATGTATTTTAATTTTTTGATGTACTTTAATTTTTTTGATGGATTTTAATATTTTTGATGTATTTTAATATTTTTGATGTGTTTTGATTCAGTATTTTCAATTCTCAATGGAAACGATTTTATTATAAATATGCATCGACATTGATTGTAAATAATTTCCAAAATATAAAATATCAAAACGATCGAAACTGCTAGAAAAAAAAACACAGCCAAGGCTACTACAATGCCAGAAAATAAAAAGCTTCGGCAGTTTGTAGTTATTAGCGCATCAATAATGCACATGATCTTCATACCGCTGCTATTCAGGGAAGTCAAGTTTACATCCGTCCATGTGATTGCATACGGTAACACGGCAGATTCGATGAAGTATTCACCGACGCTGGGCAGGATATCGCAGCGTAGCAGGCGAATATATACGATGCATCGCACCACGGATGACCCATTTAGCTCAACAAGAGCCGTCCTGCCATGGCTAAGAGCAACGACGTATGGAGTCCAAAAACAGCAGCCGTGTGCGCCACAAAACAAACTGGCTTACGTTGATTTTTATCACTTTTCTGCTTGAACACTGCTTGGATTCACCGGACCGGACTGCCAAAATAAACGGGCAAATCAATAGTCCAGCTTGCTCTACACAGGAGTTGTGGTCTCCTTTGATAAGGGACATGGTTGAATGGGTTGATGTAGAAGCAAAAAAGGCGTTTGCCATAGTCATACAAACATTGGTAAAAAGAAGTTAAGAAGCACCAGTCGAAGCAGGAGGATGAAGAGCACAAATATTATCCTTCCATAGGAAAAAAACATCAACCAAGCACAAAGCCACTTGCTCCCTTGACCGTTCAGAGGTAGAAAGAAAGACCTTGCGTCAAGTCAAGAGTGCGACATTGGAAAAAGATAACACACTAAAACACCATGTAAAACATCTCACAGCCAGAGAACGCCGACCAAAAACACCAGGGGCGCAACGCCGAGAGAAGCGACCATCTTGATACCAGAGCTGACCACGACCGCTGATGTGGGCTTGGTGCCAGAAGTCGTAACGTTTCCTGAGCCAGAGGAAGAGCCCGAAGAGCCGGAAGAGCCGGAAGAGCTCGAAGACCCAGAAGAGCCCGAGTTGGCATTTGCGTTGGCATTGGCGTTGGACGATGCCGAAGAGCCAGAAGAACCGCCGGAGCTCGAGCCCGCGTTGGCGTTGGCGTTGCTGCTGGCCGATGAAGAGGACGAAGAGCCGGAGCCGCCAGCATTGGCATTGGCGTTGGCATTCGCATTGGCCGAAGAAGAGGAGCTGGAGCTGGAGCCACCGGAGCCAGCATCGGCGTTTGCGTTTGCGTTGGCCGAGGCAGACGAGCTCGAAGACGAGCCGCTCGAGCCCGAGCCCGAGTTGGCGTTGGCATTGGCACCAGCATTGGCCGAAGCACCCGAGGACGAGCTGCCCGAAGAAGAGCCCGCGTTGGCGTTTGCGTTTGCGTTGGCCGAGGAAGACGAGCTCGAAGACGAGCCGCTCGAGCCCGAGCCCGAGCTGGCGTTTGCGTTGGCACCGGCATTGGCCGAAGAACCCGAGGACGAGCCACCCGAGGAAGAGCTGCCCGAGGAGCCAGACCAGGCGGTGGCGGTAGCGGTAGCATAGGCAGTGGCGTGCGCCTCGTCAGGGCACGTCAGAGTCGCCGTGACGGGGGACTTGCCGCAGGCCGTGCAGGTGGTGACGGTAACCGTGAAGCCCGTGGGAAGCTCGCCCTCGGTGCACGTGCAGGGAGACGAGTCGCACGTTTTTGTAATGGTGTACGTCTTGTCCACGAGGCCGGTCGAGCAGAGCGTCTCGTAGACGGTCTCGTAGACGTAGGTGGTGGGCTCGGGGCACTTGGTGATGCGCGACGGCGTCGAGCCCGTCAGCGTCACCGTGATGGGCGGCAGCGTGGTGGTCAGGACGCACGTCTCCGGGTAGTTGTTGCGAGCAGCCACCTCGGCAAGGCGGTGGTCCATCTTGGCCGACGCCGCGGCCAGGATGGACAGAAAGGTAACTTGTGAAGCCTTCATTGCGAAGAAGAGAACCTGGGAAGAGCAAGAGGAAGGAGACAAGACAAAGTAAAATGTGTAAAGAGCGACTGGAGTCGGATTGGTGTGAAAGGAGTGTGATGATATTTGATATCGACCAGTGGTAAAACGAGTGTAGGACAAACTGGTGCGTCTCACTTGAGGCCGGCGTTTGTCGAGAGTGTGTCCGTAACGGAAGCAAAAACAGAAAGGATGCGGTCAAGAGACTGGGAGGACACGACGGAAACAGCGTCGCCGGATTCTATATATACAATTGTAGCTGAACGGGCAAAGTGCCAGACAAACAGACTCTGTTCGAGCAACGCCCTGGAGACAGGGGGGCCTTTTGCCAGACGAAACGGGCTCGAGTCTGGTTGACGGAGCGAGGGGAGTTCCATTCCCGCCCAGGACCCTCTCTGGCTGGGCCACCCCTTGTCGTGTGTTTTGATGCTGAGAAAGAAACAAAACAAACTGGCGCCGAACGCGGAGAATGGTAATAAAACACCTGGCGGCACAGAAAAGAAAGCATGAGCCAAGAACAACTGTGAACCGTGGCCATGACAAAGAACGCAGGCGAGCACAAAAAGGGGGGACGTGCGGATAACAAAGTACGCTTCCGGTGAACATGCCGGATGCCACGAATGCGGTGGATGGCTAGGGATCGGTTGGCGAGAGAAGAAAAATTCCTCAGGGGCATTGTGTAAACAAGGGTGTGATGGGAGAGGGGGGGGGGGGACAAGGACAATGGGAATGAGAGCGGTCGAAATGGCAGGATTGCAGAAAAAAGAAGCACAACATCTACGGCCGTGGCCAGGAGCAAGAGAGCTTTGGAGGGAGGCAAAGAATGAAACATATCAGCTCGGCACGAGCTGAGGGCGTGCAGTAAGAGAACTGTGCGAGACACATGGACGGTATAGGGGGATTGGATAAAACGAAAGTGCATAACTACGACTACAGTTCCTTGAAGCACGACAAAGGGGGCATCAGGACGAGAACAAGGAATCCAAACAGGGAAACTCAAACAAGACAAGTAGACAGTCGAGGCCGAGCATGTGGTATGCTGCAGAGAAGCGTGGCCACAAGGAACACACGCGAGATGTGCGAGGATCAACAAAAACAAGGATTCTGGATGCAGACGAGCCGAGCGGAGTCGTCAACGGTGCTGGCAAGGCGCCACTGAATAATAGTGAGTCAAGCACGGCATGATACCGGCATGCATGCAGATAAAGAAACCACCGAATCTCTGGCATCTTCAGCAAGATCCACTTTCTGCAAACAACCGTGTCTGGGAGCAGACTCAACATACGGGCAGGGCCAGGACAGGACGAAGGGGTGGAAGGGGACATGTGGTAAGCGAGAAATGCCAATATGGGCGCGAGGATTGCGAGACAAAAGCATAGCAGCCCAAGGCCAGGGCGAGAAAAACAAACAGTGATAAACTCAAGACGTGAAGAACGCAAGCAGCACGGCAGAGCCGGATACGGAGCGCGCCAGGGTCAGAAAAAAAGAAAGTCTTGGACTTGTAGCGGTCAGGGGAAAGGGTCTTGGAAGGAATGGACAGGGAAAAAGAAACGACAACGGAAGAAAGAACCTCCAGCGAGAAAGACGAGAGCAAAGGGACACAGAAAAAGCAATATGGTGCGCTGGACGGAATTTGCCAATCTCCCCGTGGCTCGTATACACAAATCAAGCCAGATGCGGAAAGCCAGGCGACGATGGACAGGCAAGGAACGCACCGAGTCGAGAGCACACAGCTTCGCTCAGTTCTCAGACACTTGGGAGCCGAATAGCAACAGCAGCGCCAAAGCACCTCGGCGAGCGTACCTTTGCAATGTTGCATGCCGTCCCAGTGCTGGCTGTCTTATCTCGCGTCAAGTCTGTTTGCGAGCACGTACTCTCGTAGAGCAGACGATGGGCGATCAAGCCGACGCTGGAACTTGTGTCGCAGGAGTGTCCTGTTACCAAGCGTTGCTTTGCCGTGTTGCTTCCAGAGTGCGTGCGGTCAAGTCTATGGACTCTTTAGTCTAATACGAAGAGAGCCCGGGCCGTTTCTTGAATTGTCGATTTTCTGGCGATCGACGTTGGTTTCGTAAACGACTGCCGGACCGGCACGACTCGACACCGGCAAGAGGGAAAGCACGGCTGGGCACTGCACGATTCTCTGACTGCTATATTGTGTACGCCATATTGCGAGCTGGCATACATATACATTCATTGTCCTCGAAAAGCCCCCCAGACCTTGAAGACTTGCCAGGGATGGAGGGGACATGGAATACACTCCGTAGCCTCTGGGAGGGCTCCCTCGCCCAAGGGGCATGTTTCTTAATTGAGCCGGGAATCTGCTAAAGTCGGTATGGCCAGGCCAACTGAAACCTTTTAGACGCAAACTCAATCTCGTTTTCTTCATGCCAGATGCCGCTTGAAGTGCATGCCAGACATGGCTGGCTAACCGCAAAAGGAACACGGCATCTGGGGGATTCACGCTAAATAGTATGGGCCAGCAACGACCCGCAACCCTCCCAGGGAGAGGCAGCTGAACTCGATCTTTTAGGGAATCGCTGTCGGTCTTGGCGCCGCACGGGCACGGCGGCATTTGCAGGGGTCAGAATGCGGTGGCGATGAGATGGGATGAGATGGGATGCGAGGCTCGATCCAGGGAGACTCGGCCTAGACGGTCTTCCAGGGCATACAGGCTGGGCGTACGCTGTGTGTACACATATAAACGTCAATGGGAAGAATGACAGTAACTTGAACGGTTCTCAGAATTGTCCCGAGGGATGTAAACAATGGATGTGAAAAAGAAACAGGAGGGGGTTATTCTAATGAGTTTTTCGAAAAGAAATGCCGGGGATGAAAAAGGTACCGCCAGCGGAAAGCACACCGGCAAAAAGAAAGTCAAGGAACAAAACGAGGGGCCTGCGGGTGCGAAAGGAGAAAGGCAACCCTGCAAGGGATGCTAAACGAAAGATGGAAAAGACGTCCGTATTCGGTAACGGGCGTGTCTCACTAGGACACCAACTCGACTAACACGAGGACAGCCAATCAGAACGCAGAAAATGACGACCGAGAAAGGGCTATATTGCTTTTTTTGTTTTGAAAAAAGAAACGTCGTCTCGTTCCGCAAAAGAAAGTACGGGGAGGCGGAAAATGGAAAGAACAAAATGCAGCAAAAGAAAGCAGACGCGGTTTTCAGAGACAACAAAACCAAATACGAAAGAGTGCAATTTAACAGCATCATTTCTCGCAGACAGTACGGCCTTCTGGTGGCCATGTTTGTCGTACGATATCTTGCTTTTGGTCTCAGGGGAGGATTCACAGGTGCTGCCAAGAGGACGGTTGAGAGATGGCAACGCAAGAGACGTGAGAGACCGGCCCTGCGAGCGTGATTCTGGCATGGTCGACTTGGCGATGAAGAGAAAAGGAATAGTAAAAAGGACCAGCTGGCAAACGGCATTTAAGCCAAGCAAAACAGGAAAACGACAGCCACGACATGGGCTCTTTTTTGTTTCTTGTTGTGTCTCCAAGAGTGCTTCCAAGCGGCGTCCTGCGCTGCGTGCTTGATTCTCCGGCCGTTGCCACGCGCTGGAGGAAGCGAGCCGTAGGCCAATGTTGGATGCTCGATGAGTGATGGACGTCCGTATGGAGAGACCACGAGGATGCCCTACTGGTTGATCCCTTGAGACGGGCCGCAGCGCCATCAGAGCACGATAAGAGAAGCGCCGGTCCCATTTTCCCGTGGAACAACCTGAGATGAGCTTGTCGGATGTGTGGCTCGTCATTGCATCGGACGGAACGAGAAAGAAGCAACCACAAATGCGAAAAACCACAACAAAGCAACGCGCCCGTCCACTCAGGGCCCTCGAATCGCATCGCGTCCGCCGCGAGAACCGCAAAGAATGACAGTTGCAGAGTGGACGAGTGTTGCGAGACTGGATTCCAGTTGACGGGGATGGGCCGGAGGGGAGGCCGGAGGGGAGGGGTGTACAGACGGATGGGCGGACCAGCGCCATGGTTGTCTTTTCATCTCACGATAGCCTGTATCGTCTCACTACATTACACTCGTATGAAAGAATGCAGACGCCGGGCAATGTGCCTGCCCCCTCTTCTCGTTTACCGTAGATGTCGTTTTTGATGCAGATGAAGAGCTTGGCAAACGCCCCTCCGTGCAAAGGGGATGCAGCTGCCGTCCAAGGCAAGCAATGCGGGATGGACATGCCTTGCATCACAGCACCCTTTCTGTCCCCAGGCGGGCCTCCGCTGCCCTGCCGTATTTCTCTTGTCGTTTCGCTTTCCTCGGGCGTGCCTCGCTTACCGTGGACCCACACCGCGTCCTCTCTGCGCCTTGTCTCCGCCCCAAGCTGTCCGGCGATCTGCGAGCCCAGACCGCCGGACGGCGTGTTTTGTCGTTGCGGAAGCGGGCGTCCAATGCCTGTCTGTCCGTGTTCAGTGGTTTGCTGTTCTGTGTTTTCCTAAAGTTTGCTGTTCTGGCGCCGCTGCCTTGCGTCTGCACAATGGCAGCACACGCCCTGGACGGCCATTCGGTCGTGTCCAGGCAGATGTGCGTCGTTGCAGCCCACAATCCAGTCCCCTCGCACAATCTGCGATTGCTTCCTTTTTGTGCCCCCTTCTGAGAATGCTCTCGTGTCGGCCTTGGCTGTTGTGAATCTCCACTGCTGCGTCCCGACGTCCCTCTTTTCTGCCCTACCCCAGGGCGCCCCCCTCCCCCTTGTCTTGTTTTACACACACAATACAAAAACAAAAAACAAAGAACAGCTCCGATAGTAAACACATGCCACGCTTGTTTGCCGAGCCATCGCTCGAGACAGTCGGAATGGACTCGATATTGCAGCACACCATGGCCTCCGTGCCTCTGCACACGCCCCCGCTGGGCATCCTGGCCCTGGCCTCGAGGGAATACCAGACATGCACTCTCCGAGACGCCCCCTTCCCGGCCCATCCCCCTCTGCGCCCTTGCCCGGCCTCCTTCCGTGTCATTGCTGCGCAGGGTAAACAGAAGGACGCACGACGTGTGGTGATGCTGCGCACGCCGCGCGGATTCCACGCAAACGCCAGAAAATATATATTCCGGCGGCCGGCCGTTTGCTCACGGCTTCCTGATCTTTTTTGCAGCCACATCACCAAGTCCTTTCCCGACACAGGCCACCATCGACGCTCGACTTCGACTGGTGCCTTTTGCTCCTCTTTTTTCTCTGAGCAGACTGGTTGCCTGCTCCGTCACTCCTTTTTTTGTGTTTTCTTTCTTTTTTTTCTTGCACTCTGCTGTTGTCACCCCTTTTTCTCTCGCGCCTGCCCAACATGCATCTCGGAGGTTTCCTCCGGGGCTCGCTGGCAGCCGCTGGCCTGCTGGCCGGCCGCGCCTCGGCCAAGCCCTATCCGCAGCTCTTTGAGCGCCAGCTGGATGAGTGTCCTGCCGTCGTCACCGTGCAGCCCATTGAGTTTGTCGGCCAGACGCCGCTCATTGTCGACGTCTGGATTCCCGTCAACACCGTCATTGTCGTCAACGAGGTCACCATTGAGATCACCAACGCGCCCACCCAGGTGTCCACCACGGTCACCACCACGGTCACTTCTACTAGCACTGTCACTACGTGAGTCTTTCTCTTTCTCTTTTCCTCTCGCCACGAAAGCCCTGTTCTAACGCCCCCAGCGGCGCTGGCGTCTTCACCGGCCCCTACACCACCATCACCGGCCAGTGGACGGGCACGACGCCCATCACGGTCTCCATCCCCCCTGCCAGCGGGGATGCCTCGGGCACTGTCATTGTCGAGTACCCGGCGAGCACCACGTCGTCCTTCACGGGCCCCTTTACCACCGTGACCGGCCAGTGGACCGGCACCACGCCCATTACCGTGACCCTCCCCCCTGCGGACGGCGAGGGAACCGGCACCATCATCGTCGAGAACCCCGCCGGGTCCTCGTCCGAGTTCACCGGTCCTTTCACGACCATCACGGGCCAGTGGACCGGCACAACCCCCATCACCGTCACCCTGCCGCCTGCCAGCGGCGACGGTACCGGCACCATCATCGTGGAGAACCCCGCCGCTTCCTCGTCCAGCTTCACCGGGCCGTTTACCACTCTTACGGGCCAGTGGACCGGCACGACGCCTGTCACCGTGACCCTCCCCCCTGCGGACGGCGAGGGAACCGGCACCATCATCGTCGAGAACCCTGCCGGCTCGTCGTCTGTGTTCTCCGGTCCTTTCACGACCATCACCGGCCAGTGGACTGGCACAACCCCCATTACCGTGACGCTGCCGCCTTCCAACGGTGACGGTACTGGCACTGTGATCGTCGAGGACCCCGCCGGCTCCACGTCCAGCTTCACCGGCCCTTTCACGACCGTTACGGGACAGTGGACCGGCACAACCCCCATTACGGTCACGCTGCCGCCTGCCAGCGGTGACGCCACTGGAACGGTCATTGTCGAGAACCCCGAGAGCGCTACTTCTTCCTTCACCGGACCGTTTACCACCATCACGGGCCAGTGGACCGGTACGACGCCCGTCACCGTCACCCTGCCGCCTGCCAGCGGTGACGGCACTGGCACAGTCATCGTCGAGAACCCCGAGAGCTCTACATCTTCCTTCACGGGCCCCTACACGACGATTACTGGCCAGTGGACTGGCACCACGCCCGTCACCGTGACGCTGCCGCCTGCCAGCGGCGACGGCACTGGCACAGTCATTGTCGAGGACCCCCAGAGCTCTACTTCTTCCTTCACGGGCCCCTACACGACGATTACTGGCCAGTGGACCGGTACCACGCCCATCACGGTCACGATCCCTCCTGCCAGCGGTGATGGCACCGGCACGGTTATCGTCGAGGACCCTAGCAGCTCGAGCGCAGGCCCTGCCGGTTCTTCGTCTTCCGTCTGCCCCACGTGCAGCTCGTCTGGAGGTTCCTCCGCCAGCTCAGTTTCCGGTAAGTCCCCAACTTCTAGCACAAGCACTGGCCCCAGCACGTCATCTGCCCCTGGCTCGAGCGCCTCTTCTGGCTCTGGCTCCGGCTCGAGCGCATCCTCTGGTTCTGGTTCCAGCGCGTCTTCAGGCTCCGGCTCCGGCTCCAGCGCTTCTTCTGGCGGCTCTGGAGCAAGCGCCACGTCGTCTGGTTCTGGTTCCAGCGCTTCGTCGGGCTCCGGTTCCAGCGCATCATCTGGCTCTGGATCAAGCGCATCCTCCGGCTCCGGTTCCAGCGCAACGTCGTCGGGCTCCGGCTCCAGTGCATCCTCTGGCTCGGGCTCAAGCGCGACGTCGTCAGGCTCTGGTTCCAGCGCGTCCTCTGGCTCTGGTTCCGGTTCCAGCGCGTCCTCTGGCTCTGGTTCCGGTTCCAGCGCGTCTTCAGGCTCCGGTGCCAGCGCGACGTCGTCAGGATCGGGTTCCAGCGCGTCCTCTGGATCTGGTTCAGGTGCCAGCGCCTCTTCTGGCTCTGGCTCCGGCTCGAGCGCATCCTCTGGTTCCGGTTCCAGCGCGACGTCGTCGGGCTCCGGTTCTAGCGCGTCTTCTGGTTCCGGTTCCAGCGCGACGTCGTCGGGCTCCGGTTCTAGCGCGTCTTCTGGCTCCGGCTCCGGCTCCAGCGCTTCCTCTAGCGGCTCTGGAGCAAGCGCGACGTCATCTGGTTCCGGTTCCAGCGCGTCATCAGGCTCCGGTTCTGGATCAAGCGCGACGTCGTCTGGTTCCGGTTCCAGCGCATCTTCCGGCTCTGGTGCTGGTTCCAGCGCTTCGTCTGGTTCCGGTTCCAGCGCGACATCGTCTGGTTCCGGTTCCAGCGCTTCGTCGGGCTCCGGTTCCAGCGCATCATCTGGCTCTGGCTCAAGCGCGACGTCGTCTGGTTCCGGTTCCAGCGCTTCGTCGGGCTCCGGTTCCAGCGCTTCATCTGGCTCTGGCTCAAGCGCGACGTCGTCTGGTTCCGGTTCCAGCACGGCTTCTGGTTCTGGTTCTGCGTCATCCGCTTCCGCTTCCAATGCCTCGTCAGCCCAAAGCGCCAGCTCCGTTTCCCCGTCGTCAGCCTCAGCCTCTAACACGTCGTCAGCTTCGGCTTCCAGTGCTGTCTCGAGTGGGTCGTCGGCTTCCAGCGCTGCTTCGAGCGCTGCCTCGAGTGCGTCGTCTGCGTCCAGTGCTGGCTCGAGCGCGTCGTCTGCGTCCAGCGCTGCTTCGAGCGCGTCTGCGTCCAGCGCTGCCTCGAGCGCGTCGTCGGCGTCGGCTTCCAGCGCTGCTTCGAGTGCGTCGTCTGCCTCCAGCGTTGCCTCCAGTATGTCATCTGCTTCCAACCCTGCCTCCAGTGCGTCATCTGCCTCCAACGCGTCGTCTGCCTCGAGCGCGTCTGCTTCCAGCGCTGCCTCGAGCGCATCGTCTGCTTCCAGCGGTGCATCGAGCGCATCGTCTGCTTCCAGCGCTGCCTCGAGCGCGTCGTCTGCGTCAAGTGCTGCCTCGAGTGCGTCGTCTGCGTCCAGTGCTGTGTCTAGCGCGTCGTCTGCCTCGAGTGCATTGTCTGCCTCCAGCGGCGTGTCTAGCGCGTCGTCTGCTTCCAGCGTTGCCTCGAGTGCGTCCTCTGCCTCCAGCGCTGTGTCTAGCGCGTCGTCTGCCTCGAGTGCATCGTCTGGCTCTAGCACCGCGTCGAGTGCGTCGTCTGCGTCCAGCGCTGCCTCGAGCGCGTCGTCGGCGTCGGCTTCCAGCGCTGCTTCGAGTGCGTCGTCTGCCTCCAGCGTTGCCTCCAGTACGTCATCTGCTTCCAGCTCTGCCTCCAGCGCGTCGTCTGGCTCTAGCACCGCGTCGAGTGCGTCGTCTGCGTCCAGCGCTGCCTCGAGTGCGTCGTCGGCCTCGGCTTCCAGCGCTGCCTCGAGCGCGTCGTCTGCGTCAAGTGCTGCCTCGAGTGCATCGTCTGCCTCCAGCGGCGTGTCTAGCGCATCGTCTGCGTCGAGTGCTGCTTCGAGTGCGTCGTCTGCCTCGAGCACGCCGTCTGCTTCGAGCGCGTCGTCTGCTTCGAGCGCGTCGTCTGCTTCGAGCGCGTCGTCTGCTTCGAGCGCGTCGTCTGCTTCGAGCGCGTCGTCTGCTTCGAGCGCGTCGTCTGCCTCGAGCGCTGCTTCCAGCGCGTCGTCCGCTTCGGAATCCAGCGTTTCTTCCGCTTCAAGAAGCAGCGCCTCTTCTGTTTCAACCAGCAGTGCATCTAAGTCATCGTCTTCCTTGTCTTCTGTGTCGTCTAACAGTGTGTCTTCTTCAGTTTCGTCCGCTAGCTCAGCGTCTGCGTCGTCCAGCGCGTCGTCTGCTTCGTCCAGTGCGTCGTCTGCTTCCAGCGCGTCGTC